>OZ005737.1:24623399-25198399 GCA_963930755.1 Eudasyphora cyanicolor | reverse complement strand
ATTTACCACAAAACTTAAAGTAAACCCTTTACTTTCTCTTTATCTGGTGGCAGCACTAAAATCTGGATAAGAGTACAGATTTTGTTATTGAAATTTACAAAGACTAACTCACAATATATTTCTGCATATCTTAAGGGAAAAAACTTTCAATAGATATTGATTTTATGAGCTTTCGATAACACGAACTATCCTCAAAATGTACCACAAAACTCAAGGTGGACGTTAAATGATAACAATTAAATTTACCTTTTCTCAATAATAAAAACAAAATAACATAAATGACTAATATGTAGCTGCATATCTTTGGGAAATTTGTTTTCAATTAATATAGAAATTAAGAACATTTGATAGCACTAAATATCTTAACAGTATACCACAAAAATTAAAGTGGACTATTTGTTCTATCATTATCAGATAAAGGCATAAAAGTATAAAGTTTTGGTTATTGAAACTCGCGAATACAAATTAATATTATATTTCTACACATTCTTTAAGGGAAAAGACTTTCAATTAACTCCGGCCATTTAAATGAGAAACATCGAAATTTACTTTTGTGGATATTAAAAATATACAAAATAAGTAGGAAATTTGATTCTGCACATCTGTGACGAGGGAACTTTCAACTGATATGGATTTTAAGACCTTTCGGTAACACTGAAGATACTAAAAATGTACCACAAAACTCAAAGTGGCCCTTTTATAGTTGCAATTTAAATTTTTCAATAAAACTTAATTCCCTGCCCTTTTTATTTCGAACTGATGTAGACACCCGAATTAAACATAGCTCAGTTTTCAAAATTCCAAAATGTTGTATAAAAGTCCAGTTATAGGGAAAAGGGCAACGAAAATGTTGCACTATTTGCAGCAAAGAAATCGCCATAAATGCAAATTATATGTCTTCATATTTTTGCTGGTAGAGCTTCCCTTTGATTTCAGTTTTGTGACTATTTAGGAATATGAACAAACTGTACCACAAAAATTAATGTGACCCTTTTTTATTTAGTTTAATTCTGCATTAAATTTAATGTATTGTTCGGCACATCTTTGGGTTAATAGTTTTCCATCGATATAGATTTTATGGCTATTCGGCAACATTAGGGAGCTTAAAAATGTGCCACAATAATTAGTTTGGTCCGGTTTTTTTTATAAAATATAAATTTTCTTTCTTGGAGAAAGTAATCTGTCAAAATAAATTACATATACATTACTGATATCGATTCAATGACCATTCGGCAACATTTAAGAGCTTAAAAGTGTACCACAAAAATTTGTGAGACCTTAATTATAAAATCGTTTTTTTTTGGAAATAAAATTAGTTAAATGTTTTTTTGAGACATCTTTAGTAAAGAAACTGTATATTGATTTAGATTTTTTACTTTATGATAACATTAAATTTGGGAAAAGTCTGCCACAAAAATTGGTGTGGCCCTTTTTATAAAATTAAAATTTTATTTTTCTTGGATATTGAAATAATAGTTAATAAATGAAAATTATATTTGGGCATATGTTTGGAGAAAGGGGTTTCCATTGATATCGATTTTATAACCATTCGACAACATTAAATAGCTTTAAAGTGTACCACAAAAATTAGTATGGCCCTTTTTTTATTAAATTTTAATTTTGTTTCATTAGATATTTAATTGAGATAAAATTAATGACAAATATATTTCGGCACCTGTTTGAAAAATGAGCTTTTGTTTGGTATAGGATTCGTAAGAATTTGGTAACGCTAAATATGTCAAAAGCGTACCACAAAACTATTGCAGATCTTTTGTCAGACCTTACATCACTTTGCTGAAGGATATACAAGCGAGTAAAAACAGCAAGCCTACAACACATCGCATAGACAAATGGCGATATACAAGTATCCAAAAAAAAGTTCCATATTATCCCACAACTTATGGTTCCCGCCCTCGTTCTTTACTCAACTATATATGTGGTACATTATTATGGCCCTAATTACAAAATCCGTTGAGAGAAGGGTAGGCATGTGAATGCACAATGTTAATGACCATAATGATGTTGCTTTTGCGACTGACTACTACTGCATCCACACAATAAACGTCATTTTATGCTGTTCATCATCACCAGCACCACTGGGAGCCCAATGATGGCTCCGACAATAAAGCAGCGCAAAACATGTGTGTTAAAACAACAAATATAGCAAAACCTTCATATCATTGGAGCGTCCACATTATTGCTAGTTGTTCCCCAAGAACGCATTACGTTTTACGCTAGCCGGCTATGTTATTCTGCACAATTTTTACATACATTACATTTCGCAGCTATGAGATCATTTTCGCCGCTGTACCAGAATTTATAGCAAACAACAACTATTCCACTTTGCGGCAAGACAGCCTGCGTAAGACCCCTTCAACCCACTGAGGCTCTAGAGTGAACATTTGTTCTTTGTTTATATGTATTATTTTCGTTCATTCTTCCTCCTTGCTGAAGTCTTGGGTTACGTACATGAGTCCGTCCGTCCATCTGTGATTCTATCTATAATCATTGAAATAAATTAAGATCGCAACAATCCAATCAACTTATTATAATACAGGAAAGCTAGGCTGACTGGCCCCCAGAAACGTGCGTCTATCTCACTACGTTCACTACTGGTTGGCTAATATTACAATTTCTGTATGTTTTTATCGGAAACAGTTGCAAAATTGCCTTCTTTGAGGCTATAAATATATGTATATGTTGAAATTTCTACATTGTTTACATTGAAATTGAAAAGTATTTAGTTGCTGACGCAAAAAATTTCATTAAATGTTGCTCGATATCAAGGTGAAGTGGCCTAAAGTTGAAAATGCGAAACATCTCTTGAATAATGGTTTCACTGATGAAAAATAATTGCATGAGAAAAATAGAGATTTATAAATAATTTTTTTTTTCATTGACCCTTCCCTGTTGAGTATTTATAACAAAGATATTTTATAATATTTGAATGAGCAAAAATTCAAAGAAATTAAAAAATATATTTTACTCTTCCCAAAATAATACTAGAAATAGATCTATCACATTTCAAAACAGGCTCGGTCCCGATAATGATGATGGTATTGAAATTAAATATTGTATCCTGCAGAATAAAAATACACAACACAATAGTTCGAGCAATAGGTCCTTGGAGGGTCTTTGCGTTTTTGGGTAATCTGTCATATTTCCACATAGCAGAAGGCTACTAGGGTCGCACAAAATGGACCTTTATGTTTACATATAAGTTTTCCTATTAAGGATCTTCAATTAAATAAGTCACATGGAAAATGTAGAACCTTCGTTTGAAAAGGTCACATGAAAAAATGTGTACTTTCCGTTGAAAACGGAACTTCGATTTTCAACACTATACGTAAGAGAAATTTGCCAGAATTCGAAAATTGTATATAAAATTAGCTGGCCCTGCAGATGTTGTTCAGTCATCTCATAGAAGAATGTCTCATATGCTTCTAGAATAACTGTAATGACTTTTAAGAAAAATTGGGGACATCGTTTAAAAAGGTAACATAAAAAATTTAGGAACTTCGATTGAAAAGGTCACATGAAAAATGTTGGCACCTTAGAAAATGTCTATAAATTTAATACGAAAGATAATTTTTCCAGAATTAGGAATATTTATGTAAAACTAACTGGCCTTGCAGATCTTCTCTGCCCTTTTACAGAACAATGTCTCACATGCTTCTAGAATAACTCGTTTCTAAATGTCTATACGGCAGAGCCACCTTCTATTTTATGTTACTTTCTTTCGAACGTCGTTTAAAAGGACCTACGATTAAAAAGGTCACATGAAAACTTTGGCACCTTAGATTTAAAAGGTCTATAGATTTGATGTTTAATGCATATACGAAAGATCATTTTGTCTGAATTAGGAATATTTATGTAAAACTACCTGGCCCTGCAGATCCTGTTCTGCCCTTGCATAAAACAATGTTTCGCATGCTTGTAGAATAACTCTGGACGTTTCTGAAAGTCAATACGGCAGAGCCACCTTCTGTCTTATGTTACTTTCTTTCATGACATTATATGAATCTATTTTATACAAATTTATAATATTCAATCCACATTCATACAATATATTCGTCTAGCCGATCATATCTACTTAAAAATATTTTAAATGGTCGTCAATTTTAAGACCAAATTCTAAGTTTATGATTCATATTTGTTTTTGGTTAGTATGCTTAGGGAAGAGGTAGTCAGGCAGTTCAATTAGAAATGGGCGGAAATCGACACCTGTAGGGTAGCTAGACAAATCTGGCCAAAATACGGCCTAAGGCTGACGGCAGAGCCAGAGCAAGAAGCAGTTTTGTTGCGTGAGCATACAGCGGCTGAGAAGTGTTTTCTGTGTTTTCTTATTAGAAAGTCAAACCGAATGCGATATTCTCAGCAAGAGAGCGCGTTGTGAAGCGTTTCTAGCTTAGTTTTGCTTCGTCAGAACACAACTGCAAGAAAGAAAGAGAAAAAACAAACACTTTCAATCGGCTTTCTCACTTCAACACATGACTGTATTCTCTATCTCTCTGCAGTCGGCCTGACATGTTGCGTCGTTGTTTTAGCAGTGACTTTGAGAAATGTTCGCATTGGTTTGCTTCGGTGTGCAATCTGCCGTCAGCCTGATCGGCAAACACGTCAGGAGGTTGAGAATTGAGTATTGAAATGTGTACTTTCCGTTGCAATGACTTCTGCAGAAGCTGTGGAGATTAGGGGGATTGAGAGCCTTGAGCACCTGCTTAGTTGCTGTCCTGCATTGAGTAAATGACGTCTTGATATACTGAGAGCGGCCTTTCTAGGAAGTCTCGCAGATCCTACCGACACCGATGTTCATATAATTGATAACTTTGTGCATCAAACAGGTTGGTTGGTTCATATCTAGGCTAGGATCTTATAGGTGGAGGTTAGTTTGAAGTTTCAACCAAATCCTTCATTTGGGTTGAAAATTATTTATATTCATTTTATAAAATTGTATACTCTAAAGGAAGAAACCCCCAAAAATGTGACCCGATAGAATCAACATTCTGAATAATTTAGAAATATATTCATACAGAATCATACATATAGTCATCAGAAACGAAAAAGAGCGTAACAACAAGAAAAATGGAAAATCAGTTTTTGATGGATTTCGGTACACGGCATCAAAATACACATCCTGACAAATTTTTAGCGACCGACTATCAAAAACGGCTAATTTATTAACGAAATTCAAAAGGGCCTAACAACAGATAATTTCTTTTTTCATGGTTAAAAATTCCTATTTCACGCAATTTTCACAAACAAATTATAAATTATGTTTGTGGGTATTTATATATGAATCATTGTGTTTAGGTATTATATTGAACACACCGTTTTTCTAACGACAAGATTTTTCATTTTATTTAGTTTTTTGCTTCTCCTGTAAAATTTTCTAATATGATGATAGGCCCTTTCTCGTTTCTGATGACGATATATTACCTTCAGTTTTCAGAATATTGTTCTACCTATCGGAAAGGGCACAGAAATATCTGCAGGGCCTGCTAGTAGTAATATAATATTCTTGTCTGCTGTTATTAGTCGTCGATAATCTGCAAAACGACTTCAAAGATTGAGTTCATATTTGAACAACGTTTTCATCTACCCAAGGTTACCTGTCAAGGGGTCAACTTATGACCAAATACTTCGTTTGTGTTAAAAGATAAGTTATATTCATAATATGTGTAAGATTGTATGTATAGAGTCAAGAAAAAAAGAACCTACAGTTGATCAAAGGGGCTCGGAAAACATTGTTTTATTTACCGGAAAGGAAGAATAATGTCTGCAGGGTCAGGGTCAATTGGACCCCTACTAACGAGTAGATACCCCTACTAACGAGTAGATAACTCAAGTGGACGTCTACTAAGCTGTAGATAAACCAATTGACATTATACTAATTAGTAGATAACTCAACTGGTTCTCTGTTAAGGAGTACATAACCCAAATAGTCCTCTACTAGGGACTAGATAACCACTTCTCGTAGTTTACTAAGGAGTAGATTAGCCAATTGGTCGTCTATCAAGCAGTAGATTTCTCTGATGCGGTCATATGTCGGCATAACATATCAACCTATTCATTCATTCATTCATTCATTTATTTTATTTATAATCGATAAGCCAGTAATAGGCCAAAATGATTACAAAGTAAGAAAATACATGACACAAAAAGCAGCTTAAATTAAAAAAAATATTCAAGAATGTTGATATTTATAACAAGTATTATTTCATAATTAATTAATTATAAGGATTAAAACTAAACCTAAATCGAAATGTGGCATTAACAATCACGCAGGTATTACTCAAACAACCTTAAAAATAATTCCTCAAATAACACAGATATGAAATTAGGTAATATTGCGATACTTATAAATGATTTATAAGCAAAGTTTGAAAATATGTTGGCGAATAAGAAAAATTTATCTCGTTATATGGGACAATTTGATTCCATAATTTGCACACGCGGACTACAAAGGAGTTTTGCATTATTAGAGTTGAGAAGCGTGGGCTAATTAAACAGTGAGCTCTCGTGGAATTTGAAAAAGAGAAATTTGATAGGAGGATAGAAGGATAGAAGGAACTCCGCTTTTCATTGCCCTATAGAATAATAGAAGTGTTCTCATCTTTACAAAATCCTCAAACGAACATCCTAAAAAATCCAGAACGGAAGATGTAACATGGTCATGGATATGTAACGCATACACAAAACGTATAATTCGATTGAAGCACCGATAAATTTTATGAAAATGGGTGTATGTAGTTCCGGAGTATAGTTCCAAACCATAGATCAATAGTGGCATTAGGATAGCGTAAGCTATACGTTTACGGATATGCAGTGGGAAATTGCACCCAGTGCAGTAAATTCGTTTTAAAGTAAATGAAATTCGAGATATTACAAAGTTGATGTGATTTTCAAATGTTAGTTTGTTATCGATGTAAAATCCAAGCGTCTTGATGTATGAAGAAGAAGGGATCATTTCTCCATTAAAATTTAAGTCTGATACTCCATGCGCTATCCCATCGAATAATATAAATGTAGATTTTGAAGAATTTAACACAATGTAGTTCTCATCGCACCACGATTTTATGCTATCCAGGTTTCTGCTCAAAATGGCCCAAATATTTTCGAAATCAGAAGGTACCACTATTTGTAGGTCATCAGCGTATAAATATCCTTGGGCACTATCAATAACTTCGAGAACATCATTCATATAAAGAACAAACAATAGAGGACCCAAAATTGATCCTTGTGGTACACCTCTAAATAGATACTTTATTTGTGATGCGTTTTCATTAATAGCAACATATTGTTTCCTAGATTGAAGAAATGACTGAATCAGTATGCATGAGTGTTTTGAAAATGTGTACTTTAAATATAGCTTGTTTAAGAGAGTTTCAATACATACAGATTCAAATGCTCGGCTGAAATCGAGAGCCATTAAAATTGTTGGACACTTCTTATCCATTCTACTTCTTATTTCATCAACTATTTGTATCATGAGACTTGTAGTACTATGACCTTTAATAAAACCTGCCTGGTGTTTAGAAATTTTGTCACGCGTATTCAGATATCGGGTCATTTGGTCTCTAAAGATTATTTCCAAAATTTTAGAAAACACTGATATTATGCTTATAGGCCGAAAATCTGAACATGACTGGGGTGTTTTGATTTTAGGGATTGGAATTACCTTGGCCGTCTTCCAAACAGAAGGAATCGTTGAAGTCATTATTATATTATTGAAAATGTGTACAATATGACCAGCAATAACAGGAAAAGCTATTTTTAGAAATTTCAATGATATTCCGTCCGGGCCGACACTGTTAGACTTTATACAATTAATAGCGTCATAGACTTCAGATTGGTTTGTATAACAAAAACTGAATTCGTCATTTCTAATAGGACGTTGTTGATGAAATAATAAATTTGGAGTATTGTCAATAGCAGCAGTGATAAAGAAGTCATTGAAGTCATTAGGATTTAGATCAGAAACTGGTTCATCGTTTTGATCTATCCCGATCAAGCCAATCGTTTTTAATGACTTCCATACTTGACTTGACGAACTTTCAGCGAAAATTTTCCTGAAAAATATATTTCTTTCTTTGCGTATGACCGATTTCAACTTATTTCGATATTTAGTATAAATTTTCCATCTGTTGCTCGTCTTTGATTCTTCATATGCCTGGTATGCAAGATTCCTTAACTCAGTAGCCCGAACAATTTTTGGTGACTTCATCCACTGACAATTGCTAGACGTTCGCAGCTTTTTCCAAGGTACGTGCCTTTCGTACAAGTTCAGGAATATATCGTTAAAAATTGACACTTGCATATCAGTATCTGTGGAGTTATATATTCCAGAAAAGTCCGCAGAAATAAAATCTGATAAGCAATGATCGTAATTAATGGTACTATAATCCCTTACTTTGGTAATCTTTCGTATTTCCTTCTTTCCCCATGTATATGAGACGAAGATTGCAGCGTGGTTAGAGTTTAGAGAGGGGAATTGGAACTGTCCACTTCTAACAATCTGAGAAGTGTTCGAAAATAAGAAATAGTCAATAAGTGTAAGACGGGAAGAACATATTCCGAAATGCGTTGGTTTTCCGTTATGAACAGTTTCTAAACCTGCTCTCTGACAGAACGTTCTAATGTTTACCTCGATTGTATATGTCCACATTAAAATCTCCCATTATAATACTCTCAGAATAACGTGATGTTATATCAGCCAGAATATCTTCAGCATTTGATAAACCACCATGCGGAAGGTAAATAACCTTCCGTTCACTACGACTGATCGATGCTGATCAGTCGTAGTGAACGGACGTGTTTAGCACAGAGCGGATAGTTAAAATCTATTATACCTATTACGCAATCGCAAAAAAAATAAAACAAAATCTGTACAAAGTCTGGAAGGCCTACATCGTAGTACCTATTACGGGCTAATACGGAAAAAAAAAATCATTGGCGGGGATGCCTTCGCGTTCCGATGGAGCGGGGTTCCCCAATCGTCCTACTGTCCGTCCGTTGGTCTTGGCCAAAGCCGACCACACCAAACATGGTGAAAATTTCCCCCCAGTACTCACAACAGGTGGTACGGTGAGGGGAAAACGTCACGTCCGACCGTCAAAACGGAAACACAATGAGCACCGGATAGCGCTCAGAGTTCTGACGAAGTTGGAGACTGTTGAGGTTTCGGCTCTTACCGAAAAACAAAAAGAGTCACTTACCTGGGCTAAAGGCGTCTTAGATGCTTCTAAGGCCAATCAGCCGGCTGAAAGAGCCACAAATTCAGCTGTGTTAACGGCTAATAAAGTCAAAAGAATCAGATCACCTGATGAAGCCCTGCCCTCGAAAAAGGCAAGAGGCCCAAATGTCACTATCAACAGGACACTCACCAAGCCCTTCAATGAAGTGGCGAAGGAGAGTCTAGTGATGGCCGTTATAGACAGAAGTAGTGAGGATGGATCCATCCTCAAGGACAAATGGAGCCATGTGCAATCAGCCATTATGGCTCATTACCTCGATGTCCGTAGAGAGATGCCGGGCACACCACCAATCTGCAACGATGCAGGATGGCATCAGGGGAGAGTAAAGCTCTTACATTTCGGTGATGCCAGATCAGTAGACCTGTATAAGGCTGCTCTGAGTCGAGCGGGTGAGGTGTGGCCGGGTGCCCAGTTGGATATTGTCGAAAAAAACAACATCCCTAGTCATCCTAGAGCCATCACCTGGGTTACAGAAGAGCCCTCCAACCCGGCTGACATATTAGAAATAATAAAAGATTCCAATCCTGGTCTGCCCGCCCATAATTGGAGAATCAGCAAGGTGGGTGAGGCGGATGGTAAAAAGCGGCAGGTCAATTTGATCCTTAACGCTGAATCCACCTCCCATATACAACGTGCAAGTGCAACCCTACAGTATGGCTTCGAGACTATAGTCTTGAAGGTATACAAGCAGGATATAATTCCCACTGCGGAAGGTGAGTCGTCCACCGCGGTTGAAACACAGCTTTCTGGAAGTGCGGAGGTATCCACGCCCATTATTTCGGGTGACTCCAACTCTAACAGAAGATCTGTAACGTCCTACTCTGAGGACGAAAGCTCTACTTCTGACACAGAGGGGCTGAGGGGAGTCTCCGGACTCTTTGACGCATCTGGCGGGGACACGCTTCTCGATGATACGGACGAAGAGTTCGATAACACCCTTGTAGGGGTGGAAGTTAATCTGTCAATTACCAATGATGGTAAGAATTTTACAGATTAACCTCCATCACGCTAAAGCAGCCTCAGCGGCTCTATTGCTGCGCCTGTCCACAGGTGCAGTAGACATCGTCCTGATACAGGAGCCCTACGCAGTGGGAGGAAGGGTGTGCGGTATCAGGACACCCAACTTTAAACTGCTTCTGGCCAACTGTGAAGGCACTCCAAGAACCTGCATTTTGGCCAGGAAAGATCTAAGTATCTTTCTCCTGGCTAATTTAAGTGGTAAAGACCAAACATCTGCTAGTCTGGAGATCGGTAATCGCATATATTGGGTGGTCTCCAGTTACTTGCCTTATGAAGCTGTAGTACCGACTGCTCTATTCAGAGAAGTAGTAGAAGAAGCAACATCTGACGAGGTCGAGCTGATTGTTGGCGCAGACACGAACGCTCATCATACTATCTGGGGTAGTACGGATATAAACAATAGGGGTGATTCGCTTCTTGACTTTATTCTAACTACCAACCTAAGTATTTGTAACATAGGTAATAAACCGACCTTTACAATTAAAGACAGACAAGAAGTACTCGACGTAACGTTTGCTACTGACCGGCTGTCAGACAAAATTATTGGGTGGAATGTACTAGACGACCACTCATTCTCAGATCACCATTATATTGAGTTCAAACTCGCTGAAAAAGCGCCTGAACCTGCCGTCCACAGAAATGTGAGAAAGACAAAGTGGCACCTGTATGAAAAGAATTTCAAGAAAGTCCTCAACTCCAAACTTCTGTACGAACCGAATGACAAAGCCGGTCTGGATCATCTGGTCGAGCATATCACCACATCATTCAATAGTTCCCTTGAAGAAGCCTGTCCAAAAACAAGGTACAAGGGTAAAACTAAACCCCAATGGTGGACTTCTGAGCTAACGGCTATGAAAAAGACCTGCAACAAGCTATTCAACAAGGCTAAATCTACTGGGGTCGCTAATGTTTGGGATGCCTATAAAGAGCAACTCAAGATCTATAAGAAGGAGCTTAGAAAGGCGCAAAGACGCTCTTGGTATACTTTCTGTGGCGAAGTGGAAAAGGTCTCCGACGCCGCAAGGCTGAGGAAAATATTATCAGCTTCACCCTGTACAGTGGGTTACTTGCAGGATGAGGCAAATAATTGGACCAAAAACAGCGAGCAGTCGCTCAATGTACTGCTCGACACACATTTCCCGGGGAACTCTCTAACAGAACCAGAGGATCAGCAGGACCAACAAGAGTGCGAGTGGACTGCGAGCGTCGCTAGCTTGTTGACTGAAAGATCCAGAATAAGCTGGGCTATTAATAGCTTTGAGCCCTTCAAGTCACCTGGACCAGACGGCATCACTCCAGCAGAAATGCAGAAAATGTTGAAATACATTATCCCCTGGCTGGAGAAAATTTATGTAGGCTGTATCAGGCTTTCATACATCCCGAATCGATGGAGGGATACCAAAGTGGTATTCATACCAAAAGCGGGGAAGATATCACACACTAGGCCAAAAGACTTCAGACCAATTAGCCTATCCTCCTTCCTATTGAAAGGTCTGGAACGACTTTTAGATTATTTCATTAGGGAAAACCTGGATACAAAACTCCTGTCAGTGAACCAACATGCTTACAATAAGGGGAAGTCTACAGAATCAGCCCTGCACGAACTTGTGAGCACTATCGAATCGTCCCTGCATTTCAAGGAATTCACCATGGTGGCATTTCTTGACATAGAAGGGGCTTTTAACAACATTCACTCAGATGCAGTAATTGCGGCACTGTCACATCTTAATGTTAACTTTAGTTTGATTAGACTAATTCAAAGTCTGCTCAACAGAAGACGCATAACAGCATGTCTTGGGTCCACAACTCTAACAAGGTTTGTAAACAGAGGGACCCCACAAGGAGGAGTACTGTCTCCACTAATTTGGAACCTAGCGTTGAATGAAATTCTGCTAGATCTAGAACGTTGTGGCTGCAAGGTCGTGGCATATGCGGACGACGTTGCAATCGCAGTGAGTGGCAAATTCGAAAACGTCCTCCGAGACATTCTACAGGTAGCTCTGAACAAATTGGCTAGATGGGCCAGAAGCAGCGGTTTGGGCATAAACCCAAACAAGACAGAATTGGTTCTATTTACTAGGATGAATAAAGTCCCACATGTGGACCCTCCACCTCGGATAAATGGAACAGATCTAGTCTTTTCTGAAAGTGCAAAATTTTTAGGAATAATTCTAGATAGAAAACTGTTATTTAGACTTAATGTATTGGAACGTGTAAGGAAGGCTAACGTCGCCTTATATTCCTGCAAAAAGGCTGTAGGGTCGCGGTGGGGCCTCTCTCCTAAAATCGTCCACTGGATATATATAGCAGTAGTTCGTCCTATACTGCTATACGGCATTGTGGTATGGTGGACGGCAACTGACAAACTAACCATCACCAACCTACTAACAAAGGTTCAGAGAACTGCCTGCCTGAGCATAAGCGGAGCCTTAAGGACTACAGCGACCGAGTCTCTACAAGCCCTACTCCATATACTGCCGATTAATATTGTGGCGAGAGAAGTTGCAACCAAAGCGGCAATAAGATTAAACTGCCTATCAATGTGGAGGTACAAAACCTACGGTCACATGAGAATATCAAAGTGTAGTGCTATGGTAACCGACCGAGTGGACTATATACCAACGGTGTACACCTTCGAGAGAAATTACATCACTATGATTCCCGCGAGAGATGAATGGGTTGGAAGAAAACCAGGTAATAGAAACCATCTCCAATTTTACACGGATGGTTCGAAGCTTGATGAAAAGGTTGGCTTCGGAGTACACTGTGCAGAGCTTAGATTGGATATAGCTCACAGACTACCAGATACCTGCAGTGTCTATCAAGCCGAAATAATGGCAATATGGGAAGTAGCCAAGTGGCTGAGTCGCAACATAGTAACCAACACTGGCATTGTCATTTACTCGGACAGCCAGGCTGCCATCAATTCTCTGGAGGCAACATCCCTAAATTCACAAACAGCCCTCGACTGCCGCAGATCTCTTAACGAGATGGCTGAGCAGTTTAACATACACCTCATATGGGTGCCTGGGCATAGGGATATCCCGGGGAACTGCAAAGCCGATGAACTTGCTAGGAAAGGGACGACATTACAAATTCTCGAAGAATTTGCATATATTGGTGCGCCACTATCCACGTGCAAGCTTTGGCTTAGGCAAGAGGCAATCAGGCAGTCCAACGAAAGATGGACAGAAATCGGCACCTGCAGGGTAGCTAGACAAATCTGGCCAAGGTATGACCTGAGAAGATCAAAATATCTCCTCGCACTAGAGAGGCAAAGATTGTCTACGTTAGTATCAGTTCTGACGGGACACTGCTTGATCGGCGAACACGCCAAAAGATTGGGTATTGAGTCTAATGACTTCTGCAGAAGCTGTGCAGATGAGGAAGAAGTGGAGAGCATTGAGCACTTGCTATGCGACTGTCCCGCTCTGAGTAAACGACGACTGGACATACTGGGGTCGGCTGTTCTAGGCAGCCTAACAGATCTTTCCAGTACCGATATTCGTAATATCGACAAATTTGTATATCAAACAGGTTGGTTTCGATGAGGGGCATTTCAGCCCGTGGTAACACTAGGGACCTAAACTGGTCTATGTGAGCTTGTATAAAAAATACGGCTGCCACCCTAACCTAAACCTAAACCTAAACCTAACCCCAACTAATAATTTGGTGGATAAATTTGATTCAAGTTCTACAAAAAGAGCTTCACATTCGCCTTCATTCATAATAGTCAATACAACCTTTGACCTAATTTTTTCGTCGACGTACAGACACACTCCACCACCTCGAACAATACATCTGTCGGATCTGTATAGTCTATATCCATTCATTGCAACAGCGCTATCAGAAACATAACTTCTCAGCCATGTTTCTGAAATCCCAACAACATTAAATCGCTCTCCCTGAATCATGTTCCGTATTTCATCAAATTTTATAGAATTACTGCGAGGCACAATGCTTTGTGCATTAAAGTGAATGCAATTAAGATTATTACTAATAAAATTAGTAAGGGAGAAATGCAGAATGATTTGCTTACCAACTTGCTGAATAAGCGATGATTTTTCAAGCGGATGTCCTGATTTGTAGCACATCTACATACATAACATATAACAGGTTGCATCTTCTACTGACAATCTCACTCACATACGTTTTAAAAGGAAGAGAGCGCGACTTTTCGCCGTGCTGCTTTAACTGCAACAGAGTCATGCAGAGTTTCTGCACCAAATGGATTTTGGTGCGTCTCTGACTTACTCTATAGCATCGAATTCATGCAGAGTATCAGCAATGCTGATCTGATTGTACGCACAGCAGCGCTATTAATGGTTATATGGCTTCCATGTTTTATAACTTTATATTTATTTTTGAAATTTATTATTTTATAACATGTTCTTGTATTGACCCTCTATTAACCATTCTATAAATTTTTAATTGAATTTAGAAATTGTTCGAATTTTTTGCAATATTTCTTTTACTGATAAGATAAGATATCTTGGCCCCCCCCCCCCCCGAAAACATAGCGAAAACAAACTACGTATCTATTCGCCTTAAACTTGAGTGCGTGTAAAGACTGTTTGTTAGTATATTGCGACGACATTTCTTTATCAGTAAACCGGCCGGCGGAATACAAATGTAATTTTTGTCTTTGACTTTGAAAAAACAAACGAAAATAAATGATAAAATGCCAAAGAAACTATATATGATTTAAATGGGAGGGAAATTGAGAAAAATAACAACAATGTTTCGCCTCTAGACTTTGACGTCTAACAGACAGAAAAACTAAAGAATTGTCGGAGTGTCTGTCTGATGCCTGCCAAAGAGACAATATATATTTTTAGATAAAAAATCGCATATATAAGTATATTCAAGACTGAAAGGGAAATGAGATATTTCCGATGAACAACAAAAAAATAATACAAAACAAAAGAATAAATGAATGAATTATGTCTGTCTGATGACGTATAGCTTTTGGTTGCCAAATTTCTGAGAAGAATTTTAAAACGAAATTGTTCCAATTGCTAATTGGGGACAATAATAATTAACAATACAGAGGAATTGTTACCAGAAAGAGATTTAAATTTAAGAGAATTTTGTAGTAAGTATTCTAATATCTCTTCGGAAAGAGAGATCGAGAGAGAGTAAAAAGATGTTTGAGTACAGCTCAAGTTATGTTCGCTGGGAATTATTTTAAAATCAAATAAAATAAATATAAAATAAAATAAAATCAAATAAAATAAAATAAAATAAAATAAAATAAAATAAAATAAAATAAAATAAAATAAAATAAAATTAAATTAAAATAAAATAAAATAAAATAAAATAAAATAAAATAAAATAAAATAAAATAAAATAAAATAAAATAAAATAAAATAAAATAAAATAAAATAAAATAAAATAAAATAAAATAAAATAAAATAAAATAAAATAAAATAAAATAAAATAAAATAAAATAAAATAAAATAAAATAAAATAAAATAAAATAAAATAAAATAAAATAAAATAAAATAAAATAAAATAAAATAAAATAAAATAAAATAAAATAAAATAAAATAAAATAAAATAAAATAAAATAAAATAAAATAAAATAAAATAAAATAAAATAAAATAAAATAAAATAAAATAAAATAAAATAAAATAAAATAAAATAAAATAAAATAAAATAAAATAAAATAAAATAAAATAAAATAAAATAAAATAAAATAAAATAAAATAAAATAAAATAAAATAAAATAAAATAAAATAAAATAAAATAAAATAAAATAAAATAAAATAAAATAAAATAAAATAAAATAAAATAAAATTGCGGTTTAGATTTTTCCATTTTTTTTGATATTTTTCAGTACACCTAAAGAAACGCTTTATGGATTTTTTTGAGATTTTTCCTATATAAAAGTTATCGATATTTAAAAAGTCGTTAATATATCACTCTGTGTTTTGTGATTTTTGTCATAACTTCTTAAGTTGTGGTCCACTTTAAAAAAATCTTTTTATTTTGAAATGTTGTCATTTTTTTGGAACTTTTCATAAAAATATATAAAAGAAATATTGAAAATTATTTATTTGCGATTTTTAAGATACGAAATTTAAATGTCATTTTCTAGATTGTTTGTACTCTTCGATTTTCGCGAATTTTTTTGTATTTTAAACTTCTATCAATTCTCTATCATATAATCTTTGGATGGAAGTGGACCTAAAATTAAAAAAAAAAAATAAAATATTTAATGAAGAGGAAATGTTTTCATAAAATATAAAGTATTTATGAAACTCTCATTAAGACAAACAAACGCAGTTACACCAATAGAACAACAACTATAACACGGCCAATTAATTAACTTTTCACAACTTCATAAAGGACTCCTTATAATTATTCTTAGCTTTATATACACTTTAAATAACTTTATAAATATAAAGAACGATTTATGAATAACAGCATTTTATAAAAAATATATTAAAAAAATATATATTCATAGAAAATTTAAAATATTAAATGAAGCAGAACATTTTGTAAAATATTCTTTAAAGTTCTTCTTAGATTTTATGAAGTTCTATAATAAATATAAATGAGAATTAATGAAGAATATTTGATAATGAACTTTTTCATTAAATATTCCTCATAATTCTTCTTAGCTTCATAACTGCTTAGAACAAATTATGAAAAATATTTAATGAAGAAGTGTTTCATAATTTCATAAAATAGTCTTCTTATTTTTTTTTTTTTGCTATACAAAATTTTGTAGAATATTTTCCATAATTCTATGAAGAATATTTTTCATAAATTTTTCTTTATGTAAGAAACTTTCTTAAAATTTAAAAAAAAAACTTTGAGGAATTATAAAGAATATTTTATGGAATTACAAAAAAATTAAATTAAATATTTTTATTTTTTTTTTATTAACATTTATGCTTCTAAGAAAAATTATGTAGAATATTTTATAAAAAAACAGAAACTCAGTAACACAGAAGTATTATGAAAAATATTTAACGAATTTATGAAAAACTTCTACATTAAATATTATCGTAAATTCTTCAGAAATGTTCATAAATATAAAGAAAAATCATAAAGAATATTTTATGATAAAGTTCGGTTTCATTAAATATTTTTCATAAATTATATTTAAAATTTATGAAACAAAGAAGTATTATGAAGAATTTTCTATGGAAAAGTTCTTCACTAAATATTATTCATAAACTCTTCTTTATATTTATGAAGCTTCATAAAAACAGAAGAATTATGAAGAATATTTTATGAAACTATAAAAAAAATTGATTTCAATTAACAACTTTTTGCGTTGTTTTATTTCCATTTCTTTTTCTACCACTTTATCGATGTTTCATTTTGTTCCAATTTTATAATTTTTTTCTTCAAATTTTCCCATAAAATTTGACAAGTTTGCACGGCTTTCGCCACTGGCGCTGAGGGTCATCCCACGTCTTCCTGTGATTTCAGCAGAAACATCATCAAATCGCCAGAAAAACAATTGTTATTTTTGTATCTCTGCCAACATTTTGTATTCTTCACTTACATTTTGTTACGATTTGGCGGTTTGTTCTGTGTTCATGTTGTTTTTTTGCTTGTTTGGTTTTGTTGAATTTTTAATCGAGCGGCAGACAGACGGACGGACCGACCTGCAGACAACCAACAACAAGAGCAATTTTTCAATTGATTTTATTTACTGTTCTGCTGCGAATTTGTTTGATATTCTGAATTCTGCAAACGTTAACCCACTTTTATGTCGTTAAAATATTCACGAATTTTGAAGATAAACCCCCACTCATTTCGCATTGTGAAATTTTATAGAAGAGGAAATTCAAACAAACATTAAAATGTATAGGTGTGAAATAGGGGTTAAGTGTAGGAGTGATTGAAAATAAATAATTCAATGAACGCATCATTAAATCATTTCAATATAATATCATTAAGTAACTAAGAAATTATACCTATGTATATTAAAGTATCCAAGCATTGAGTCATTAAATGTTTGAAACAATAAATCATCAAATGGAAACGAAAAAATCAGTTAAATCATTAAACCATTTCAACATTAAATTACTGCAACAATAAATCACTTAAGCAGTATATCACTAAATCAGTTAATCAGTTTCATTTCAACACTGAATTATTTAATCCGTTTCACATCAAAGCCATTAAATCACAAATAAATTGTTCATTATACAAATAAATAAAATCCTATGAAAGAGACAATAGCTTATATGTATGTTTAAATAAAATTAGTCTAGCAATTAATCATTTTGACACTGAACCAATTAAACATTTAATATGAAACCACTTAATCTCATACATATTTGCATTTTTATTAATATATATGTATTTCTTCTCTTTCTATTCATTGCAGGTATGTACCGCGTAATATTCAAAATGTTTATACTTTCTATATATAAATGAATTGTAAGTATTCTTCAACATCTCAATAGTTTCCTAAACAAATGAAATGGAAATTAAGATTAATAGAAAAATTCGTAAGACTTAAGGAAATGACGAGTCAATTCAAATTTTTCAAGATGTTTTTTTTTTTAATTTAAACACAATCTAATTGGCATTTATTTTATTACTTACTAGCTGGACCCGGTCCACTTCGTTGCCCCAGATTTAGATTTCCGATACCGTCCATTTTTGAACAAATTTCAAATTTCAATTTCAGACAGACAAACAAACGATTTGCCATGCCCACATTATCCCCGCCCACTTTTTGGAAATTTTTTTTTTCCAAAACCATCTCAGACAAAATAGCTTTCAAACAAAAGAAACAATTTTAAAATCGGTCCAGTAGTTTAAGCGTCTATAAAACACATACATACATACAAACAACCGCCCCCAATACATGTCACTTACTTCTTCTTTAATTTTTAACAAAGTTGTTTTCATATACTGAAAACAACAATAACGATCTTGAGCCTGAGTACAAAAACAAAATATGTACTATGAAAGCAGATCGAATAAAACAAAAAAACAAAAACAAAAACAAGATTTTTCCATTTATATATATATAGATAGATTAGATTATTTCTACATTTAAGTAATAAAATAATAGTTTTTTACTTAAATGTATTTTACTGATTGAGTGAAGCTCTAGGCCAGGGCTTCTTAGCCATTTTGGCCCATTGGCTTCCCTGAAGCTCTGCCAGCATGTTAAGCCTACATTCTCACATAGAAATACTCTATTGTGGAATACCAATTCCACAATCTCCGGTTATCCTACAGTTAGATCTAACCTACAGTTATATGTAGCTGTCAAATTGTATGCCATTTTTATTTTTTAACTGTGAGTTAGCTCTTACCGGAGGTTGTGAAATTGGGGGTAAATGTAATTTCCCTGTGTTATAAAACTTTGTATTTTTCGACAATCAACGGCTCCCCTGGACTAGCGAAAAGGCTCCCTAAACTAAATATTATAAAATTACTAAAATTGAATTGCATTGATAGATTTTGTGCTGTAGAACAGGGCTTCTCAGGCGCTTTGGCTTTGTGGCTCCGCTGTCAGCATGTTAAGCATAGATTCCTTCACAGAAATACCCCACATTTAATTCCTTTGTATTTGCCTTTTTAAACTCTTAACGGATGGCTCTTCTGGAGTAAAGAAAATGCTTGGTTCTTCATTTGAGATGCCCTGCCCTCTAGGCATTTTTATACCCTCACTTTAGTGTGACGAGGGTATATATCATTTGCTACGGAAAAAAGTGTAACACATCGAAGGAGTGATCTAAGACCCTAAGTATGTTCAGAGGAAATCCGTTTTGGGTCATTTTAAGTCGAATGAGCAATGTCCGTCCGTCTGTCTGTCTGTCTGTGTGTCTGCTGGCTGGTGCGCACGATAACTCTCGAAAGGAGTAACCGATTGACTTCAAATTTGGTATGTGGTAATATTTTTTTCTATCTCCGGCTAAGTTCGAAGATGGGAAATATTGGTCCATTCCTTCTAGTACCTCCCCCACAAAGGGTTAAAATGTTGTGAAATATTGATTCTTTAATAACTACTATACTACTTATTCTAATCTTCTGAAATTCCACACATAGTATTAGTTTATTAGTCGCTATCAACTCGAGAAAAATGGGCGAAGTTGCCACGTCCCTTTAGGTACCTCCCACACAAATGCACCGTTTTGCACCAAAAATTAACAGCTTATAACATTAATAACGGTGTATAAAAATACTTGAAATTTTGCACAGTGTTATGCTTTTATATTGCCTACAGTCCAGAGAAAAATGGGCGTTGTTGCCACGCCCCTTTTGGTACCTCCCATACAAAGGTACCATTTTGCACCAAAAGTTAACAGCTTATAACATAAATACAAGTGAATAATAATACTTGAAATTTTGTACAGTGTAATGTTTTTATAGTGCCTATAGTCCTGTGAAAAATGGGCGTTATCGCCACGCCCCTTTTTGTACCTCCCACACAAAATGGCCAAATCATACCACAATTTAATATCTCATACCGTTTATACCAGTGCACATAAACGCTTATAATTCGGCGCAGTGCAATGAATTTAAAGTATCTACTGTTCAGCGAAAAATAGGTGTATTTGTTAAACCCCTTCTGGTAGCTCCCACACAAATTGACAGAATAATTCGAGTAATATTCAATATTACATTACTCACAAAGTGAGGGTATACCTTAGTCGGTTTACCCGACTGAAACTTTCTTACTTGTTTTACTTTTCTATGGTCATACAACTTAAATCGTACAACTTTTAGTCTGTCGTCTACACATACATATTGTGATCCGATGTACTTATAATTCATCTCTATGTCTTTCATAGAGTATTTCACCTTTGGACCAGCAATTTAGCTCGTAGAACTGTTTACCTACCGAATCTACCAGAATCAGCATGACTAATATATCCAATTGCCTTAATTTGCGCAGGTATTTTGAAGATACAGATTTTCCTTAAAATGTATCTACTTATTAAATATGTTTCCAGTTTTTCAAGACCCAAACTGATAGGAGTTATAGTTAATGAGAAATTTTGACACTTTTTTGAAAATGTTGCTTTTTTAATTATTTTCAAAAATAAACAGTTCTACATAAAAAAATAGTTGATCGAACTACATCAGAAACAATTCCAAGTCGGGGTAATAATAAAAAGTAAGATATTTTTTGAAACATGCATTTCTTCTTCAACACATAACTGGTGTCTTTTTAAGAGCTACAGAATTATAACTTAAACTAAAGAAAAAACAAGTAAGAAAGTTCAGTCGGGTAAAGCGACTTATGAATCCCCTCACCTTGAGTCCCAAATAATATTAGTAAATTGATCTATTTTTTGTTATAATTTAATTATTGTCAATTTAAATTGCATTTAATATTTTTAAAGTATGTATGTACTTAAAAGCTGTTTACTTTTGGTATAAAATGGTCTATTTGTGTGGGAGGTACCAAAAGGGGCGTCCCAATAACGGTCACTTTTCTCTGGACTCTAGGTGCCATAAAAGCATTACACTGTACACAATTTCTAGTATTAATATGCACTGGTACAAAAGTTATAAGCTATTAACTTTTGGTGTAAAATGGTCCATTTGTGGGGGAGGTACCAAAAGGGGCTTGCCAATAACGTCCACTTTTCTCTAGACTCTAGGTACTGTAAAAGCATTACACTGTCTGTCAAGTCTTTGTATGTACTGGTAATAAAGATATAAGCTATTAACTTTTGGTTCAAAATTGTCGATTTGTGTGCGAGGTACCAAAAGGGGCGTGGAAACTTCGCCCATTTTTCTCGAGGTAATAGTGACTAATAAACTAATACTATGTGTAGAATTTCAGAGGATTAAAATAAGTAGTATAGAAGTTATTAATTAATCAATATTTCACTAAATGTTAACCCTTTGTGGGGGAGGTACTAGAAGGAGTGGACCAATATGGCCCATCTTCGATAGAAGATAGAAGAAAATATTACCTCATATCAAATTTGAGGTCAATCGGTTACTCCTTTCGAGAGTTATCGTGCGCACCAGCCAAAAGACGGACGGACATTATTCATTCGACTTAGGTCGCTCCTTCGATGTGTTACACTTTTGGTTCGTAGCAAATGATATATACCCTCCTCTTGAAGGTGAGGGGATAAAAATATTCGGAATGCCAATTAAACTGGCTTTATTGGACAGATAATTTTATGAAATTAATATTTAAATATGATTCGGGGCTGGCGTATACATGGCGCAAACTGCAACATCAATTTGCACACACTTTTCGCGGCATTTGCGACCGTATTTCGCCAATAACTCGTCGAAAGTGACAGGTGACTTTCGATAAGTCTAAAGAAATTCATCCAATGGGGTTAAGTCAGAACTAGCAAGCGTTGCTCTCGTGTAAGTCCATCCATGATAAAATGGCTAACCGAACTAAACTATAATCTGCAGTGTTACAATTAACTTACGATCAATTCAAATAAATTCTAAAAACCAATTTTTTTGTAGATTCCGGAGGATTTGCTTTTGGCTATCTTATCTTATGATAAAAATACTTCCTTGTTGTTTATATCGAAATTCCACGACAAATCGACGTTTTCAAAAATTCTGATTTGATTTTTCCCATTTATTATATTTTTTAGTACACCTGAAGAAACACTTTGTGGAATTTTTTGTGATTTTTCCGCTAACTCGTTCAGACGTTAATCATCGATATTTAAAAACCCGTTAAGACATCATTCTGTGCATCTGGTTATTGGTCATAACTTCTTATGTTATGGTCCGCTATGAAAAATCTTTTTTTTTAAATGTTGGTATTTTTCGGTACTTTTCATAAAAAAAATTTAAAAAATGTAAAATTTTTTTGTGTGTGATTTTTAAGTTTTTGAATTTAAATGTCATTTGTTAATTGTTTTTACTCTCCGATTTTTAGGTATTTTTTATATTTTATATTTTTTATAGTTATTTTTGTAGGGAGATTATCAGGGGTAAGCGGATCAGCGGGGGTGGCGGGTGTTTTGGAAGAAATACTTCCAGAAGTGTCTCCCTTTTTTGTTTTTTTTGGCGTGGAACATCTATTCCGAAGCCTTCACGCCACAATAACAGTGGATAGCGCAGAATTTTTTTAACAACTGATCCAAAAATTAAAAAAATATAAATATTTTTTTTAATTTTAATGTTTCCATCCAAAGCTTATAAAGGTTTTTCCAACAAGGGGTGTTATTTTTGTATTCACAGAAAAATGCAATTTTTTGAGATAAATGATCGGATGTTTATTTCATAATAAAGAGGAAGGTATGCCGTTAATAATAAAAAACAACATCAGCCAAATGGCCACCACGACCACGCTTACAGGACCATATCCTTTTCATGAAATTTTCCATAACCAAATCGCAAAGTGGCTGCCCTATGTCCTCGATAGCCTCACGAATTCTATCTTTGAGGTCTTGAATCGACGCAGGGCTGTTGGCGTAGACCTTATCTTCCTCGTGGCCCCAAAGGAAGAAGTCGCAAGGTGTTCAATCACAAGATCTCGGTGGTCAACTGTGATCACCTCTGCGAGAGATAACACGGTCCGGAAACTTTTCCCGTAATAGAGCAATATTTTCGTTGCTTGTGTGGCACGTAGCGCCGTCTTGTTGAAAGTAAACGTTGTCCAGATCAATATCATCCATCTCTCGATAGCGCAATCCATTCACCGTAACTGTTGATCCAATCTCATATTCGAAAAAGTAAGGTCCAATGACCCCGCCGGACCATAAACCGCACCAAACAGTCACACGTTGAGTATGGAGGGGCTTCTCAACAATAACTCTTGTGTTTTCCGAGCCCCAGATGCGACAATTTAGCTTGTTGACGTAGCCACCGAGCTGGAAATGCGCCTCATCAGTCAAGATGATTTTAGATTTTTCGAATTTTAATAATTTCAATGCGTTGTTGAATCGCGTGTCGTTCCATTTTTAGTAATGGCGTAGTTTCTACTTGTCAAATGTCAAAGAATAAAAGCTTCAAAAGTGACAGCTATCGAAATACCGGGTGATTCAAAATAACACCTCTTGTTGGAAAACACTGTAAATCGTCGTAAAATTCTAAGACGATTTAGCCATGTCCGTCTGTACGTCCGTCTCTTGTAATCGCGCAGCAATCTATAGTACTTGAGTTGGTGGCTGAAATTTAGAACATATACTTCTCATATCTGCAGGTATGTTGGGATTGGAAATGGGCAATATCAGTCCATTTGTTAATATAGCCCCCATATATAGCATCTCTCCGATTTGATTTCTTAACGCCACAGAGACCACATATTTCAACTGATCGGGCTGAAAATTAATAACTGGACTTTATTTATACCCGGAATCCTTCACACGAACAACGGTACTCATAGGTCCATGTTTTCATATGCCCCCCATACAAAGGTCCCTCTAGATTTGACGCCACAAAAATCTCAAATTTGAACCAATTGGATTGAAATTTTGTATAATGAGGTTTTTTGTATGCGAAATTATTCGCATGCGATCCACAGTGTAGGTTATATAAGATTCGGCATGGCCGAACTTAATCCCTCTTTACTTGTTTTTCACATTTTTCGCATACATTTTTTTGGATCTAACCATATGTTAATCGCTTTTAAAATCTCTAATCTTTGAAAAATAAAAAAACAACATCCAAATTTGGACTTTTTCGAATCTTTTTATCCATAGATTTTCTACGCATATGTGCTATTTTATCTGTATTTACGATAAACAAAATGTAACGAATGTTTTTTTCTATTTTTCCATTGTAGTGTCTTTATGTTTGTTTTATTTTGGTCTTTAAATCGTTAATGATTTGTAATTAGGATATTCTTCTTTCTATTTTTAATTAAAGTTTATTAAAATTGTCACTAGATAAATGGGTTTCTATTGCTTGAAGTTGTGATATACTTCACACATTCCTTTTTTGAATATAAATTTCAAATTTTCGTTATAATACCGTGGAATGCCATTAATGGTGAAGGGTACATAAGATCCGGCCTAGCCCAGCTTAATGTTGTTTCTACTAGTTTTTTTTTGTGTTTCATTTCATTTCTTGGGAAAATGTCCTCGTGACTTATATTTATTTGTTTCTCATTTTTTCAAAAGATGGACATTTTAAAGAAAATTAACTGAACTAGGCTTAACTAACTCCAGTTAATTGCTAACAATGAAGAATCCTAAAGAGTTTTTAAATACCATTCATTAGGTTTGGCTCAATATTTTCCCAACTAATTATGTTGTTTTCACTTGTCTTCAAAGTTGCTGTAATCCTTTTAGAAAATCTTTTCAAAAAAATATCCCTTATATGTTTATCCTTTCTAAAACGCCCTTAAAAATTTATTTTTTTACAAGAAAAAAATTCAGTTCTCTTCTTCTGGTGGTTTCGCATATTGTTTTCAAAGGAATTGACAAATTTTCTTTAAAAATTATTTGCTAATCTCTGAATTTCTTTACGAACAAGATCTTGTTGAGGGTTAAATCTTGCTTCTAAGGAATTTGCGGAACGTTCAAAAAAAATGTTTTTCTTCAAAACAAAAAACCTCAAACAAATAAAAACCAGTAGTTTAGAAATCAATACATACTTTCAATGGACTCACACAAAGCCGTCACAACCAGACAGACAGGACGGACAGACAGCCTGGGCGGACGGACGCATTCACTGACAAAACAATGCCCTGCTTTTGTATTTGCCAAACAAACTCGGAAAGAAAACCGAAGGAAAGACAGACAAAAATCTTCAGAAACTGAAAGCAATTCGAAATTTCAAATAAAAACAAAAAAGAGGGAGAAACGCACAATAAACCCAAGAAGAATAACAAAGATTTGCATTTCAAAAACACTGGTGTGTCTATCGACAATCGCCTCTTCCTCCTCCTCCACCAACTTTACGGAAGAAGGAAGCCATGTCACTTGCAGTAGGCCTGCAATTTACACTGTTCCTTCTCGTCAAGGGTCACATAAGGGGCCAACGCCGCCGCACGCTTTGTATTTTTCTTGGAACGGGCAGCCACAAAGCCTCGGGTGAGCTCTCGTTTCGCTTTTTCCTCCGGGAGAAGACAAAAACAACAACAGTATTGACCGATAGAAGAGAAGACCATTTAAATTTCAATTAATGGCAATAGAGATTAAACAATTATCCAATCGACTTTAACCCTCATGCTCCCTTGCTCACTCCCCTGTCCCCATACATTTGAGTCAGAAGCACCCAGGGCAATTTGTTATTCATCATCTTCATGGTCTATTGTTCTGGTTGTTTTCTGTTTGCAGGAGGGGACCCATTTAATTGATTTAAGTGCTATCTTCCTTCTCATCGCCCCCTCCCCCACTCTATAACACTTGTCCCTGCATTATTTCAATGCAATTGAGTTTCCTCCGCTTAACCAGAACCAGAAGAAGGGGTCTGAAGTTCATTTGGACGGAACGAAAAAAAATTAAGTGCATAAATTGTAGTTTAAACATTATTACAAGCGGCTTAAAAGGCTTAAGATTGTCAGGAGAGGCATTTAAGTTTATGTTTAACCGGTGTAAACCAGGGATTTGAAACAAGAGCAGCTATAAATAAATATAAGAGACTGAGAATTTAAAGTGCTTTAAATTAATTGCTATAAAAAATGGATGTAAAATGTAATGGATACATTATGGAAAAATGAATAAAAAACACAAAGCTTTTTTAAATACAATATGATTCTGCACATCTTTGGAAAACAAGTTTTCCATTGATATATATTTTATTATCATTTGAGTATATTGAAGACCCGAAAAGTGTACCACAAAAGAGTTACCACATTCGTAAAGCGTAATTATAAAAAACACAAAGCGTTTTTAAATATAATATGATTCTGAATTAAAATATAAATATAATTCTGCACATCTTTGGAAAACAAGTTTTTCATTGATATATATTTTATTATCATTTAAATGTATTAAATATCCAAAAAGTGTACCACAAAATCCGTAAAGCGGAATTATTATTTGGGAGGTTCTTTAAATTCGACGGCCAACTAGTTATATGATGATTTTTTTAATGTATGACTTATTCTACTGATCCTGCACCTCTTTGGAAAATCAACCTTCTATTGGTATATCTTTTATTACAATCTGACAGCATTAATTATCCAAAAAGTGTACCACAAAAATTCCTGTAGTGTAATAATTGACATTTTTTAAAATAACTTTTTATATTTTGCAGATTATGACTCATGCTAATAAAATATGATTCTGCACCTCTGTGGCAAACAAACTTTACTTTGATATATATTTTATTACAATTTAAATTTGCTGACGACCCGAAAAAAGTACCACAAAAATGCATATAGCTCAATTATTATATGTCAAGTACTAGAAATCCGACTTTCAACTACTTACATGATGACATTTTTCTTCAAATACTGACCTATGCTAATGATTCTGCACATATTTGAAAAGGTATCTTTCCAATGGTACTTATTCTGTTAGCATTTGAATTTATTAAATATCCTAAACGTGTACCACAAAAAATTCTGTAGCGCAATTATTATTTTTTGTTTAAATCTTGTATATCATTTTGCGGATTATGGCTTACACTGATAAACTGTGATTCTGCATATACGTGGAAATCAAGATTTACATTGATATACATTTTATTATAATTTAAATATATTAAAGCCTCGAAAAATGTACCACAAAAATCCGTATAGCGAAATTATTAAATGGCAGGTACTTGAAATTCGACTGCCAATTATTTATCTCTTGGTCGATATAGATATTATGACTTATCAAAGTGACTCTGCACATCTTTGGAAAAGCAAATTTCTACTGGCATATCCTTTGTTACAATTTGAATGCTTTAAATACCCAAAAAGTGTACCACAAAAAAATCTGTAGCAGAATAATAGACATATTTTTAAAATAATTTTAACACTGGTAATAATTTTAACACTCACCCTAATAAATTATGCTTCTGCACATCATTGGGAAACAAGCTTTCCTTTTATATAAATTTTATCACAATTTAAACACACTGAAGACCCGAAAAGTATACCACAAAAATGCGTAGAGCGTACCTTTTATATGACAGGTACCTAAAATTCGACTACTAATTAGTTATCTGTTGAAGTTTTTGGATATTATGATGTATCCTAATTAATCTGCCCATCACTGGAATGGGAACTATCCATAGGTATAACCATCATCACTATTTAAATTCACTAATGAACAAAAAAGTGTACCACAAAAATTTCTATATCAAAAAATTAAACTTTTTTTTAACATTTTGTTGATTATGACCTGCCCTAATAAATTATGATTCTGCACATCGCTTTTATTTGATACATATTTTATTACAATTTAAAAACATTGGAGATCCGAAAAGTGTACCACAAAAATGCGCAGAGCGCATTCGAGTACCAGAACTTAATATTATTATTAACTTTCTGAATATTATGACTTATCCTAATTATTCTGCACATCTATGGAATGGGAACTATATATTGGTATAAACATCATCGCCATTTAAATTCACTAATGATCCCAAAAGTGTACCACGCAAATTTCTCTAGCGGAATAATTAAATTTTTTAAAATTAATTTCTAACTCATTGCAGATTATGAATTGTCACGATAAATTATGATTCTGCACATCATTAGAAAATTAGCTTTGCACTAGTATATGTTTTGTTAGCATTTTAATGTACTGAAACACCGAAAAGTGTACCACAAAAATGCGTATAGCACAATTATTACATGATAGGAACTTGAAATTCGACTGCCAATTAGTTATCTGTTAAACTTTTTGGATATTCTGACTTATCCTAATGATTCTGCGCATCTATGGAATGGGAACTATCCATTGGTATAAACATCATCGCCATTTAAATTCACTAATGATCCCAAAAGTGTACCACACAACTTTCTGTAGCGGAATAATTGCATTTTTTAAACTTAATTTCTAACTCTTTGTATATTATGACTTGCCAGTATAAATTATGATTCTGCACATCTTTAGAAAACTAGCTTTCCACTAGTATATTATAGTATATATTTAAATGTACTGAAACACCAAAAAGGGTACCACAAAAATGCGTATAACGCAATTATTACATGGCAGGTAGTTCAAATTCGACTGCCAATCATCTCTAGAACTTTTTGAATAATATGTCTTATACTAATGATTCTGCACATCTTTGGAGAGGGAATTTCTATTGGTATAACCATTATCAATATTAAATTCACTAATGATCCCAAAAATATACCATAATAATTTCTGTAGCGGAATAATTGCATTTTTTAAATTAGTTTGCAGATTATGAATTGTCACGATAAATTATGAATATGCACATCCTTAGACAACTAGCTTTCCACTAGTATATATTTTGTTAGAATTTTAATATACAGAAATACCGAAAAGTGTACCACAAATATGCGTATAGCGCTATTATTACATGGCAGGTACTTGAAAATCGAATGTCAAATATCTCTTGAACTGTTTGGATATTATGACTTATCCTAATGATTCTGCACATCTTTGGAAAGGTAAATTTCTATTGGTATAACCATTATCACTATTTATATTCACTAATGCTCCCAAAAATGTACCACAAAAATGTCCAAAACGTAATAATTTATATTTTTTTTTTAAATATTTTTTTAAATTTTTGCAGATTATGACTTGCCTTCATAAACTAGTATTCTGCACATCTTTGGGAAACAAGTTTTTTATTGACATATATTTTATTACCATTTCAACACACTAAAGACCCAAAAAATGTACCACAAAAATGTGTAAAACGCAATTCTTTTATTGCAAGTACTTCAAAATAATTACTCTCAATTAGTTATGTATTGAACTTTTTGGATATTATAATTATTACTGATTAATTATCCCACTGTAAGATTTTTCATTGTATTTCGGACCTGTCACATAGAAATAAAGTCCTCTCTTATATTTAATTCATAGTTAAAGCTATTACTTTTATTTTCTATTCATTTATTTAAACACTTTAATTACCTCAAATTTTTTGACTGGTCCTCTCGGAAGCTAGCCATCAAAATCAACCCAAATATTTGACATAAAGCTGTCACAGAAAATATTTACATGCCTGTTTACACATGCTCATACTTACATACCATCATATATACATATTTAAAAATACACAAATTGACATTTTTGTATGACTGCATTTTGGTAAATTTATATAAACTATAATTGACAGTTTGTTGTGACAGTTTACCACATCTCCTCCCCCATCCCCCCAACAGCAAAAATTGAGGTTATATTTATATTCATAAACCAAATTTGACCATCTGCTGTCAATTTATTTTCGGCCAACCAAAAATTCTTCTCTTTTATATTTTTGTATTTGGAAAAATGTGCATAGCTTTAGAGATATTTACTTAAATAAATTAGAATTACTCTCCGAATCGGTTTTGGCAAATGTTTTCGCTTTGCTTGGCAGGCATGAGAAGGCCATCATCACGATGAGCATCTACATACTACAAGTGAGTGTCTATAGATGCTTTGGCCTATAATGGAATAAATTTGATGTGCCTTTCAAAAATATCATACGTACCACATTCATATCTGTCTGTCACAAAATGTAAAATTCCAAATGTTAAAGTGTCAATTTGAATTTGTTACAATTATTGTGAAAGAGTGAATATGTCTAGAGGAGGGATAGGGGACAGAGGCAGGCGTTTAAATGTCATATTTAAGATGTTTTTATAACAGTTTCAGGCAATGGAAAAGGGGAGAAAAATGGGCCAGAAAGCGGTTAGGGAATTAATTATAAGATGTTTGAATATTAAAACTTTTCGAACTAAATTGCAAATTGTATTTCTGCACATCCTTGAGAAAGTACGTTTATATTGATATAACTTTTAGTACAATTTTCGGACTCTAACGATCCTAAAAGTGTACCACACTTTTTTTTTAGCGTAGCAACTCTAGTTTTTAAATCTATAACCCTTAAAACATAACAACAAAAATCGTAAATATAGCTATAAAGATCTTTCGAGAATATACTTACCCTATTATATATGCATTTTATTACTTGTTTGCGAAGTTAAAGGACAATACAAGTGTACCACAATTACTGTAGGGTAATTATTTTAGAATTACCTTTTTGGATTTTTAAATCTTACGAAGTAAATCGTAGACGCATTTCTGCACACCCTTGAGATAGTAGCTTTCTACTGATACACGTTTCTGTACAATTTGCGGAACGTAACGAACCAAAAAGTGTACCACAAAAATCTGCAGGGCTTCTATTATAATGTCTTTGAACTCTGCAGATCTTTAATAAAAGAACTACCCAATCAGATACATTTTCTTAATATTTGGGCAAACTAAAGACGAAAAAATGTACCACAATTTGGGTAGGGCAGTTATTTTAGGGTTACCTTTTTGGATATTAAAACTTTCTGAAGTAAAACGCAAATACATTTCTGCACATCTTTGAGAAAGTAGTTTTCTATTGATATACGTTTTAGTACAATTTGTAGATACTAAGTGTACCGCAATTTGTGAAGGGAAATTATTTTAGAATTAACTCATTGGGCATAAAGAGTTTCTTAAGTATATTGTAAATGCATTTCTGCACATCCTTAAGAAACTAGCATTCTACTTATGTACGCTAACTACAACTTGCGGACACAAAATTACCTAAAAGTGTACCACAAAAATCTGTGCAGAGCTTTTATTATAATTTTTAGCTTAACAACACAAGTTCTTCAAGCTAAGACAGTTTAAGCTAAACAACCCTTGTGCTTAAAGCCATAACTATTATAATTAATAAAAAAATATTGTTAATATAATTCTGCAGATCTTTGAGAAGAAGGCAACATAATGATATACATTCTATTACTATTTTGGCAAACTAAGGACCCAAAATATTTTAACATTTATGGTTTAGGGCAATTGTTTTAGGATCACCTTTTTGGATATTAAAACTTTCCGAGCTAAATCGCAAATACAGTTCTGCACATCCTTGAGACATTGGCTTTCTATTGATATACGTTTTAGTATAATTTGCGAACACTAACTACCCTAAAAGTGTACCACAAACATCTGTGTAGGTCTTTTATATAATTTCTTATTATAATTCCTTTCTTTTTGGATACTAAACTGTCCGAAGTAAATCGTAAATACTTTTCTGCACATCCTTGGGCAAGTAGCTTTCTATTGATATACATTATTGTACAATTTACGGGCCCTAACAATCCAAAAATTGTACCACGAAAAACTATGTAGGGCTTTTTTTATATTTTTTGGAAATGTTTAGCTTAGCAACAATATTTCTTAAAGCTATAACCGTTAAAACTTAATAAGATAAATCGTAAATGTAATTGTGCACATCTCTGATAATATAGCTACCCAATAATATGAATTCTTTTACTATTTGGGCAAATTAAGTGTACCACAATTTGTGTAGAGCAATTATTTTAGGATTACATTTTTTAATATTAAAACTTTCGGAAGTAAACCGCAAATCTATTTCTGCACATTCTGGAGCAAGTATCTTTCTTCTGATATACGTTTTAGTACAATTTGTAGAGACTAAGGACCCTAAATGTGTACCAGAAAAATCTCTGCAGGGCTTTTATTATTATTAATTTTACATTTTAAATGGCAAAGTAAATGGCAAATTCATCTCTGCAAATCCTTGAGAAAATAGCTTTATATTTTGTGTACTTTAAGTACAATTTTCGAACACTTACGACCCTACAAGTGTACCACAACGTGTGTGTGGGGATTTTATTATACCTTTTTTGGAAACGTTTTGCTTAACAACACTAGTTCTTAGAGCTTTAACCATTAAAACTTAACAAAATAAATCGGAAATATAATCCTGCAGATCTTTGAGTACATAGCTACCCAATGATATCCATTTTATTGCTTTTATTTGGATACACTAAGGACGCCAAAAGTGTACCACAAACCGTGTAAGGCAATTATATTAACATTGCCTCTTTGGATATTAACAATTCCCAAAGTAAATCATAAACACACTTCTGCACATCCTTGAGACATTAGCTTTCTATTGATATACGTTTAGTATAATTTGCGAACACTAACTACCCTAAAAGTGTACCACAAAAATCTGTGTAGGTCTTTTATATAATTTCTTATTATAATTCCTTTCTTTTTGGATACTAAACTGTCCGAAGTAAATCGTAAATACTTTTCTGCACATCCTTGGGCAAGTAGCTTTCTATTGATATACATTATTGTACAATTTACGGGCCCTAACAATCCAAAAATTGTACCACGAAAAACTATGTAGGAATTTTGTTATATTTTTTTTGGGAAATTTTTAACTTAGCAACACTATTTCTTAAAGCTATAACCATTAAAACTTGATAAGATAAATAGTAAATATAATTGTGCACATCTCTGATAATATAGCTACCCAATAATATGAATTCTTTTACTATTTGGGCAAATTAAGGACCCTAAAAGTGTACCACAATTTGTGTGAGGTAATTGTGTTAATATTACCTCTTTGGATATTAAAACTTTCCGAACTAAATCCTAATCCTACATTTCTGCACATCCTGGAGCAAGTAGCTTTCTATTGATGTACATTTTAGTACAATTTGCGGGCACTAAGGACCCTAAAAGTGTACCACAAAAATCTCTGCAGGGCTTTTATTAAAACTTTGGCAGTTTAAGCTTAACAACAGTAGTCCTTAAAGCTATAACCATTAAAACTTAACAAAATAAATTGTACTGATAATCATTAAATTACTATTTGGGCAAACTAAGGAACCTAGAAGTGTACCGCAAAAAATGTTATAGGGCGCTTATCATCTGATTACCTTTATTGATAATAAAACATACCGAAATAAATGATTAATACGTTTCTGCACATCTTTGAGAAAGTATCTTTCTATTAATGTACGTTTTAGCACAATTTGCGGACACTAACGATACTAAAAGCGTACCACAAAACTCTGGGCAGGGCTTTTATTGTCACTTCTTTGACATTTTTAACATAAGCACACTAGTTCTTAAAGCTATAACCATTAAAACTTAACAAAATAAATCGAGAATATAACTCTGCACACCGTTGATAATATAGCTACCCAATAATATGCATTCTTTTACTTTTTGGGCTAACTAAGGGCCCTAAAAGTGTACCACAATTTGTGTGGGATTACATTTATGGATATTAAAACTTTCCGTACTAAATCGAAAATACATTTCTGCACATCCTTGAACAGGTAGCTTTTTATTGATATACATTTTTGTATAAATTGCAGAACATAACGAACCTAAAAATGTACCACAATAATATGTGATGGTCTTTTTTCTTAAATTTCTTTGACATTTTTAGCTTAAGAACATTAGTTCTTAGAGCTATAACTATTAAAACTTTATAACATAAATCGTAAATATTACCCTGCAGATATTTGAGGAAATATCTATCAAATGATATGTATTCCATTACTCTTTAGACAAATTAAGAACCTTAAAATAGTACCACAATTGTTTGAGGATTACCTTTTTGGATATTAAAACTTTCCAAAGTATATCGTAAATACATTTCTGCACATCCTCGCGAATGTAGCTTTCTATTATTATATTGTAAATATAATTTTGTCTACTGATTGCTATTTGGGCAAACTAAGGAACCTATAAGTGTACCACCGAAAATATTATAGGGCGCTTATCATATGATTACCTTTATGGATATTAAAACATGCAGAAATAAATAGTGAATATGTTTCTGCAAATCTTTGAGAAAGTAGCTTTCTATTGATGTACGTTTTAATACAACTTGTGGACACTAAGGGCCCTAAAAGTGTACCACAAAAATCTGAGCAGAGCTTTCATTATAATTTCTTTGCAATTTTTAAATTAGCAACTCTATTTCTTAAAGCTATAACCATTAAATCTTAACAGAATAAATCGTAAATATAACAGCAGATCTTTGAGAAAATAGTTACCCGATGATATACATTCTAAATATTACTATTGGCAAACTAAGGGCCCTATGAGAGTACCACAAAAATGTTTTAGGACACTTATGGGTGTTAAAACATTCCGAAGTAAAACGTAAATAAGTTTCTGCAAATCCTTGATGAAGTACCTTTCTACTGACATAGTTTTTATTACAGTTTGCGAAACCGAACGACCCTAAAAGTGTACCACAAAAAGCTGCGCAGAGCTGTTAATATACTTTCTATGAAATTTCTGCTGTTTTGTAATCTGTAGCAGTTCACAAGCTTTAATAATTTGTTGATGGTTATGTCTTTGGTCAGTTTTTTTATAAACATTATTTCAAATAAAGTTGTAAAAATTAAAAACTGTTCAGTCATTTTATAAAAAATGTTTTTTTGAGAAAAAAAATTTTCTTTCAATAGCATCTCTAATAATTCTACACAGTTTTTAGCAATTGTATAACAAAAATCGTATTCTATTTAAAATCTCTAATTATAGATTTTATTTTTAAAATATTTGTTTGTGACACTTCTTCCCATTGATGTCATTATTCAAATGACGTCAAAATGTCACGTGGATCTTTGGTACTCAGACGTACATAGATACATTCTCTTGCATGCAATATATCTTTATACTTCCGTTGGCCTCCAACTTAAGCAATGGCTCATTTCTCAAAATCAAGAAACACTTAATGACATCAAATGGCTGTGGAAACAATGATGTTTGGTTGGTTGACTGGTTGGCTTCCTTCCGTTCTCTGGAGGAGCTCTGACATCCCATCTATCCATCCATCCATCTATCTATGCCTCTGACTGACACAGTATGTGTTTATGTTATTCACAGCATGTAAGAAAGGAAGGAAGCTAGAAAAAAAATTGTCATGGTCTGTGGTTTTTTTTGCCTCAATGCTGTTGCTTTGCTATTTCTTAAGAAAGACCAGCAAAAAATGTGTCTTCTGGTGTAACTACAAAAACAAAACAAATAGAAAAAATTATACATTTTTTTACTTCTATCATAAATCAGAAGAGAACAAAAACATTGTCCTTAATGCGCAACAGTTACCATGACGCGCCATTTAACCCGAAATCCATTAAATCAAGACAGTGCGTATCCTTGCAAGCCGACGACACAAACACACCAGTCAGTCGTCGCCAACCATGACATTGTCAAAAACACTTGTCTCTACCAAATTCCAACACTCCCCTCCCTGCTTTGGTTTTCCGATTTGAAGGTTATTTTGCAATGAAATAGAAAGGCAATGTCGGTCTGTCCATCCGTCCGTCCGTCTGTCCGACAGTCATCATCATTGTCTGCTATCAACGGAAGAAAGAGATTGATAAATGAAGTGTAAACGACTTAAGACCTGTTCTAAAGAACATATTTCAAGGACCTGTTTCCTTTTCAGTTTTCTCCTTACTTCCATTGTTTCCGAAAAAATGATCGCAAAGATAATGAAAATGTCACTGCGCACAGCGGTTGCAAAAATGAATTCAGTTCGAAGGTTAAGGAGAAAGATAGAGGGATGGAACCTGCTAAATGACCCAAATCCTGCCGAGATGTCATAAAAATATTTGCAAAACCAAGGATTTTAATAAAGGATATTTAGCAGCAGATATCAATGGCAAACTGTGCCAGCGTGTTATGCTTAATCAATTTCAAGAACACAACGAGCAGTATCTTTGCTGAATATTCCAGAGCACTCTAAAGATGATGAAATCGTTAGAGGAAAAATTCTAGAGTTTGGTGAAAGAGAAAATAAATAACGAAAATCGTTATTTTGTGTAAGAGATGCTAGACCATACACTTTAAAAAAATCGCTTATTTAGTATATTGCTGGAAACATATTTTTGGGAAATTAAAATTTTTTTGATAAGTTGAACAGAAATTCTGTATCTTTTTTAAATTTTTGCCCTATTTGTAAGACAATAAGCAACGAAAAAAATAATATTGATAAAAGAAATATTAAAAATGTTTTCGATTAAAATATTTGGTTTTATACCACCTTTTTGTTGTAAATTACACTATGCAACAAATAAACACTTTTTGAAAAATACACAGACTTGACAGTATTGGTTCGATTCTACTGTCAAAGGGTAGTATAACTCGGTTTGGCGAAATTGGAGACCAATTTTTTTTATGGTCCTCAAAAGTTTCTGTAAATCAGCGGGGCTTCTCAAAAATGGTGTCATCAGCTCCTGTACAACAGCTAATTTAGATAGAATTTAACTATATTTGACAATAATGTAGCTATGAATATACTGAACATTCTATTACTCTTTAGACAAATTAAGAACCCTAACACCGTACCACAATTGTTTGAGGAATACCTTTTTGGATATTTAAACTTTCCAAAGTATATCGTAAATACATTTCTGCACATCATTGAGTATGTAGCTTTCTATCAATATACATTTTAGTACAATTTGCGGACACTAACAACCCCAAAAGTGTACCACAATAAACTCTACAGGGCTTTTATTATAATTTGTTTCACAGTTTTAGCTTAACAACAATTCTTCTTAAAGCTTTAATCAGTAAATCTTAACAAAATGAATCGTTAATAAAATTCTGCAGATCATTGTGAAAAAGCTACCCAATGATATAAATCCTATTACTATTTGGTCTAACTTTATGGATATTAAAATATTCCGAAGTAAATCGTAAATACGTTTCTGCACATTTTTGAGAATATAACTTTCTATTAATGTACATTTTAGTAGAATTTGCGGCGCTAACGATCCTAAAAGTGTACCACAAAACTCTTTATACGACCTTTTTTGTGGAAATTACACTATGCAACAAGTGGACACTATTTGAAAAATAAACGGACTTGACAGTATAAATTCGATTCTATAGGGTTTTCCAACAAGAGGTGTTATTTTGAATCACCCGGTATTTCGGTAGCTGTCACTTTTGAAGCTTTTATTCTTTGACATTTGACAAGTAGAAACTATGCCATTACTAAAATTGGAACGATACACGATCATCGAACAATACAAAACGATCGAACCAAAAACGATACGAACGATACAAAATCATCTTGACTGATGAGGCCCATTTCCAGCTCGGTGGCTACGTCAACAAGCAAAATTGTCGCATCTGGGGCTCGGAAAACCCAAGAGTTATTGTTGAGAAGCCTCTCCATCCTCAACGTGTGACTGTTTGGTGCGGTTTATGGTCCGGCGGGGTCATTGGACCTTACTTTTTCGAAAATGAGGTTGGATCAACAGTTACGGTGAATGGACTGCTCTATCGAAAGATGATTAATGATTTTTTTGGTCGGAGTTGGATGGTATTGATCTGGACAACTTTTACTTTCAACAAGACGGCGCTACGTGCCACACAAGCAACGAAACCATTGCTCTGTTACGGGAAAAGTTTCCGGACCGTGTTATCTCTCGAAGAGGTGATCACAATTGGCCACCGAGATCTTGTGATTTAACACCTTACGACTTCTTCCTTTCGGGCCACGTGAAAGATAAGGTCTACGCCAACAGCCCAGAGTCGAGTCAAGACCTCAAAGATAGAATTCCTGAGGCTATCGAGGACATAGGACAGCCACTTTGCGATTTTGTTATGGAAAATTTCATGAAAAGGATATGGTCCTGTAAGGGAGGTCGTGGTGGCCATTTGGCTGATGTTGTTTTTCATTATTAACGGCATCATTATTAACGGCATCTCAACAAATTGCATATTTCTTTGAATACCAAAATAACACCTCTTGTTGAAAAACCCTTTACTACACAACAAAGTGTAGTATATATAACACTATACTCGGTTTGGCGAAAATGGTGACCATTTTTTTTATGGGCTTCAAAAGTTTCTGAAATTCAGTGGGCCCCTCGAAAAAGGTGTTATCAGCTTTTGTCTAACAACTAATGTAGCTTACAATATGCTGAACAAAGTTTGTTAAAATTTTATGCGAAAAAAATTTGCCCGCACTTTTTTTTCAAAAAGTGAAGGAAAAAATATTTTTTTTCACATATATATCATTTGCTACGAACCAAAAGTGTAACACATCGAAGGAGTGGCCTAAGACCATTAGTATGTTCGGCGGATATCCGTCTTGGGTCATTTGAAGTCGAATGAGCAATGTCCGTTCGTCCGTCTGTATGTCTGGCCTGTCTATTGGTCCCCTCCTTCTAGTACCTCCCCCACAAACGGTTAACATTTAGTGAAATATTTATTATATAATAACTTCTATACTACTTACTTGAATCCTCTGAAATTCTACAGATAGTATTAGTTTATTAGTCACTATTACCTCGAGAAAAATGGGCGAAGATGCCACGCCCCAAACCAAAACTTATGGTTTGATTGTTGGTCCCAAATGGGTTAAAGCGAATTAATTGCCATACAAATTTTTAAGAAGTTGAACACATTGTACATTTTTGCTTAAAATTATTCAAATTCAAGTGAAAATAAAAATTTAAAGTCGAAAAACATAACAACTGTTCGAGATTTCGAAAAAAATTTACAAAATGAATATTTTCGTGATAATTTCAGCTTTTGAGCTTGAAATGATGAATGTAGGATCATTTGTATTGCAATCAATTCGCTTTAATCCATTTGGGAATAACAATCCAAAAAAAAAAAGGTTTATGGTCTTAAAAGGATTAATCTTTTATAAAAATTAAATCTAGAGATCAGCAGTTCTATAACGAGCAATGAAAAGAGAAAATTGGAACAAAATTTTAGAGGTTATTTACGATTTTATAAAAAAATCACTAAAAATTGCACTAAAATTAAGAAAAAAGCGTGATAGTCCTGATTTTAATCTCCAATGGTTGGTTCCTAAAAGTAATAACAATGTACAATTTTATTAACGTAAAATCTGATTTTTAGAAGTTATTTAACCACAAATAGCCCTTAATTTCGCGATTGCAGAGACGAAATATTTTGCGAAACAAACAAAAACAAACCGTATTTTCACATAAGCTTTGAACAAAGCGAACTTTTTTTCGTCCTCACAAATGAAGCCACTCTAATGCACTATGTAATATTTGCATTTATTCCTAAACTCAGAATTTATCAAATTTCTAATTTTTTATGAAAATCTCTTTTTGATAATTTATATCCCCTCAATATCCCAATTATATCCCCGCTATTTCAAGGAAATTTTAGTAAAATTTTCGGCATAGAGGACATTATCAAAATTTATGAAACTCGTAAAATGTTAAATTCTCAAAGTGCTTTGCTGGTTAATAGGGGCATCTACAGATTATTATAACATAAACATTTCCTTTCAAAACTCAATTTTTAATGAAACATAGATTTTTTATGAAAATATCTTCTGGTCACTCATTTTGCCATATCTAATTTCCATTTCGCCATAATTCCTCTGGTTTAGTGTAATTTGGCCCACAATGTACATTTCTTTTGACGACTAGCTCCGATTCACTTGCTTTTTTCACAAGTATTCGAAACTTGGATTTAAAAGTCTCAGATTTTAAAGTGTTAAAATTAATATTTTAGTTGATTCAATGAAATTAATTAATTTAATTAGAAATTTTTTAAATATTATTTTTTATGTACATTTGTCTAAATCGGTAATTTTGAAAAGTGAGACTCTTGCACAACCCCTTATTAAAATTGTCGAAAATCGAAATTTTATTGCTCTTTACATTACATTTTCTCCCAATATTTAATGAAAATCTATTCCGGTCGTCCTTTTTTATATCATTATACTGTGTTATTCAATTTTTTAAATATTATTTATTTATTTACATGAATTACAATACAAAGTAAATTTATATTCTAATTTTACGGTCCAGGGAGAAGCTGAGTGACAAAGACCATGTTGCTTGTTAATTTTTGTTGCGACAGACCAGAGCCTCTGGTGGGAATCGAACCCACGACCCCCAAACTCATAGGCGGCTCGCTACCAACTCACCTACTGGGGAGCTCTTAAATATTATTTTTTATGTACATTTGTCTAAATCGGTAATTTTGAAAAGTGAGACTCTTGCACAACCCCTTATTAAAATAGTGGAAAATCGAAATTTTATTGCTCTTTACATTACATTTTCTCCCAATATTTAATGAAAATCTCTTTCGGTCGTCATTTTTTATATCATTATACTGTGTTATTAATTTAGGCCACAATGTAGAACATTTAAATTATCGGGTCTGTTCTGTAGCAAGGTGATTTGATATCACTTAAAATCAATGTTGGAGTTTGAAATCGCCCGGTTTATTATTCATAGCCTCCCAAAAAAGATTGTTCGAATTATGTTCGGGTGATTTCGAACTCTAAAAGTGATTTTAAGTCGCTGGCGATTTTAAAATCACCGTGATATCAAATCGCCGTGATTACAGAACAGACCCGTATAACTTCATTTCTGCAATTAGGATTCTACAACTAATTGATTTGCATAGATTCTTCGATTTACATGTTATGGAGCGAAGAAAACTGGAGAAACTGTTGTAAATATTCACACTTTTCAAAATGCATTCGATTTGGTTAATTCATTTAGAATAACTTCCCAAAACTGTGTATAACTTGAAATTAAATATCACGGTGATTTTCCTCAAATTTAACCATAATTTTCTGTGAAAAATTCTCAAGAAACCCATTGGCTAACGGTGAATTCCACGAAATTGCGTGAACTGTCACCTTGTCTGAGCAACGGTGTCTCTGGCCGAAACCAAGAATACGTGACTAAACTAATTTTCAACACGTGCTCTACGTTTTTCCTCAATTTAACACCGTTAATTTGCTAAGACAACATATGTTCGCCAAAGCAAACGAAAAACGGGGCCATAAAAGTGTATTAAAATTTCACAAATTTTCCTACAAAAATTGTGCTAATGCATGGAAATTCCCAAGATCACACATTTCTCTAAGCAAATCCCAAGAGAGTCCTTAGGACGATCATAAACCATCGAAATACTAAAAGGAAAGGAACAGAAGTTTTGTGAAAAGACAAAAATCCCTACTGACAGAGGCGAAAATCATAAAACTGGATGACAATAATAGACAAATAATGTTAATGCCATTTAACAGGTCCTTGGATTTGTTATGAAGAGGAGAGATTTCAATCATAGCACAACAATACACTCAACGCCAAAGCAAAAAGGCCAAAAGACGTAAGGATGGACAGACGGACGAACGGTCAGGCTAGACACGAACATTCGCGCAATTGACACCGGGTTGGGCAAAAAGGATTTTCCCAAACACGGCTTAAGGACTAAGATTTTAATAAACATTTTACCAAGAACCAAAGGATTTAGATTAAGACAGAGACAGCAATAAGGGCAAGCAAGAATTGGTCTCTTTCTGCAGGTAACAAACTAACTGCCATGTTCGTCCCAAAAGGTGGTGACTCTTAGATTATGGATTAAGTCACAGACTAAGCTACCTGTTTTAGTTTAGATCTAGGATGCAAACCAAAACCAAAAAGTATATAAACCCAGACACTTGTGCCCAAAGCTATCAGTTGCAGTTTAACTAACCTTAAAACAACATCTCTCTTTCGTGAAAAAGTTAATTCAAAATCAAAAAAGAAAACATTACGAAAAATGGCCGATACTTCCTACACCAAATTTACTCTACTCCAAGAGCCTTCGAAATTCAAAATCAATACGCAATTTTTCTCTGCACACGATTTGAATCTCTTTGTGGAGAGTTTGGAGACCATACAACGTTTGACCGTTGAAAAACAGGAGCGCAAGATACAGGAGAAGGCCGCAAAATTGGCTAAGGCTGCCAAACGTTTCGGTACATTGAGTCGCATTCACTCAGAATCACATTTGGATCGCTCTTCGGCAGACGAATTGGAAGATGAGCCCATTTTGCTAATGGAGAATAAAAAGGTACCCTCCACACCGGACTCACAGCGCTCCCAATATGATGAATCCTATTTCTCGGCTCCGAATAGTGCTCAGTCCTCGCCACGCAATTCGGTTATCTATAATCAGCAGCTCAATAAAGACTCCAGTGGTTCTTTGCTCTCCATTACCATATCCACCGATTCTGAGGAGTCTGGAGTCTTTCCCATTGATTCCTCAATACAAGATCTCTATGAAGCTCAAATCTCTACACTACGTCCTCGCTCCAAACTTATAAGCAAGAAACGTTCTCTCTCCACCCGATCTCGTCTCATTGGTTTGGTGCTCAAAAAGGAGTCGACAAAAACTCCCTGTGTCCGACTCATATCCTGTCGCCCTCTAGATGAATATGAAACTCTAGAGATGTACGAACAGGAACAGCAACAGCAGCTCAACAATGTATTGCAGGTGGAGAGCGAAAAACTGTCTCGCTTCTCCACTTTGCACATGCGCAAAAAGTCTAGGCAAGGTTTTGCTTGTGCCGATGGTTCGTCTGAAGAGCGTTTCCTCGACAAAGCCTTGCGCTATTTGACTTTGTAAGAGCTGAACATAGCGTAGAAGCAATGAGATGAGAGTATGATTTGGAGAGAATATGATTCTGTAGTCTAATAAGCTTCCTATGTATATAATTCCTAAGCTTAATTATTTAGTTCTGTATTCGAAAGGAAATGTCCAACATTTTTCTGACGAATGTATTTAATGTTAGATATTAAAAAATTCTGGAAAAATAAATATAAAAAAATGAATTACGGTGTTTTTTTCTGAAGGTGGGTACTATGTTTTTTCGGCACGAAAAAATTTCGCAAAATGTTATTTCGAGTTGAAAAATGGAACGCTTTTTTACAAAGTCGCATGGCAATTTGGAAGCGTTTGTGTCAAAGTGTCACTTTTATATGTATGTATGTGTGTATATGCATTTTTTCTTTTTGCTAACATTCTTGAAAACAAAATTCGAATCAATAAACAATTGGAATAATGCCGACATAGAAAATAGTTAATTTAAATGTCAGAAAGGAAATAGTGTTGGAGATCATTGTGCTAATGTTATACATAATTTGTTAATTTTGTGTTCTTGCGGTGGCGATGTTTGTGAGACATGAAAAGTCAGGGTAGTACAAAGTTATAAATAACGAAATAATTTCCTACTGTTGTACGAATATAAATAAATAAAATGATGTTTTGGTTAAACGAAAAATATGTTTTATTATTATATTTAAGCATTTACATTATATTTGTTGACATATATAAATTATACTTCCATCCATAATATCTCCGGAATATCTTCTTCCAACTTCTATGGCTGGCAAGAATTAGCTATGTATGTTTTTTACAACCAATTCCAAATCGAGATCACAGGCACTGTCCAATTCCATTGTCCTACTGCTTTAGTAGCGTTAGCCGTCCATAATGTTTCTCCTGGCTTTTGCACACAATTGTTCTAAACATACAAAAATAAATGTACATATCTACAAGACAAATTCCACATTATTACATTTAGTTACATGTCCTTCCAGTGTCTTGCACATTTTGTTTGCTTTTGTTCTGCAATCCAATTGCAATTTCGCTCTTCTGGTTTATTAAATAAACATAATTATTTTTCCTATCACATCTTTGAATTCTTTTTCTTTATTTCGGAAGATTTAATTTATTATTCTTTTTAGGAAAATTTATTTCTAATATTTACAACATTTGAGTTTCTTGCGGACAAAAATAAATATAAACAAATGGGAGTGTTACGGTGGCGGCATTAAATTTGTTGCGGCGTCAATTTGTAACGGCGTTAAATTTGTGGTGGCGCAAAATGTTACTTTTTCGCGTTGAAATAAACAGAGTACCACAAACGAAAAAATTTCGCAGTTTTTTTTCGCGACTTTGTTTTTATATGGGATTTCAACGCGAAAAATGAACATAGTACCACGCTTAAGGCAGGGAAAACGCAATTTTACCTAACTTAAATTAAAAAAAATAAATGTAATTATTTTTCAAATAATATTTAAATGAATAATCATCAATTAAATTCATTTAACTGAAATGAATATATAAATCAATTAAATAGTATTTTAATCGATGCAATCAATTTTTTAATATTAAATAAAAAATTACACGGGGGAAAATCGTCATTTTTGATATGTTTGAATTGAAAGAAAATATATTTGGAAGCGATTTTTTCAAATACTATATATTTGTTAACAAATAAATTTTATTTGAAAATCAAGAAATCTTGTTTGGAACGCATATATTAATATATTAGAACATAATATATTTGCTAACTGACTTTCACAAATAAAATATGTGTGTACCCACAAACAAAATTATTGTTTAAGAAGTTTTCCAAACATATTTTATTTAAAAAAATTGTGATTCTAACTAGGATACTCTCCCGGCTTCAAGACCATTTTGTTTCTATATTATTATAGAAACAAGTATTTTATACATGGCGGTGTATAAATATGTATTAAAAATTGGCAGCACACATACTGGATCATGATTTCTGAGCCGTGACACTCGTTATCAACAGTTCTGCTGCAATTGTATGGGAGAAACGGAGCTCTATATGGTTGACTTCTAAACACAAGCAAATGAGAAATCTTTGTGAAAAAATTTTTAAAACTTTGCTGATTTTTTCGAATTTTAGTTAGTTTTTCCTAGTTTTCGTTTTAAACTTTATAGCTAAAAATGTCTTTTAATTTATAAATATTCCAATTCATCACTTTTTGTCAATCCATCAATGCAATTTATATTCACGAAAGATTATACGATTTAAGTTTTAATTAAATTTTAAAAACACTTAAAATTTATAAAAAAAATTATCTTTGATCACCTGAAAAACATAAAACTTGTTTTTAAATCAAGGCATTGATACATTGCCAAAATAATTAAATACAAATTTATCTTTGTTTCGGAAATACTAGTTCCAAATAAAAAAATATTAGAATGGGAACATATTTTTGTTTAGAAGACCTCGAGCTCAATTACTTAAACTTTTTTACAAAAACGTAATTATCCCAAACATATAATATTTATGTGTGTCAAATATTATATATTTGGAGTGTACTCTAAACATATGTATATTTCAAGCCGAATATGTTTGGGACAATATACTACAGAAGCGATTTTTTTCAGCGTGTAAATGAATTAATTAAAAATTTATTCAAAACGCAATATTTTCCAAAATATTAGATTCTCGCAGAAAATGTAAATTTTCTAGTGATCTAAAAGGGACCGACTATCAGAGTAAAGCGCCTTCAAAATTTAAAATTTTTCGATTTCCTTATTTTTTATGTTGACATTTTGGAAAAGTACGAATTTTTTATCACAAACTTTAAATGGCGATAACTACTCAAACAAAGGTTCTAGAACAAAATGATAACATGTTGTAATTATAAACTTAAAATGGGTATAACTCCTTAAATAAGTGTCCTGGATCGAAAAGGATGATATATATCATTTTTCTCAAAATATTTCTTCGGTTTTTGGATGGGTACTGGAAATAGGAAAATAATGTTAAATTTCTTAAATTTCAATATTTCCCAAAATATTAGATTCTCGATGAAAAAGTAAATTTTTTAAAGGTCAACAAGGGATCCACTTTCATCCACCAAACTGACATGCAAATTTTGGATCCTCAAGTTTTTAAAATTTTGGAAAAGGGTTACACTGTCAAAAAAATTTTACCAAAAATCAAACGAGGAAAATATCAGTCATTCCTATTCGGCGAATGAAATTGTTTAATATACATTTTGTCTCAAATAAATCAAAAAATACTGAAAATATGGGGGAAATTGAAAAATGTAAATTTTGTAATGTTTGTGATTAAACTTAAAATGGCTATAACTAGTAAATCATTAAACTTAGTTGAATCAATTTGTATATTAGACAATTATTTAGTATTTTACTCGATCAATAATTTTTTTATTTAAATAATTACAAATTTCTTCAAAACACAATGTTTCCTAAAATATTGAGTTCTCGAATAAAAAGAACATTTTATATCGATCAGTAAAAGGTCCACTATCATCCAACAAAGCGTCAGGAAAATTAAAAGCTTTCCATTTTCCTATTTTTTATATTTGGAATGTTTTTTTTTTTAATTATTTTTTTAAATTATGAAAAGGGTAATTAAAATGTATTCTTTTCGATTTTTCTTATTTTCTAATTTTGCAAATGTTGTAATTTCTGTGATTAAACTTCAAATGGCTATAACTCCTAAAATAAACATCCCCTGGTAGATCATTCAAATTAATTGAATCAATTTATATATTAAACAATGGTTTAGTATTTTAAGCGATTCAATCCAGATTTTTAATCTTCAAAAAAGATTAATTGATTAAATTTTTTTAATAATTACAAGTTTCTTCAAAACACAATGAAATTTTGGGTTATCGAAGAAAGGTGAATTTCCTAGAGATCTGTAAGGGATCCACTATAATCACACAAAGCGTCAGGAAAATTAGAATCTTTTGACTTTCCTCAATTTTTTTTGGAAAATTTTTGTATTTTCGCAATTTTTTAATTTTGAAAAGGGGTTAGGAAAATTTATTATTTTTTAATTTTGGGACAGTTGTAGTTTCTGTGATTAAACTTAAAATGGCTATAACTCCTAAAACAAGCATCCCCTATGAGATCATTAAAATCAATTGAATCATTTTATATATTAAACAATGAGTTAGTGAAAGTTTCTTAATCTTCAATAAAAAATATATTGATTACATTTATTTAATATTTACAAGTTTCTTCAAAACACAATAAAATTTTGGGTTATCGAAGAAAAGTAAATTTTATAGAGATCTGTAAGGGGTCCACTATCAACCAGCAAAGCGTCAGGAAAAATAGAATCTTTCGATTTTCCTAATTTTTTTTTTAAATTTTGGAAAGTGTTAACTTTAATTTTTAAAATTTTTGGAAAATTCCAAATTTGTGTTTACTTAAAATGATAACAACTCCTTAAAGAAGTGTCTTAGAGTGAAAATCGTACAAATATGTGATCGGTCGTAAGGAATATTTTTCTCAAAGACACCAACTAAAAATGTCGTCGATTTGTATGACGTATGACATATGATACGATTTGATTGTAATTTTTTAGAAGTAAAGGGGTGAGAAACGTTGGTGATTGTTTTGAGAGAAATAATTCGACAAGGGTTCCCTTTATTCCTTTCTCTGGACTAAAGCGTGTATTCCTGAGTCTTACACTTCAAAATCACCTCAGAGGTAACTAACCTCTCTGATTTCTTTAGAAACTCGAAATAGGTATATCCATAGGGTCCCCTTCTGTTCTGTAATTTAATTAAAACAATAAAATAAATAAATTTATGAATAATTTTTGGGACTGAAGGTGAGGAGATTCTTACGTCGGTTTACTCGACTGAACTTTCTTTCTTTTTTTTTATTTTGGGAAAACGCTATATTTCCTTAAATAAACATTCTGCAATAGGCATACTTTTGTGATCAAACTTAAAATGGCTATAACTCTTTAATAAACGTCCTAGACCGAAATGAATGTTTATTTGTAATCATTTATGTTGTAGTGAAATGTTATACTTTTCAAACTTAAAATGGCTATAACTCTTTAATAAACGTCCTAGATCGAAATGAATGTTTATTTTTAATCATTTATTTTTTGGTGAAATTTTTTGGATTTCTTTGCTAAATGGTTATAACTCCTTAAATGACGCGTCCATATTTAAAACAGCATTAAAAAATATTGGATTTTTATGAAAATATCTTCTAATCGTTCAATTTCATTTCATTCAATACAATTTCCCAATAAAAATTTGTAACCAAAGTTGTGCAAAATGATTTCTTTTATAATTTTTCCCAAAAAATTTAGTCAGTTTTGAGATGCGCACTGGAAATTGGATAATAATATTTCTTAAAAATGCAATATTTCTTAAAAATGCAATATTTCTTAAAATATTGTGTTTCTCGAAGAATAAGTAAATTTTCTAGAAATCAGCAAGGGACCCACAATCATCCACCACAGCACCGGGAAATTTTAATATTTTCTTCTAATTTTTTAAATATTGGAAAGGGGTTAATTGCACTGCCAAACAAATTTGACTACACATGAAAGTTTTGGATTTTAACGATTCTACTTGCTAAAACAAATCGGTTGATGTACTTTTTGTCCCCAATAAGCTTTAATTAGGAAAATATGAGGAAATTAAAAACTAGTGGGAACAGTTGGAAAAATGTGAAATTTCTTAAAATGGCAATATTTCCTAAATTGTTGCGTTTTCAAAGAAAAGGTAAATTTTCTAGATATCATTAAAGAAGCCACTATCATCCACCAAGGCTCAAGGAATATTGATAACTTTCGATTTTCCTCTACATTTTTCATGTTTTTTCAAATTTTTTTCATAAACGTTTATGATCGGACAATTTTATCCTTTTCGGTCCAGGTTGCTTCTTTAAGGAATTTTAACCATTTTAAGACACAAATTTGTAATTTTCCAAACATGTGTGTCATTATTAACTTAAAATAGTTATAATTCCTTAAAGAAGTACCCTGGAGCGAAAAGGGTAAAATTGTCTGATCGTAAACTTAAAAAAGTCATAATTCCTTCAATAAGCGTCATACAGTGAAAACGAAAAATTTTTGAACATGACAAACTTTTTTGATTAAACTTAAAGTGACTGTAACTCCTTAAACAAGCACATTGAGCAAAAATTATAACATTTTGCAATAATAAACTTAAAATGGTTATAACTCCCTTATAATCGAAACCACGACACCGGCAATGATAGATAGACAAGCTCGCTTCCAAATCTTCTATATTAGTAATCGTGTAACGATATATTATAAGTATAATAGACACAGTCTGCATCTCCATCTGTACCTACAATTAAATTAAATATTTTATTGATTTACTTTCCATAAAATCGATAACTAATTTTACATAATTTATATTTTTCGTTGCAGGTATGTTTTTGAATATATAGAAAAAATGGAAATAAAAGATAAGTATAGATTTTTATTTGAAATTAAACTAATTTACAAAAGTATAAAAATAATAATAGAATAACAACTTGAAAAGTTATACACTTAATTTCATTTATCAATAATACGATGTGTTCGAAATGTTCCAACTAGAAAACATTTCTAATACATATTACTGTATATTATTCCTATCTTCCATATATATATAAAAATGGAAAAATGTTTGTATGGAAAAATGTTTGTATGTATGACGTTTAAACCACTGGACCGATTTTAACATTTTTTCTTTTGTTTGAAAGCTTTGAGATGGTTTTGGAAAAAAAAATTGCAAATAGTGGGCGGGGAAAATGTGGGCGTGGCAAATCGTTTGTTTGTGTGTTTGTTCCACTGCAGTTCTGCTGGCAGTCTACGTCAGTGGTCCAAAAATGGACGGGATCGGAAATATGGGGCAACGAAGTGGACCGGGTCCAAGTAGTTACTTATACAAATTAAAATTCCCATTAGGTTTGTAATACATTGTACAAATCGTCAAACTTCCGTAGAGTCTAATGTTTACCTGAGGATTGGTCATCAAATTGAGCTATAAAATGTATTTTCACACTACTTTTACATAGTTTCCAAATTTTTTCAGTTTTATTTGTATTTTTATATCCCAAATATCCTGTGAAAATCCCTCTAATCTTCCAAGCCAATAAAAAACAATATTAACACTTGTTTGAAATAAAACATTACGAATTTCTAATTCGTACTAACCCAAATGAAACAATTACATAGTCTAAAGGTACCTTTAACATTGGGTGGATCATCTGGTTGGATTTAAACACTGACTAAACTGCACACACACTATCAGCTATTGTAATCCGCTAGCTCATACATAGAAATGGTTAACATTAACTAAAACCTCAAACTTCACAACTGTATTTTTTCGTACTTTAACAGTTAATAGTGATAGGCATTTCCTTTCCCACAATTCTAAAAATTCACATAGTCTAAAGTAGTCTTAAATCTCATCAGATTTAACCAACCATTGCAAGTGACAATTTGTTAACAAACACCTGTTGCAAACCATTATTATCCTCTCTAACTTGTGGATAAGGAGATAACAAGACAGACTAGATAGTTAATATGATGATTATTGCTAAATATACTCAGAGTTGTATAATTTAGTACTACATTGCAATTAGGGATGTAACGAAAGTGGCTTTAGCGAAAGCGAATGCGAATATTGAAATATATTTCTTGCGAATGCGAAAGCGAATAGTGAAATATGCATTTTTGCGAAAGCGAATGCGAATAATAGTTAGAGCCTTTAGTACCAACAAATTTAAGGAACTGAATTGATACTTTTCCACGATATTCAAGTATTAAGACTGTTTTCCATAGTTTTACCTCCTGTTACCACAAGCACACACATATCTTCAAATTGTGTGAAGGGAATAAGGAGATTTAACACTTTAATAAATGGAAGCGAATACTGAAATATATTTTTGCGAAAGCGAATAATCCAAAGATGGTTTTTGCGAATGCGAAAGCGAATTTTAAAATGATGCGAATAATTCGCGTTCGCATATGCGAATGCGAATATTCGTTACATCCCTAATTGCAATACATTGCAGTAGTGTTGATATATTAACGAAAAGGGTCTCTTTTCGTTCAATGAGAAAACATTTGAAGCTATGCATTTTCTGTTGCTCAATTTTAAATCATTTTGTACTTTTATCAATTTTTCAAATTAAAAATTTTTCAAATTAAAAAATAGTGGGCTTTAATTTTAATATTTCCTAAAATATTAGATTCTCAAAGAAAAAGTAAATTTTCTAGAGATCAGTAAAAAACCAACTTCATATATCGTTCATTCCATGTCAAACCGAACACCTTTTTTGGGTCACCATTCCCGATTTCAAAATAAATTGGCATATCGATTCTCTGCTCAAAACAAAATATTTATTAGATGGCAAAAAAATCCAGTTGTTATATTAGCATCTGAAATCTGAGAAAATATGAAAATATTTTTAAAGGGCGTACGTTTCGAGTTCTGTATTTTCGGAACGAATGGACGGATTTTTACAAAAGAAGGCTCATTTTAAAGGTCGTAAGTTATATTTGTCACAGCATTTATGTTCGCGTCGTTAACGTTTTTGAGTGCATTCGATGCATCTGCAAATTTAATTTGCATTTTACACATTAATGACCCCAACTTAAAATTCTGTGGAAAATATAGTAATGTAGCCCCATATATTCTAAATAAACGCTGAAAATTTGAAGATGGTGTTAAGCCCCGTTCTTTTTCAAAAAAATATTTATTAAGAAATTCCTGAGATGTAAACATTGCATTTGTTATATTGTAAAAACGCGTTTGTAGATTTACAAATTAGAACTCTTCTTGAAGGTCTTGACTAGGACTATTGCGAAAATTCGCCAATATTTGCATATATCGTTATTTATTTTTCCTCTTACATTTTAATTAGCATACTGGACCAGGAAAACAGCAACATAGATATGTGAAATATATATAGGCATGGATCCCTATCTAATCTGAACTGATCCTGTTAAATTTAATCTGGCCTTTTCTTCAGTTTATATATAATAGCATTTTTACTTAAAAATTTCAGAAATGGAAATTATTTTTTATTGAAATGATTCTGTCTGTTTTGTAATTTCAATATTTATCATAGTTTATAAAGGAAAATCATTGGCATTTTTTGTAAATATTGTTATTAAAAAGAACGAGGCTGAACACCATCTTGATATTTGTAGGGTCAGTTAAGGACAAATGAGGCTACATGACTATTTTTTTCTCAGAATTTTATGTTTGTGTCATTGATGTGCAATTTACATACATCATACTACTTCTTTGAATTAACCAGCATTAATATATGTACTTTAAAGTACACGCCAAGACCTTACGATGGAACCATCATTTGTAAAATTCCGTCCACGCGTTTGCATAATACATAACTTCCAAAATACACCTTTTCAGATATTTTCCCAAATTTTTCAGATTTCAGATGCTTATAACATATAAAAAAATTTGATTGTTTTATCACCAACTACTAAGATTAATTTCCGTACTAAAACTCATATACAAATTTTGAAGACAATCGGCAATGTCGACCAGAAAAATCGTTCGGTTTGATGTGGAATAAACGATATCAGGTTTTTTTAAATTTTAAAATTGTACTAAAAATCAAATTTTATTTATTTATTTATATGAATTACAATACAAAGTAAATTTATATTCTAATTATAAGGTCCAGGGAAAGGCCGGGTTACAAAGACCATATGGCTAAATTTTTGCAGCGACAGACCAGAGCCAAACTCATAGACGAGTACGCTACCAACTCACCTACTGGGGCGCTCAAAATCAAATTTTAAAACGGAGCAAACGCCAATAGATAATTTCATTAATATTAAGTAAATTTTCTTAATTACTTTTCGATTTTCTTAAATTTTTTGGAAAAGTCTAAAAATATAAGTTTGGAATTTTAAAACGAAGCATATAGCAATCGATTCTACCAGCCAAAACAAATCGTTTGGTGTACTTTTTGTACCAAATATGGAATATATGGAGGACATTTTTATACCCTACACCACACTGTGGTACAGGGTATTGTGACTTTGTGCATTTGTTTGTAACACCCAAAAGGAGAAGAGATAGACCCATTGTTTATTATACAGATCGAATTGTAATCACTTTCTGAGTCGATTTAGCTATGTCCGTATGTCTGTCCGTCTGTCTGTCTGTCTGTCCGTCTGTCTGTAGACGTATTCTTGTAATCAATGTACAGGTCGCAATTATGGTCCGATCTCAACGAAACTTTGCACATATCTTTTTTTAGGCCCAAGGACGATCCCTATTGAATTTGGTTAAAATCGGTTGAGATTTACATATAGCTCCCATATATATGTACCTCCGATTTGGCATATATGCACTGTATAAGCAACATTTTGTAACCGATTTGTATAAAAATTGACAGAGAGTAGTCTCGTGATACACTTAGATACAATACAAAATTTGGGGGAAATCGGTTCAGATTTATATATAGCCCCCATATATATGTTGCACCCGATTTGACATGTAAGCGCTGTAGAAACTGTATTTTATATCCAATCAGTACGAAATTCGGCAGAAAGAGGTTTCTTATTACATGAAGGAATACTGCCAAATTTGGAGAAAATCGGTTCAGATTTAGATATAGCCCCCATATATATGTTACCCCCGATTTGAAATTCAATAGCTGTAGAAACTGTATTTTATATCCGAACACAGCGAAATTCGGCAGAAAGAGGTTTCTTATTACACGAAGGAATACTGCCAAATTTGGAGAAAATCGGTTCAGATTTAGATATAGCCCCCATATATATGTTAGCACCGATTTGACATTCAAGCGCTGTAGAGACTGTATTTTATATCCGATCAGTACGAAATTCGACAGAAAGAGGTTTCTACATGAATGAGTATTCAGGGAAAATCGATTCAGATTTATATATAAGCTCCATATATATGTTCCTCCTGATTTGGTTACAAAGCGCTATAGAAGTTGTACTTTACTTCCGATCATTACAAAATTCTCCAGAAAGATGTTTCTCAATTTAGGAACGAATATTGCTTAATTTAGCTATTATCGGTTCAGAATTAGATATATCCGCATATATATGTTCTTACCCATTTACCAATTATTCCAAATTATTATCGCAATAACCCTTATCGCATTGTTAGGGAGGTGTAGGGTATTAAATATATAGGGTCGGCCCCGCCCGACTTTCTGCCTTTCCTTACTGGTTAAATAGTGGGACGAGTTGGAAAATTCCTTAGAATCGCAATATTTCCTAAAAAAATAAGGTTCTCGTCGAAAAAGTAAATTTTCTACAGATCAGTAAGAGATCCACTAAAATGCCAAGAGAAATAGAACACTTGTTTGGCGATCTGTCAAAAAAAAAAATTGACTAAAAATCAACGTTTTAAATTTTTCAATGAGGCGAATACAGATCGATTCTATGTACTCGCAAAAACAAATTATTCGATGTACTTTTTATCCCAAATAATTCGAAACACAAAAATATGCGATCAAAAAATAATGTGATTTTTTTTTTAAATAATTGGGAATTTCTGAAAATCTCAATATTTAATAAAATATTAGGTTCCCAAAAGAGAAGCTTATTTTCTAGAGATCAGTAAGGGATCCACTAAAGTGCCAGGTCACGAACTTAAGATGGCCTTAACTCCTTAAACAGAGAGCAAAAGGAGGTGACATATAATAATTAAAATAAACTCCAAATTTGCTATAATTCCTACAGTGAAAAGAACAAACTTTTGTAATCAAACTTGAAATGGCTATAACTTTTAATAATTGCTAATTTTTTAAAATTTCAATATTTCCTAAAATATTAGTTTCTCAAAGAATATGCTAATGTTCTTAAAAGTGCCAGAAAAATTAAAATTCTTGGATTCGTCTTAATTTGTAAATTTAGCCCGAATTTTTGTGGTCACGAACTTAAGATGATCTTAACTCCTCAAACATACATCCTGCAGCGCAAGGGGTGATATTTAATATTTAAATTAAAATCACTGGTTATGACTCCTTAAATATTTATTAAAATTGAGGAGAATAGAAACATTTTAATTGTTCGTTGCTCAACATTTAACAAAATATTTAATTTTTATGAAAAATCTTCTGATCGTTCATAAGAACATCGTTTCACCATAATTTCTCCATAGTTACGCTGTTTAAAGAAAATGTGTGTTAAAATTACTCGTTTTATGATTTTTCTCAACATATTTCTTTAGTTTTGAGATGGACACTTTTTAGTCACTTATATTTTGTTGAAATTTTTGTGAATTCTCAACTAAACTTAAAATGGTTATAACTCCTTAAATAGTCCATGTAAAACTGAGGAAAATAAAAACAATTTTATTCTTCATTGTTCAACTTTTAACAAATTATGGCATTTTTATTTTTTATTTTCCATAATTTTTATTTTCCCCATAATTACACTGTTATAACAAAATTTGAGCCAAAATTATTCGCTTTATGATTGTTCTAAAAAGAATATCTGTGGTTTTCTGGAATAACAGCCTATGTCGGAAATCTTCGTTTTCGGGATTTTAGCATAAATGTATTCAGCTAATCATTGTCTATCGATCGATAAATGACACTCAACTTATACACTTAGTATCAAATGTACAGTGAGAAAAAAGTATTTTAGGTCTCCTGAACATTTTGATTTGAGACTTTATTTTTGAAAACCACAGATATTTTGTCGTTTATGAGATGGCCATGGAAATTGAAAAATAATGATAATTTTTTTAAATGCCATATTTCATAAAATATTGAGATCTCGAAAAAATATAAATTTTCCAGAGATCTGAATGGGAACCACTGCCATCATCCGCAGTTTCAGAAAATTTTTAATTTTTCGATTTTCCTCGGTTTTTTGGTTTCTAACAGAAAAAGTAAATTTTAAAATTTAAATTTTGGAAAAGTTAGAATTCTTGTGATCAAAAATTAAAGATTTCTAGGACAAAAGGATAACTTGATGTGGTCATAAACAGAAACAGAAAAAGTTTCTAACAGAAAAAGTAAATTTTAAAATTTAAATTTTGGAAAAGTTAGAATTTTTGTGATCAAAAATTAAAGATTTCTAGGACAAAAGGATGACTTGATGTGGTCATAAACTTAAAATGGCTATAATTCCTTAAATAAAAGTGCTAGATCGAAAAGGATGATATTAGATTTTTTTTCAAAATATTTCGTCAGTTATGAAATATACGTGCATTGGAAATTTAAAAATAATGAGAAATTTCTTAAAATCGCAATATTTCCTACAATATTAAGTTCTCGAAGAAAAAGTAAATTTTCTAGAGATCAGTAAGGGATCCACTATTATCCACCAAAGCGAAAGGTAAATTAAAAATTTTCGATATTCTTAATTATTTTTTTGAAATTTTGGAAAGGAAAATTTAATAAAAAAAATGTTATTATGTAAATTTTGTCACAAATAAGCTAGAAATGCGCAAAACATGGGGGAAATAAAAAATAATGGAACATTTTTTAAAAATAACGGGAAAAAAATTCTTAAAGACGCAATATTTCCTAAAATATTTGGTTCTACAAGACAAAGTACATTTTCTAATTAAATGTTTCCAAAAGAAATTTACTATGAACAACTAAAACGCCAGAAAAATTAAAAGTTTTGGATTTTTCTACATGTTTTAAAATTTTGGAAAGGGTGAAAAAATTGAATTGAAAAATCTGAAATTAGCCGAAAGCTCTGACAATATGGGAAAATCAAAAATTTAATGGAAAATTTCTTAAAAGGGCATTATTTCATAAAATAGTAGGTTCTCAAAGAAATTTATTACAGAAACAGTCTCAGCTGTGCTCCACTCCATAACTATCGATTGCAAAATATGGTGGTCAATACAACTCTGTGCTAATACATCTTCGTGTTGGAAATAATTTAACGATGGCCTTATTTTTACGATGACAAATGTGAACAAAATATTCATAGCAGATTATTTATTATAGAACTAGTCTAGGCTAGGCTATAATAATTTTTGGTAGCAATGTTTCATTTAAATTATTTTCCGGATAATTATATTCAAACCGAAACGAAATTTTACAAAAATTCTGAGACAGGGATATTTCTTCGAAACTCATATATTTTACATTTCAATTTAAAATATAAATAGTCTCAATTATCTTCCTAATGTCTCTTCCTGAATTCCAAAGTAATAGCGAAAAAGTTATTTTAAAATTAAAAAATGTTTAGTGTCTAACCACCATCTCAATCAAAGTCATGAGACTTTAGCTGCGAAATCATTGACAGACTGACGATTGATTGTCAACATCCCTTTTTCAAAACAAAATGATTCACTTGGACTTTGGCAACTCTTTGTCTCCCTAGAAATTAACATATGAACCCTGCAATGGTCGCTTGCCAAATGCGATAACCCCAAGTGTCCCATTCTCTGCATTTTTGTTGGTTTGTCCCAACAAATGGTCTACGTGACCAACAATCATCTGCAATATATGTATGACCACTTGGCGGCTGATGATGCTTTCTATAAAAGAAATAAGTTATGATCTTCGTCAGAATTGTAGGCAAATGACCATGATTTGAATTTAGGATGCAATTCTGCGAAAATTATATTAGCATTTTTCGACGAATATTGTGTGGGGGGATTTACCACACCATTAGACAAAGACTACATCAATTACCTGTAGAGATCTAAATGTAATCACGAATATGGAGGATAGAGCTGGATGGGCGGACGGACGTTATGGTGACAGGTACGGGATTAGCATTCGAATATGCAGGCGGCTGCAGCAACAAGGATTATTAATTGTTATATGGCGGGGCAGTGCCAGAAAGGCACTCAACTCAGCCTGGCTGCAGGACATTTTAGCTACCTACCTCACTAGCTATAGCTACGATAGCTAGATGGCTATAGGGTATAAAATGTGGGTGGAAATTAGTTTTGAGTATCAGTTGCTCACTACAGCTTTGCAGGATAACAACCACATCTCTTGACAATTTGTGATATTTTTGTGTGAATTTATTTAACGCCCTTTAGTTCGTTGAATATTAAAATCAAAATGAGTGATATTTACGATTACGCCTACATACATGTAATGCGCCATCCCGTTGAAACCAACCGCTACAGCACAGCTCCCAAGGAAACGCCAACGGAAAATGAGGTGAATTCATCAGATTTCTCTCCGCGGGATTTACAAATCTTTGTCGACAGTTTGGAAACCATCAGTCGATTGGAACAAGCCAAACATGATCGGCGTCAAAGGAGAAGATGCAAAAAGACTTCATCCACCAAACGCCAAGTCACCTGCTTGGATACCTCAATAACCGGCAGCATCGATGATGATGCCACAAGTCTATATCAATCCTCCGAATCCGACTACATCTATGATGAAACCTATTTTGGGCTCTCTAGTCAGGGTAAAGGTTCCACCACTTACACCAACATCACCACCGACTCCATACGTTCCGATGCCACCTCCGATTCCGAAGAGTCTGGTGTCTTCCTTGATCAAACCTCCGAGTCACATGTCTATGAAAACATTGATCCCATACGTCCACGCTCGAAAGTGGTGTCTCATGCCAAAAGCAAGTCTCTGAAATCGCGCCTAATTGCTCTCATCATGAAGAAACAATATGTGCGGCCAGCAGCTCCCTCTGTGCAAATGCTCTCCTCCACCACCATTGGCGAACAAACCGAAGAGGCTGACATCTATGATCGTGTGCTAAACGATGTTATTCAAACCCAATTTGTGAAAAATCCCAAAAAAGGTAAAAATAAATACTCGTCTTCGAAGAAGGCCAATCAAACCTCCAATGCCGAAGAGAAATTCCTCGATAAAGCCATGCGTTTCTTGACTTTATAAGGCGTCCGCCGCCCCCAGCGGCGCCTGAGAGAACAGCTGACTAGCTCCTGTTACAGGATCAAAGTGATATAGCAACCAACAACAACAACCACCACAACAATTAGTTCTAGACTCTTTGTTTCGTTTTCGTTTGTTTTCTAAAAAACAAATGAAAATATTCCTTAATAGTTTTTAAGTTCAAAACAAAAAATAAATAAATGTTAAACATTTTTAAAAAACGAAAGGGAAATGTAAAATAATAAGTAGAAAAAAAGATTTTGAATTTAAAACAAATGAATTTTTTCCTTAAACTACTTAATTTTCAAATGAAATTGTAAAACTAAAATGTAAAACATTAAAAAATAGCTGTAGACAAATAATAAAAATAAAAACAAAAATTATATGAAATCAAAATATGGTTTTAATTAGCCTAGATTTTAATCACAATTTTTGAAATTGTGAAAGGTGTAAATATGCTGGAATCAAATCAAGAGAAATTTGAAACATTTCCTTTGCGAAAAAGTAAATTCGAATTCCAAAAGCTAAAGACTGGACTAGCAAACGAAACTGTAGTTTAAATTTAGCGCAACCGCAAGGTTGCCCGCTGGAGGAATTACCAAAAAGTTGAAAAACGTGCCATATGACTCAGACATTCACAAAAAAATAGTAACATACATATTCAATTTATTTTTTCTTGCTCTAATTTTAACTTTTTATTACTTATTTATCAGTCTTTTTCAAAAGTTTCGCATAAATTCGTTGTTTTGCTGATTTTGTTTGCAAATGCACAAAACGTACCGTCCACATCAAATTTCAACAGATTTAGCCGGCCGTTTACGTTTCGTTTTCGTTGGATAATCGTTTAAACTGATTTCCATTTGTCATATTGAATCAGCTGATTCGTTATTCTATGTGGACGTTACGATTACGTTTGCCTAACCCAGCCTTAAGTCTCGCCTCTAAAGAGAATAATAAAACAGCTGTTATCTACAAATAATTTTAAAAACATATGATTGGAACTTTCTGTGTTCAATACAACTATGCTCGAAGGGTAGCAAATTGGGAGGATTCGAAAAAATTAATAAATCTACCGTTTAGTAAGCAGACAACAAATTGCTCAATAGTTCTCAAAGAAGATATTATTATTATAGAGATCAGTAAAGAACGCAATATAATCGAACTACAATTTCTCCATATTAAACACGGTTTTAACCAAATTTGTGCTAAAATGATTAGTTTTATGATTTTTCACAAAATATTTCGTCAGTTTTGAGATGTGCACTGGGAATTGAAAAATAATGGGAAATTCATTAAAAACTAAATATTTCCTAAAATATTTGGTTCTCGAAGAAAATGTAAATTATCTACAGATCAGTGAGAGATCGAAACCTCCAAAGCAGCAGGCAAATTCAAAATTTTTATTTTTCTAAAATTTTTAAAATGTCAAAAAAAATTGCTTAAAAATCCAAGTTTGAAATTTTTATTAATTTAATTTTTTAAACCACGATATTTCCTAAAATATTGCGTTCTCGAAGAAAAAGTATATTTTCTAAACTTAAAATGGCCATAAATCCTTACATTGGGCGACGATACTAAAATTGAGGAAAATCGAAAATTGTAATTCTTTGCTCATTGCTCGATATTAAACGAAATAAATTTTTTTTATGAAAATATCTTCTGATCGTTTATATCCTCATCATTTCACCACAATTCGTCCATAATTAGACGGTTTTAACAAAATTTTTGACTAAATGATTTGTTTTATGATTTTTCTCAAAATATTTCGTCAGTTTTGAGATGTGCGCTTAAAATTGACAAATGTTGGGCAATTTCCTTAAAACCAAATATTTTCTAAAATATTTGGTTCTCGATGAAAAAGTAAATTTTATAGAGATCAGTAAGAGGTCAATCCCCAAAGCATCAGGAAAATTTTAATTTTATATTTTTCAAAATATTGTCCATTTACCACGACGAGAGTAGTGACACTACGCTAGTTTTAAGAAGTATATCACAACATCCCTGATGTAGCAATTCAATTAAAATTGCGAAATATCGGAAAATTAAATATGAATAAAATATAATATTCTAATAAAAAACTTTACCTCGAGCCTGACTATCATTTCAAAAATATTTTCAAGTTTGGAATTTTAATTAACTAATTTTATTTTTTTAAATCATGATATTTCATAAAATATTGCGTTCTCGAAGAAAAAGTAAATTTTCTAACCTTTAAATGGCCACAACTCCAGCGACGATATAAAACTTGAGTAAAATCGGAAAATTTTAATTCTTTGCTCATTGCTCAACATTAAATACAATATTAAATTTTTATGAAAATATCTTCTGATTCATCGTTTCATCACAATTTTCCCATAATTAGACTGTTTAAAACAAATTTGTGCCAAAATGATTTGTTTTATGATTTTTCTCAAAACATTTCGTCAGTTTTGAGATGTGCGCTGGAAATTTAAAAATAATAGAAAATATCCTAAAAACTAAATATTTTCTAAAATGTAATGTTCCTGAAGAAAAATTAAATTTTCTACAGATCACTAAGAGATCAAAATCCCCTAAGCGTCGGGATTTTTTTTATTCTTTTTAATTTTTTAAAATGTTGTAAAAATAATTTGGTTAACAACGTAAGTTTGGAATTTTAATTAATTTAATTTAAATTTTTTTAAATAGCGATCATTTTAGGATTCTCGAAGAAAAAGTAAATTTTCAAGATAACATCCACCAGTTATCAAAAACTTAAAATGGTTATAACTCCTTACATCGAGCGATGATATTATGTACTCGTAAAATTGAGAAAAATCGAAAATTTTTAATTCTTTGCTCGTTGCTCAATATTAAAAGAAATATTATTTTTTTATTTTTATTATTTCACTACAATTCCTTTATATTAAACACTATTTAACCAAATTTGTGCCAAAATTATATATGTTTTATGATTTTTCTCAAAATATTTCGTCAGTTTTAAGATGTGCACTGGAAGTTGAAAGATAATGGGAAATTTCCTAAAAACGAAATATTTCCTAAAATATTTGGTTCTCGAAGAAAAAGAAAATTTTCTACAGATCAGTAAGAGATCGAAATCCTCAAAACCTTGGGAACAATTATATTTTTTATATCTCTAAATTTTTTTAAATGTAAAAAAAATATTGATTATCCATGTTTGGAATTTAAAATAATTCAATTTTTTAAACTTAAATGGCCATCGCTCCTTACAATCAGCGACGATATAAAATTGAGGAAAATCGAAAATTTTAATTCTTTGCTTATTGCTCAATATTAAATGTTTATGGAATTATCTTCTGATTCATCATTTCACCACAATTTCCCCATAATTAGACTGTTTTAACCAAATTTGTGCCAAAATTATTTGTTTTATGTTTTTTCTTAAAATATTTCGTCAGTTTTGAGATGTGCGCTTGAAATTTAAAAATAATAGGAAATTTCCTAACAACTAAATATTTCCTAAAATATTAGGTTCTTGAAGAAAATGAAAATTTTCTACAGATCAGTAAGAGATCGCAATCCTCAAAGCTTCATGAACAATTCTATTTTTTATTTTTCTAAATTTTTAAAAATGTAAAAAATAATTGTTTGAGAATCCAAGTTTGGTATGTAAAATTATTTAATTTTTTAAACTTAAAATGACCATAACTCCTTACATCGGACAACGATATTAATGTTGAGGAAAATCGAAAATTTTAATTCCTTGCTCAATTCTCAATATCAAACAATATATTAAGTTTTTATGAAAATATCTTTCTTTCATCATTTCACTAAAATTTCTTCATTTAAACACTATTTTAAACAAATTTGTGGCAAAATGATTTATTTTATGATTTTTCTCAATATATTTTGTAAGTTTTGAGATGTAGTTTATAAAATATGCAAAAAATTTAACTGCACGGAGAAAAATCATCGTTTTTGAGATGTTTGAGTTCAAAGAAAATATATTTGGAACCGAAATTTTTATATATTATACGTTTTTGAACAGATAAATGTTTTTGAAACCCAAGAAATTTTATTTGGGATTAATATATTAGAACACAATGTGTTTGCAAACTGACTTTCACAAATAGAAATCTTATTTACCTACAAACAAAGTTATTGTTTAAGAAGTTTTCCGAATATATTTTATTTAAAAAAAGATTTTTAAAACTTTGCCTCAAATATCATACTCTTGTAACAACGGGCATTTTAGTTTAGCCTGCATAAAAAGATGCCAATTTTATTTTTTCACTTTTTACTGATCCACACTGTTACATTATCTGCTGTTCACTTTTTATATTTTCTCTCTGCCCTTCAAGCATTCACTACAGGGATGGAAAATTCGATTTCTCGAAAAGTACTAAAATGGTACTTTTTAAACTGAAAAGGTATTTTTTCATTTATAAAATTAATTTAACGCAAATGTAATGAAATTGGTGAATTTTGAAAATATTTAATGATATATATGAGACTAGCATTTAAATATCCAGCCCTGGTTGGCTTTTAACAGAGTGATCGAATTCTCGAAAGCTCGATGAAACTTCGATTAAAAGACAATATCTAAACAGTATATTTTTAAAGCTGGTCTAAATTCTGGTATGAAAATCCTTAGCTCTGACTGCCACAAAGATTAACTGCGTAATATTTCTTATTATAAATTTGTTGTATTGGTTATTGTAATTTGTTGTTTGTTATTTGCTATAGGACTAAAAGCCGACCATAAATACTTTTGTCGGTTTGACCACAGGCTGATCATAAAATTACTATTTGTTTGCTTTAGCATGGATGTACCCATTTTCCGAAAAGTTGTTCAAACTTCGTTAATATGAGTAGGTTATTATTCCAGCCACACTCTTAACTATATGTATGCAAACTTTCTGCATAATACCTCTCAGAGATCAATAAGTCGCAAAACGCGCCTCGGAAACCCAATTGGTTTATTATACTATCATATTTCATACAATAATATGTACGTTCCATGTTTCGATTTAATCAGTTTAGATGTTGTAGAAGATTTGACCCCAGGCTGGACATTAAATAGTTGAAGATCAATACATACTCGTCCTTGAAGAGCAATACATACTCGTACATATTAATTCATAGAGACTTAGCTCCTAATTGGCTTTTGAAAGTTTGTTTTGGTCTCTACGGCATAGATCACAGTCCAATTGGAATAATGTGAATAGCGTATTCCAGCCACGCCATGAAATGTAACTGCGAAACTTTCCATCATCGAAAAATCAAAGTAGCCTATGACACTTCCCAGGTATTGGTCTATCTTTCCAACAAGTTTCAAGAAAATCGGTTAAGTCGTTTAGGCGTGATGGTGTTACCAACAAACAAACAAATAGACTAATAAACGATTTTATAATATTAATAGGATTATTAGTATGATTTAGCTCCATAGCTTAAAAAAACTTAGATGGACATTTTACTTATAACAATTCCCTAAAATTATTCCAGCGTTTCGCAAAAATTCTTCTACATCATTTTTCTGATTTAACAAAAAAAAAATAATATAAACCAATTTTTAAAAAATTCATCAATGAAAATTGAGGCTGCCGGAAGTTGGCCCTAGGAATATGCACCCCAACTTGAAATTGAAGGTGCCCTCCAAATTTGGGGCCTATTTTCGTTACAAAAAGTATCTTAGGAAATTAATATAGATAATATAATATAGAAAACAGCATGAAATGAAAATACATAAAAAATGTTCTGTTTGTAAATCTGGGGAGTACATAAAAATCCGAGTACGAACACATTTTCTAATTACAAACCGCTCTAAATTTGTAGGTGTAATTAAGCCCCACGAAGTGGACAAAAAATAAATTTAAGCCCCAACAAAATTGCTGTTGTTTGACATGTTAAGTGCATTTTAATGGCCCATCCTCATTCGGCCGCAAAATACAATTTCGGCGTATATTTTTTTAAACTTTACAAATAAACTTCGATAGAAAACGTGCGTGTTGATTGAGTTTTCGGAAATGAAACTTCGTTTGATTCTTATTGAATTAAAAGTAGGTGTTTTCTAAGACATATAGAATAAAATGGTACTGAAATGGCTTTGGGGGTACTTCGGTACTTTTGGAAGTGGAATAGTACTGAAAAAAGTACTAAAGTACTGACTTTTCCATCCCTGATTCACTATATAAAACAGCGATGGGCAAAAGCACTACCCGGGGTTTTTCCTCTCACGTGTACATGAGCACACACATTGAATGAGAGTTCACTATCATTCAGTCGCGCTTGGATATTCGATCGACGAGGTTGTGTTGTCGCTTGTTGCTTAGCGTGCACATAAAGAAAAAATGGATGATACAATTATTACAATACATACTTCAAGTATAGGAATAAAGTTTAGTATGTATTGTATTTTTACCGAAGAATTTATAAACATTTCTAAATACAAGTTTAAATTATTTATTATGTTACTGCAGAAATGTATATATTATTTTCTTTTTGTCAAAATAAAATAAAGTAACGAATTTTTTAAAATTATTTTAAATGTATATATTATTATCTTTTAACGATTTTTTAATACAATTTGTATAAACACCTAAATATACTAACAAAAAAAAGTTGGACACTCGAAAACGGTTAATAGAAATAATAAAGAATTAAATAAAGAATGTGTCATAATCAATACGAATATGCAGTACTTTTATTGGAAAATTTGGATTGATTACTTTACATAGCATAATAAATATGTATGTGGCTAATCATAACATATTAAAGTTCGATTTCTTTATGTACGCGTATACTCGTAATAACCCCAAATCTACTAAATGATGTTCGTTGTCCACTTTATTTATTATCTTACCCAACAAATATATGTTAGGAAAATGCAAATACCATTTCTCGCAGTGCATAAAGAGAGTGTTAACACTTCTCACAAATACAGAAACATTTTGTAGAAGTATTGTGTGCCCATCGCTGATATAAAACAATAAAACAAACCAGGGATGATAAATTTGATACTTTAGTACTTTTTTTGGTACTTTTCAGAACCTCAAAGTACCTTGATACTCCCGCGACACATTTGATATATTTTTTTATTAAACATCTCTTTGCACGAAAATAATACACACTTTTTCAAAAAAATTATATAAGTCGTACACATGCTCTTTCGACATGGTTCGACATAGCTTCCCAACGCCAAGAAATATGTTTGGCTCTTGTATTACAACAAAATTCAGTTTGTTTTTATTGCGTATGAAATCGCGCCTTTCCAGTTTCAAAAGTGAAAAAATTTGCGATTTGCGATTTGACAAATTTTGCATTTTTAACGAAATTAAAAACCTATAAGAAAGATTAAAGGCACGTAGTTTGTAAAACGTGGCATATACACCAAAAACTCAAATTCGTCTGGAACCATCATGTGGGGTATAATCGTATATGAAAACGTGAAGCCATTCCAACAAGGAGCGATAATGGATAAAATAAAGTGTTAAGTCAATTAATTTTATATTAAAACTGTGCCGACATCAATCACTTTTTCCACAGACGATTTTATGCAATATGAAACAAATATTAATCATAATCGGCTAAAAATTCATTCTCTAAAGAGTCAAGAATTCTAATCGGAAGGTACCTCTATATATGTAGAGTCTAAATCAAAACATGGAACAAAATGTCCCATTTCCAATAGGCATCAAAATGGTTTTGTATCAATTTCCGTAAATATCTGTGTATATTTGCGGATATAAGATTTTAGTAGCTTGTTATCAAGAAATTGTTCATGTATTACTGGATCTTACTAATTTGAATCTCAATATTTCAAGAAGAATTAAAAAAAATTTCAAATTGGTACTTTTTGTGTCGAAAAATACCTTTATAGAAGGATTTTTGTACCATTTGGTTACTCTCAATTATCATCCCTGAAACAAACTCCAATTGTTGCTCTCTTGTATCTCTATGAGTAGTGTTTACTTAAACGAAGAGTTCTCTCTAGCAAATATTTGCAGAGGCTCTCCTCTCATTATCAAAACATTGTTTATTGTTGCCATCATTAGCATATTTGACAGCTTTGTTTCATCAACACGTCCTTTATTACCCCTTTTCATTTGTTTTCACATAACACCTCAATTGCCTAATGCTCGCGCTTACCCCATGTGGTGCTTAGCAGTGCTGTGGAAGAAGACAAATGTTTGAAGAGAGAAAATTTCGTCATTACAATTTAACATTTGTTAATTCTCACCTAGCAGAAAACCACCTTTAACACCACCAAACATAAGCAGCAGCAGCAGTATTTTTATCACCTCCAATATCCTCATTATCATCATTGCCGTCGACGTCATTACCACCAAGTGGTGGCGGTGTGTGTGTGTTATCCATTTGTAGTTTGTTTCCCAATCAACAGGTGGTGTCATGTCAGCTTTGACATGTCGGCATTAAATCTTTCTTTCTTCGTGTACATCTCTCGTACAATTGATGTACGTACGAGTACTACATAATCGTACACACTCGTACCTATGCAGAGTATATCCATCGAACAATGAATGCAATAGGTGTCATAGAACCCACTTTAAAGTTCTGTTCGTTTCTTTTTATCGACACTAATTTGTTGTACAACATTAGCCGAGGTGATAGCCAGACAAAACAATTTGATTTGTTTGTTTGTTGATGTCTAAATGCCATTGTTAAGTGGATTAAAATTGCATCAAAGTGCGTTTAGTAGGTCAAAGATCGATTTGAGACGGGGGAAGTTTTCCACATTTTTGGGTGGGTTTTGGTAGACATTAGTAAACAATTTGGTTGTTTAAATTTTTTTGGCTGTTTAACATTTTTTTGTGACAAGAAATCTTTATTTGTAAGTCAGGAACTGATGACTAGAATTTATGCTTTGAACACGAAAATGTCCATCAAATAATGCCAAAGCTAAAATGACAGATGATAGATTGCTAAATATGCTGCAAATATGGTAGGGTCAGAATTTTAATATCGACAATAGAAGCTAAATCGGAAGAAACATATATATGGGGGCTATATCTAAATCAGAACCGATTTCCACTAAATTTAGTAGCCTTTATTAATGACTAAAGAGACTTCCCTCTGCCAATTTTTGCCATGATCTGGTGTAAAATACAGTTTCTGTAGCACTTAAATGTAAATCTGAAGGAACTTATATATTGGGGCTATATCTAAATCTGAAACAATTTCCACTAAATTTAGTAGGGTTTATGAATGGTTGAAGAGATTTGTCTTTGCCAAGTTTTAGCTCTATCTGGTGTAAAATACGGCTTCTATAGCCCTTAGAACCCAAATCGGAGGAAAATATATATGTGGGCGCTATATATATAAATATAAACGGATTTTCACTAATTTCTATAGGAATCGTCCCTAAACTAAAAAAGTGGGCTGTGTTAAATTTCAACACAATCCAACCATAATTGCGACCTGCACTTTGATTACAAGGATACATCTACAGACAGATGGACGGGTGGTTAAATCGACTCAGGAAGTGACTCCAAGTCGATCGGTATGAACGATGGGTCTATCTCTTCTCCATTTTGGGTGTAACAAACAAATGCACAAATTCAAAATACCCTGGACCACAGTGTATAAAAATAACAATACAAATTTAACTTTGATATAAAATATTTTTTCGAAATAGACTTGATCCGTTAAAACCAGGGCTTCCCTACCCTTTGATCTATAAGGCTCCCCACAACCATATAAAAAAACTTCACTTTTCTTGAAAATGTTGTCGAATTTCATTAAAAAAATTTAGAAAATTGCATTAAAAATATTTGTTTTGCAAAATTTCATAAAAATCGCTTATCTCTACAAAATTCTACTGAACTTGCTTTTATGTGAGAAATTACGTGAATTGCATTTTTCTACAAAGCTTCTTTGAAATTAATTTTTTACAGAAAATTGTATTATACGTAATTGTATTTTTCTAGAAAATTTCATAATACATATTTGCATTTTTATACACAGAAAGAAAAATGCCATACTAAATTCAAGTAAAAAATTCTTAATTTAAGCCGAAATCGTACTTAAAAATTTAAGTACGTTCGTACTAAGTTTTTCTTAAAACAAGTATAAATCGGCTTAAATTGAAAAAATCAAGCGCTGAAAGGCTTACAATAAGCATTTAATGCTTGAAATCAAGTAAACATTTCTTGAAAAGGAAAATTAAGCCTAATATGGCTTAAAGTAAGAAAAAAAGCTTACTTTAATCTCTGAGAGACAGAACCATTATAGGGCACAATAAAATTACCCTCTTAACCACTCTCATGCAAGTGGTTGATTTTGGCTGACGCAACATCAAACACATATGCGTATAAATTGTCGAGATGTATATGTATAAACATTTGTGCGCGACCATATCCAATTCGTTTCTCGTTCAAGCAGTTTTTGCAAATACATCACTTGGTTAGTATTTCTTATTCCTTCTTACATGTTTCATATTTAAATCGAATAAATGCAGCAAAACTTTTACTTTTGCTGTCAAGCAATTGTATTTTGACATACCATTTAAAAAAATTGAATTCTTTGCAATACAGTAGCAAAAATGGTATAATTAATATAAATGGTATATAGGTATAAAACGAACGAAAGCACAATAAATCTAGTATGATCAGGCTTAAATCAAGAACTGATCTGGCTTATTTGTTAGGATTAAATCAAGAACTGATCAGGTTTATATCAAGTATTATCAGGCTTAAATCAAGTATTGGACAGGCTTAATTCAATCAAAAATTTCTTCAATGAAGCCCGTTTCGCACTCAAATTAATCCGATAAAATTCTTAAATCAATCGCTTTATGCTTGAAATAAGAATTTTTCGGCTTAAAATCAAGCCTAATCAGGTTTAATAAGCGCTAAGATTAAGAATTTAGGGCTTGAAAATCCGTACTTGATTCAAGTATTTTGTACTTGGTTTAAGAAAATCCGTACTTAACGTACTTTTGACACCGCTATGGCTTGATTCAAGTACGGATTACTCACAGCCTGTTTCTGTAGCTTTAAAATTTGCTTTCGTTCGCCTGCCAGACGACAAACAGCTGATTTGGGTTTCACTAACTATCATTACAACGAGCAGTCGTACGATAATGAACTCGTACGAAAACGTAATCATTTCAGTACAAATTTTGGTTTCTCTATTTCTCTTTGCTGTCATCTCGGCGAACACAAATGTCAGTTGGAGTCACATTATTTTATTTGTCGACTGATAGGAGCAATTACAAAATAAACATTATTAAAAGCAAAAAATAAGTAGATATTAATATAATTATGGTAAAAACAATTAAATAATTATAAAATTGTGTACATATTTAAGTATAAAGAAGTCAATATTGGCTGCTCGCTAAGATGGAAAAAAACCAGTAAGGAAAGGCAGAAAGTCGGGCGGGGCCGACTATATAATACCCTACACCTCCCTAACAATGCGATAAGGGTCATTGCCATAATAATTTGGAATAATTGGTAAATGGGTAGAAACATATTATCAATATTCGTTCCTAAATTGAGAAACATCTTTCTGGAAAATTTTAATGATCGGAAGTAAAATACAACTTCTATAGCGGTTTGATACCAAATCAGGAGGAACAATCAATATAAATCTGAACCGATCTTCCCTGAATACTCATTCATGTAAAAAGACCTCCTTCTGTCGAATTTCGTACTGATCGCATATAAAATACAGTCTCTACAGCGCATACATACAAATCGGGGGTAACGTATATATGGGGGCTATATCTAAATCTGAACCGATTTTCTCCGAATTTAGCAGTATTCCTTCATGTAATAAGAAACCTCTTTCTGCCAAATTTTGCACTGATCGGATATAAAATACAGTTTTTACAGCGCTTACATGTCAAATCGGGGGTAACATATATATGGGGGCTATATCTGAATCTGAACCGATTTTCTCCGAATTTAGCAGTATTCCTTCATGTAATAAGAAACCTCTCTTTGCCGAATTTCGCACTGATCGGATATAAAATAACATTTTTACAGCGCTTATATGTCAAATTGGGGGTAATGTATATATGGGGGCTATATCTAAATCTGAACCGATTTCTTCCAAATTTAACAGAGTTCATTCATGTAATAAGAAACCTTTTCCTGCCGAATTTCATACTGATCGGATATAAAATAAAGTTTTTACAGCGCTTACATGTCAAATCGGGGCTAACATATATATGGGGGCTATATCTAAATCTAAACCGATTTCAACCAAATTCAATAGGGATCGTCCTTGGACCAAAAAAAAGATATGTGTAAAGTTTCGTCGAGATCGGACCATAATTGCGACCTGTACTTTGATTACAAGAATACATGCACAGACGGACAGACAGACAGACAGACGGACATAGCTAAATCGACTCAGAAAGTGATTCTAAGTCGATCGGTATAATAAACGATGCGTCTATTTCTTCTCCTTTTGGGTGTTACAAACAAATGCACAAAGTTATAATACCCTGTACCACAGTGTGGTGTAGGGTATAATTTATCAGTGCACAATGAGAGAGACGTGAGAGAGAGAGAAAGAAATGAGAGTCTTAGTGCAGATCAGCTGACCACCCAGGGTTGCTTTTTTGGTCACCGCTAGTGTAAATAGTACAGAGATGTATTTGCTAAGGTCGACCATACAAAAATATGTGCTTTTTTAGACCGGAAGTTGTGAAATTATTGATCTGGCAATTATATTCTTATCCAATTGGTACATTGCTAACGTCATTGACGTAAGGCCAGGCGAACGAACTATAGAACGTTAGAGAAACCAAATTCCTGACAAAAGTGAGTGACTGGTTTTCGTTCGCAGAGACTTTCGTTAGAAATACAGAAACAGGCCGTCAATTTTTTCTTTTTGTGTAGTAAATTTCGTCGAAAATGCATTTTTCTAAAAAAAATCCTTCAAAATTGCACATTCTAAGAAACTCCTTAAAAATAAAATTTTTCTAGGAATTTGTGATAAAATTGTATTTTTCTTTTCATAGATTATTTCCAAAAAAATAGCCCAGTAATATCGAATTTTGACAATCCCATATGTTGTCTACAAATTTCACAAATTCCATTATTATATATATTATGTATAGATGACTGTCAGATCGGACAATATTGTCAGAAAAATGGCGGAAACATGCAATCCTGTCAACGTACAACCGTGTGAATATACTATTTTATTCTTGCAACGTTGGCAGAAAAGTCTTTGCTAGATAATTTGTAGATTTCTAGATGTGCGAAGTTTATGGATGTGACAACGGCGCCATTGCCAGAAAACCATGTTTTTGGCAACATTGTCTATAAAATATTTTTATTGGCAATCCTACATATAAATATTTACAAAACATATTGTAAATAATATGAAATTTAAGGTTTTCTTGCAACCGCCTGAACTGCCAATTCACATTTGTTCGTTGTCATTTCATTCCGTACATTTGCTGCACTTTAACAGAGTTGATAACGTTGTCCGATCTGACAATTGTCTTTACATAGCATTAGAATTATTAATTAATATACTTTAAATAAAAAAATCCGTGAAAAAATTGCAATATTTTTGGTTAAATTGCAATTTATTATTGCAATATTTTTATTAATTTCGTATAAAAGTCTCTTTTCTAAAAATTCGACCAAAATGGCATTTTCTAAAAAATTTCTTTAAAATTGCATTTTTTTCAGAAGTATCGAATTTTGACAAAAAAAATTAAAAAAACGATATGTTCAGTAGGATGGAAAAGAAAAAAATGCAGTATCAACAATATTTTTTAGAAAATACTATTTGAACAATTTTTTTATAGAAAAATACTATTTTCAGTGAAAATTTGTTGAAAAAATTAATTTCGATTCATTTTAAAAAAGATCGAAGAATATCTTGAAAAATGTTTTAGTAACCAATTTTAAAATAGTCCGATATATTGTCTTAAAATTGCACAAATTCCATTAGAATTGATTAATTCATCACTTTTTTGTAAGAGCTTCATATGTTCCTTTTCAAAATTCAAAATCCCCATAAAATTACCAATTAATATATTTGAAATAAAAAAAATCCCCTGAGGATCCCTGGTTGGTATATCCTTGTTTGTATTGGTAAGTTATTTTCCAAACGATTTTTTTAATATATTAAAAATGTTCTTAAAATTATGTCTATCATTTCGCAGGACATTTCTTTTTCGTTTACATATTATTCACAAAATATTTTCATGACCCTTTGCTTAACAAAGACAAAAATACTAAAGATGAGGCAAATCAAATTACCCGATAGGGATAATTTTAACCGCATAGATGGAGCATGGTTTTTCTTGGAACACATGTGTACAGTACAGTATTCATTTCTAATAAACTACGAATTAATTTTCACCAGTTTTGACGACATTTCTACTTTTACTTCAATTTCTTAATAATACCAAGTCCCGGAGATATAATTAAGTGGGAAATTCCTTAGTCCAGCCGTTCTTTAAAAAAAGATTAGACCCTTATGCACTAGCGGCATCTGTTTCTCGAGTAAAAGATTGGGCCCCAATGAGTCAACGCCATCTTCGGTATATTGCGTGCAAACAATCTGCCGTATCTTTAGTATTTTTGTCTTTGTGCTTAAGCTCAAAAAACATCTGGTAACACTATCTGGTACATTAGCCAGACAACAGAAACCAACTTATACAGTACATATTCGTACAGCGTACAGTCCTTTGCTGGCTGTGGTGTGTGGCGTCACTATTTGAAATCGGATTTAGAATTCGATTGTTGGTTACTTAATGCGTAACGTGCAAAGTAAACAAGTGGTACTTCCTTCAAAGAATAGCAAGAATATTTTGTCGTTACGAAAACGGCACATGTTTCTCTATATCGAAAGAAAACCTCCGCGAACAAAAACCAGTCACTCACAATTTCGTCAGGAATTTGGATTCTCTAAGGTTCGTTCGTTTGTTCGCCTGGACTTACGTCTATGAAGTTAGCAATTTACCAATTTAAAAAAATTTCAAAAAATTTAATTGCCAAATCAATAATTTCACAAATTCCGGTCTAAAAGCACACAATTTTGTATGTTCGACCTTAGCAAATACATCTCATTGCCCTCTACACTAGCGGTGGTCATGAAATCAACCGCGGGTCGGTCAACTGATCTGAACCAACACTCTATTTTTCCTCTCTCTCATTGTTCACGGATGATTTTTTTGTAATAACGTTTTTAAAAAATAGACTTCGAAAAAATTTAAATTTTTTTGAAAAGATATCCACGAAAATGTTTTGAATTTGTGTATATTCTGTATAAATTAACAAAAAATCGAAGGGGAGGAAATTTTTAAAAGAATTATAAAAAAAATTAAGAAAATCACAAAAAAATTGTCCGTTATGTTTATTAAAAAATTCGTAAAACCCAAAAATTATTTTTTTCAAATTTTGAAAAATTTAAATCTCTATAAAATTATTGACTATTTTTTCAAAAAATAAATGAAAGCGAGTTCTTTTTTTTAACATTTTCTACCTTTTATAAACTTTTTAGGGAAAAATAAAATTCATGGATTAATACAGGGTGTGGCAAAAGTAATCACCCCGGGCAATAAAAATCACCAGATGTTCATTTGCTGTAAATTCTTAATTTAATTTAAGTTGAACAATTAATTCAAAGTTTTCTATCTAAAAAAATTACAGTAAAAGGTGATTACTTTTGCCCCACACTGTATAACATATTCCGGCCCATTACTCACAAAGTGAGGCTATACCATCGTTGGTTTACTCGACTGACATTTTCATAATTGATTTATGCATACCCTGCCTCATATTTGATTGGAAATTTAAATATTTGTTGTAAAGGGGTTTCCAATAAGAGTGATATGATTTCTTTGAAAAAAAAACAACACACTTATTGTTAAGGAAATTCAAAAGTTTTTTATTTAATGTGAAGCACAATCGATAGAATCAGGTTCTAAATAAAAAGGTCATTCAAATGGCCTCCACGACTTCTTCTGCAGGAACGAATTCGATGAACCCAATTTTCGAGCACTTTCTCCACTAAATCAAGTCGTATGTCATGAATGGCACGTTCAATATTGACTTGTAAAGCTTGAAGGGAGTCTGGTTTATTTCGAAAGACCAATGACTTCAAATAACCCCACAAGAAATAGTCTAATGGTGTTAATTCACAACTTCTTGGAGGCCATTCAATATCACAATTTCTTGAAATAATCGAATCTCCAGACTTTTCTCGCAACAATTAAATTGATTCATTTGCAGTGTGGGTTTTAAAAAAATGAACTTGGCATCATTTTCACATGTGAACGGAAATTTTATTTTTGCTCTAGCTCCTTAACGGTACGTCGGATCGGGAATCGGTCAATGGCAAAAAGATAACTCTTAATGAGAGCTAAAATATTGTTCATGGGTGTCAAGATGGTAGGTCGACTGAAAAGCGTTTTTTTTTTTTGATTTTTAAAAAAATGGACTTAGCGCACGAAAAGTTGCAATTGGAAAACGATTATTTTGATAATAAAACTGAATAATTTGTAAACGTTGTTCTTGCGTATATCTCTCCATGATGGAATTGTAAACATTACTGAATACAATGAAAAACAAATGACAGATCATGACATATTACAAATGGCCGAAACGTTATATTTTCAAAAAAAAAAACAATCAAGGACATTTTGGCACAATTATTTTGAAATCCTTTATTTTTGTTTACTTTTATATAATTAATTTGGTTTACTTTTATATTTTTTTGTCAAAGTAGTAGTACATATTATGCAAATATTAAGCAACATATTATGCAAATTTGCATTATTTTTGAAATTTTTCTAATTTTCTTTTCTGTTTTTATCTTTTCAGGTATGTCTACGAATTATACTGATTAATATATTTAATTTAAGTAAAAGTAATTAAGATGATAATGTAAGTACATACATTGATTTAAATTATATTCAAAACGTTTTAAAAAACCCTAAAACCTCAAAATTAAACACTCAATAATAGCATTTAAAAGCTCTTAAGGACAAAGCTCTAAGCATGTATTTGAATTTTACATCTTTATAAAAAAAACTAAAGCTTTTTAACGGGTTTTCTGTTGCTTATGTACATATGTACATATGGGTTCTCTGTTGAAAAGTTCTTAAAGCTTTGAGTGAAGCAGCTTTGTATCCCAAAGCTTTTTTAGCATTTTGAAAGTCTTGAATACTTTTATTTTGCTTTATCCTTTTGATTTGACATTTAGCCTTAAGTCCTTTATGTTTCCTAAATTCAAAATAATTGAAAGCTTTTGGGAGAATTCAGTCTCTCTATCGCTTATCGCGAAGAGAGCTGGCAGGAAGTGTCCTTACCCAACAAAACAACAACAACAACACGCAACAATCATCACAACAAACCATCGGTAGAGTTTGAGTGAAAAATAAAACCTGAAGAAAATTAATTTAACATACACACAAGCAGCTGGAACTGTCAGCGTAAAAGGAAAACTTCAGCTTTGCCTGCAGAGGAAGGAGGTTGGTTGTATTCCGTGTTACATGTTCCGCGTATTCCATATACCCTCGTCCAAGAAGTAGTAGTAGTATTAGTAGTGTGTGTCCCACTGACAAACACACCACGACCACACAACACCGAGTACACGAACCGAGAGTGGTTGCGATGTTGGTGTTGTCTTGATGGTATCTATCATACAGAAATTTTCGCTGAGTGCAAACCAAACCGAAAGTAAAAGAAAATTTATACAAATTTTGATAGCATACCTTGGCGGGGCTAACAGTGAAAAACGAAAAATTATTAAAAAATGTTTAAAAATGCTATACAAAAATTTAAAATATAAAAGAGTCGGTGGAACAAAAGCCTTCGAAAGTGTTTAAAACTACAATGAGGAAATTGCAGATAAAAGAAAGTGTTGCATTGTATACATGAAATAGTATGTAGCTCCTTAAAGTATACTATCGTTTTGGTGGTCAAACGTAAAAGCCATAAATTATACTACAAATTAAAAAGTTTGTGAAATTCTTCGTATATTCAATGCTTTAATCCCGTTCAGTGTGCTATACATTCCCTAGCATTTCGGATTATTATAAAGTCCCTTTTCCTCTATAACTTCCTGCTATTGTGCGTGGAACTCCCTGTGCCATTTCCAGCATTTTTTTTAATTTTTTGCGTGACTTTTGGCGATAAGTATACCAACCAACCATCCCATCTTTCCTATAGCCTCTGTCGTTGTCGTCGTCGTCATCATCAACACAGTCGGTTGTCGACAATTATTACAAACTGTTGTATACATATTGCATTAATATCATTAAGGATAATGGAATGTGTGTGCGTGTGATTGAATGTTTGTGAGTTTGTCGTGTGAAAGACTCCTTCTTGTGTTTGTATTACGAATATTTGTATAGAAAACGCGCGTGTAACTATGTTTGTGACAGTTTTCCTGACGACTTTTTAAGGTCATCGTTTAACGTGAATAGGCAAAACACAAATCCAAAAAAAAAACACACACAAATTGGAAAGGAACAGCAGGCACATGCATCAATGGCAAAACACGAAACAAAAAAAAAACGTTGTCACTTCCGCTCTATATAAGATTCTAATGAAAGCCCTATCCGCCCTGTTTTAATCAAATTAAAAACATTCATCATGAATACTATTAAATCCTCACGAAAATCTCTTACTCTCAATTTGTGCTTGTACTCTTGCACTCTCCACGTCTCGCTCTCTCTGCCTCTCCCGCTCATCATCAGCAATTACAAAAGCAAAAAAGAAATCACAGGAGTGGATTGTAATCACCCGAGTGATAGATAATCTATAAGCAATCAATCATATATCGATAACTTTTTGGAATATCGAAAAAGGCAAATATAAACAAGTTAAGAAAATAATCCAAACGCTGTAAATAGATTACGATAAAGTGATGTTAATATAAATATGTATTTAAAACAGTGTTCCAATTGTCCAGATACATATACAAATAAAAATTGGGAAATAGATATTTCGGAAAAAACTCAGTGCTGCAAATGTCAGAATATTGAAAAAAAAGGAAACGAATAATTCAGTGCTTCAAATATTAGAATATTAAACAAAATATCACAAACTATTTATTATATTTTTAAAAATAATTGACAAAAAAGCAGTTAATTGATTACAAATTAAAATAAAATGTAAACAATCAAAATCGATAACATACATTTTGGAATAAAAAAATTCCCAAAATTACCACAGCGAGGATACGATATACAGTATAATCTGACCAATTCCATTTCGATATATATTTTTATCGAAATTCAAATTAATTTTTTTTTTATGTTTACCGAAATTTTTCCCCATGAGTTAATTTCAATAAGTATTTCTTATTGGAATCTAAAACCAATTTTAATATCCATAGTTTGCAGAACAAAGTGATTAAATAAATTTCGATAAATTTATTTACAATTAACATCGTGCGTTTAATATCGACCACCGTGAAAAGTGTTATGCAGTATGCCAAAGAGCAATTAGCAGATAGCAATTAAGAAAAAATAATAAAAATACCGATAAATCTTTTAAAATTTAAAAGTAAATTTCGATAAAAAAAAATATTCCGTTTCATTCATTGGAAGAACTTTCTCTAGCTAGCAAAAACAGATTAAAACGGAATTTATATTTCGATAAAAAAGATCGAGATAAAGTTATTCGCAGTAGATTGTCAACATAATGAAATAAAAGGGCAATCTTTAAAAATATTGTATTGTTTAATATTTTCCCGCTCTGAGTAGCCCTACCCCTTACTCATTGTTCTTATTTAATTAAATTAAAATGATATCTAAACCTAATATGCCGTCATAACATCACCTACCGACCTGTCTATACTTGCGTTCCCTTTTGGTCGCCTATCAAAAAAATTGCACCGCAAATAGACACGAACAGATGGAAATAAACGAATATAGTAATAATAATTACAATAAAACCACGAAAGGAAGTGAATATGGTTGAATGCAGAATTACTGGAGGGGTGAGGGACATTATTTATAGGGTTAATACACTTTTATGACGCATAAATATCAAAAATATTGTTGGCTAATTGAAATGGAATTACACTTTGGGGGATTCTAGGAGCACGTCGCACGATTTATTAATAATTTGCTGAGGCAAAATGAAGAGAACGTGGTTCTGGGGGCATTTGAGGGACGTGCGAAATGTTATTTTATGCCAAAAGGGCAATTAAAGTATGTCAATAAGTGATTGTTATCGAGGGATGAACAGACCGATTCATTCCGTTTGATAAGTTTCTGAAATTTTTGTGAATAATTTTATTTTCTTGAGGTTCTGCAAGAATCGACTAATTCCACTCCAATAAAAGTTTCCATTCAAATTCCACCAAAAATTGGTAAAAAATAAACATTGAACAAGTAAGAAAGTTTCAGTCGGGTAAACCGACTAAGGTATACCCTCACTTTGTGAGTAATGTAATATTAAATATTACTCGAATTATTCTGTCATTGTCATATTGTGTGGGAGGTACCAGAAGGGGTTCATCAAATACACCTTTTTTTTTGTTGAACATTAGATACTTTAAATTCATTGCACTGTGCCGACTTATAAGCATTTATGTGCACTGGTATAAACGTTATGAGACATTAAATTGTGGTATGATTTGGGCATTTTGTGTGGGAGGTACAAAGAGGGGCGTGGCAATAACGCCCATTTTTCACAGGGCTATAGACACTATAAAAACATTACACTGTACAAAATTCCAAGTATTTTTATACACTGGTTTTAATGTTATAAGCTGTTAACTTTTGGTGCAAAAAGGTACCTTTGTGTGGGAGGTACCAAAAGGGGCGTGACAACAAAACCCATTTTTCCCTGGACTGTAGGCAATATAAAAGCATAATACTGTACAAAATTTCAAGTATTTTTATACACTGTTATTAATGTTATAAGCTGTTAACTTTTGGTGCAAAATGGTGCATTTGTGTGGGAGGTACCAAAAGGAACGTGGCGACTTCACCCATTTTTCTCGAGTTGATAACGACTAATAAGCTAATACTATGTGTGGAATTTCAAAAGATTCGAATAAGTAGTATAGCAGTTATTAAAGAATCAATATTTCACAACATTTTAACCCTTTGTGGGGGAGGTACTAGAAGGAGTGGACCAATATGGCCCATCTTCGAACTTAGCTGGAGATAGAAAAAAATATTACCACGTACCAAATTTGAGGTCAATCGGTTACTCCTTTCGAGAGTTATCGTGCGCACCAGCCAGCAGACAGACAGACAGACAGACAGACAGACAGACAGACAGACAGACAGACAGACAGACAGACAGACAGACAGACAGACGGACGGACATTGCTCATTCGACTTAAAATGACCCAAAACGGATATCCTCCGAACATTCTTGGGGTCTTAGGTCACTCCTTCGACGTGTTACACTTTTTCCCGTAGCAAATGATATATACCCTCGTCACACTAAAGTGAGGGTATAATAAAAATTCGATAAATTCTTAAAAAAAAACTAATTGAAATTTTGATTAAAAAAAATATAAATAAAACTTGGCCAATTTATACAATATATATAAATTTATTTATACAATATATATTTTTATCGAAATTTCTACACAGGTTTCTCCATTTTTTACTACAATTCATCAATAATATATATTAAACAATACCTTTTCGATAAATGTTTTTTTTCGATGTTTTTATTCATTTTTTTATCGCTATCGGATAAAGCGTCGGCATAGCCCCTAAACTGATTAACCCCCAATTTCACAACCTCCGGTTAGAGCAATATAACAGCTATAGCTGTAGGTTAGCTCTAACTGTAGGATAACCGGAGATTGTGAAATTGGCCGTAATTCCACTTTCGATCAGAGTTGTTACCGAAATTGAAAGACAAACCCTGCCATCGTTCAATTGATCAATTATCGATAAATTTTGTGTTCTCCGTTGTTTACTATTACTTTTCTCTCACTAAGGATATAAACATATATATCTTTTATATTTTTTTCTCGCTATAGGATAATTCGTCGTCATACCCCCTAAAATGCTAAAGTCCACTTTCGATCAGATTTGTCATCCAAATTTAAAGCCGAACCCTACTATATCATTCAAGAAGAAATTGTTATTAATTTTTTCTTAATCGCCAGCCGATAAATCGTTGGCATATCCCTAAACTGATAAAGTCCACTTTCGATAAGATTTGTTATCGAAATTTAAAGCCAACCCCTACTATCGTTCAATTTATCAATTATCGATAAATATTGTTTTCTCAGTTTATTTATTAAGTGATTTATTCGATTAAAAAACAATTATCGAAATTTTTATTAATTTTTTCTTTATCGCTATCGGATAAATCATCGGCATACAGCCTAAGCTGATAAATTTCACTTTCGATCAGATTGGTTATCGAAATTTAAAGCCGAACCCTACTATCGTTCAATGGATCAATTATCGACAAATTATGTTTTCTCCGTTGTTACTATTACTTTCCTCTCACAATGGGTATAAATATATATGAGGTAAAGTATTCGATAAAAAAATATCGAAATTTTTATTAATTTTTTCTTTATCGCTATGGGATAAATCGTCGGCAAACCCCCTAATCTGATAAAGTCCACTTTCGATAAGATTGGTTATCCAAATTTAAAGCCATAACCCTACAATCGTTCAATTAGTCAATTTTCGATAAATTTTGTTTTCTCCGTTTTTATTAAGAAATATCTTTTCGATTTTTTTCTTTATCGCTATCGGATAAATCGTCGGCATACCACCAAAACTGATAAAGTCCACTTTCGATCAGATTTGTTATTGAAATTTAAAGTCAAAACCCTACAATCGTTCAATTAGTCAATTTTCGATAAATTTTATTTTCTCAGTTTGTCTATTAAGTAATTTATTCGATAAAAAAAATTATTGAAATTTTTATTAAATTTTTCTTTATCGCTATCGGATAAATCGCCAGTATAGCCCCTTAACTGATTAAGTCCACTTTCGATCAGATTGGTTATCGAAATTTAAAGCCAAACCCAACTATTGTTCTATTGTTCAATTTTCGATAAATTTTGTTTTGGTTGTTACTATAAATATTCTCCCACAATGGCTATAAATATATATTAAGTAAGGTATTCGATAAAAAAAATTATCGAATATTTTATTAAGTTTTTCTTTACCGCTATCGGATAAATCTTCGGTATACCCCCTTAACTGATTAGGTCCACTTTCTTTAAGATTGGTTATCGAAATTTAAAGTTATTACCCTACAATTGATCAATTAATCAATTTTCGATAAATTTTGTTTTCTCCGTTATTTTACTATTACTATTCTCTCACAATGGATATAAATATACATTAAGTAAGGTAGTCGATAAAAAAAAATTATCGACATTTTTATTAATATTTTCTTTACCGCTATCGGATAAATCGTCGGCATACCCCCAAACTGATAAATTCCACTTTCGATCAGATTGGTTATCGAAATTTAAAGTCATATTCCTGCAATCGTTCAATTAATTAATTTTCGATAAATTTTGATTTTTTTTTGAGCTTTACATAATTAATTAAATTTGTATGTGAAAAAATTTAATTATATAAATAATTTCAATGTATAAATCAAGGCCTAAAATTTCAATAACAAAAATTTATCGAAAATAGACATGGTCAGTTTATTTAAGATGACGAAGTATTTATGATAACTATATATTGTGACAATTTCGATAAAAATTTATTAATCAAATGTTTTTTGGTTTTATTTCGATAAACATTTTTTTTAAGTTTAAATTCGAATTTTTATAAAATAGTCGAAATTTTTTTTATCTGTTTTTTTCATTGCAAAATGGCCTCCTTTTTATGTTGAAAGCAAACGTTGTAATGATAAATGTCAAATCATTTCGATAGCTCAATTTATCGAAAATCTATGTCCCAATTAGTGAGAGAAAAAATGATTTTTTAATATTTCTTTTACTGATTTGTTTCCTTTATAAATAATAAAAATATAATGACCCGGTTTATAGGGTAAATCATATCTTTAAATTTCGATAACAAAAATGTATCGAACATTTAATTTTTTAAATTTTGTTTTTTAAGTTTTACATAATTAATGAAATTTCTATGTAAAAAAAATTAATTATATAAATCTATTTCAATGTATAAATCAAGGCTTAACATTTCGATAACAAAAATGTATCGAAAATAGACTTGGTCAGTTTATTTAATATGACGAAGGATTTAAGATAAGTGTATATTGTGACAATTTCGATAAATATTTGTTATCCAAATGTTTTTAGGTTTAATTTTTTTATATATTTTTTTAATAGATATTTCGATTAATTTTTTTTTGGAAATTTTAATTCGAATTTTTATAAATTTATCGAAATTATTTTATTTTTTGCATTGCAAAATGGCCTCGTTTTTAAGTTGAAAGAAAACGTTGTAATGATAAATGTCAAATTATTTCGATAACACAATTAATCGAAAATCTATGTCCCAATTAGTGATAGAAAAAATTATTTTTTTAATATTTCTTTTCCTTTATAAATTATAAAAATATAATGACCCGTTTTATAGGGTAAATCGCATCATTAAATTTCGATAACAAAAATTTATCGAAAATTAATTTGGCCAGCTTATGCTGTATTAAATAAGTAAATTTAGTTTTTTTGAGCTTTTATATAATTAATGAAATTTCTATGTAAAAAATGTAGTTATAAAAATCAATTTTAATGCATAAATCATGGCTTAAAATTTCGATAACAAAAATTTATCGAAAATGGACTTGGTCAGTTTATTTAATATGACGAAGGTTTTAAGATAACAGTATAATGTGAAAATTTCGATAAATATTTGTTATCCAAATGTTTTTAGGTTTATTCTTTTTATTTAATAAATATTTCGATTTATTTTTTTTTGGAAATTTTAATTCGAATTTTTATAAATTTATCGAAATTATTTTATTTTTTTCATTGCAAAATGGCCTCCTTTTTAAGTTGAAAGAGAACGTTGTAATGATAAATGTCAAATCATTTCGATAACACAATTAATCGAAAATCTATGTCCCAATTAGTGATAGAAAAAAAGAATTTTTTATATTTCTTTTACTAATTTGTTTCTTTTATAAATTATAAAAATATAATGACCCGTTTTATAGGGTAAATCACAGCTTTAAATTTCGATAACAAAAATTTATCGAAAATGAATTTGGTTTTTATAAATTTATCGAAATTATTTTCATTGCAAAATGCCCTCCTTTTTAATTTGAAAGAAAACGTTGTAATGATAAATGTCAAATCATTTCGATAACACAATTTATCGAAAATCTATGTCCCAATTAGTGATAGAAAAAATGATTTTTTATATTTCTTTTACTAATTTGTTTCTTTTATAAATTATAAAAATATAATGACCCGGATTATAGGGTAAATCACAGCTTTAAATTTCGATAACAAAAATTTATCGAAAATGAATTTGGTCATTTTATGCTGTGTTAAAACAATATAATACCGAATATTGAAAGTAAACAGTATAAAGTGCAATTTGCGATAGATATTTGTTATCGAAATGTAATTTCAGTGTTTTTGGGGTTAATATTTTTTTTTATTAATTTTTAATCTTTTCTGACTTATGGGAAAAATTACTCCGCTGTTATTATACATTCCCGATTCAGTTAAAATTTTTGATGATAAAAATTTATCGAAATGGTTAATATCCACCATTATCGAAATGGATCGTGGCTCATGTAAATTAGTCCTGATTCTCACTCGGCATTTTTTCCAAGCAAGTCTCAAAGTTCGTACAAACAAACTTTGACACTTGCTTGGAACAAATTTCCGAGTGTGAATCAGGACATAACAACTTTCTCAATTTTCATATAATTTCTCAAAATATCCGACACAACATTTTTGAAACTGATGTGATCGATTTAGGGTTTTTAGGGCAAATTAAGTTACTTATCGATATTATTTCAAACTATTAACTGCTTTTTTGCTTTTTATTGAAAAAATTATATAGAAGAAGTTTAGTTCTAAATAAAGACTTTTGACATTTGGAGTACTGAAGGACATTTTCAAATCTCTGCTCATTAAAAATTTCAAATTATATCTAATAAGTATAATTCCAGAACAATTATCTTTCGTTTATATACTAACTACAAGAATGAGTTTAAAATAAAAAAAAATGGTTGTGTTAAGTTCAAATTAAAATTATTATTAAACGGAAAATAAATTCCTAAACTCCGCAACAAAAATCAAAATAAGAAAATTTCCTTTAAAAAAAACTCCGCAAAATTTCTAAAATAATGAATACGTGAAAGCGATAAAAAAATCACCGTTTCTACAACGTTTACATTAAAATAACCAAAAGAAGACACAGGTTGTTTTCGAGCAATACGCAGAACTATGTTGGAATGTAAACAGGTAATTATTATGCCGCTTTGATAATTTTTTTTGAAAATAATGATAATTTAAAATTCTACATAATTTATTTATCTATATGACATAAATTACTTAAATTAGTTGATTTTTTTGAATTTATACTAGAAATTTTATATTTATTTAAATTAAAGCAACCTTGACATTTTGCCAATCCTACACTCGTCGTCGTTTCCCCTTTTCCTTTTTGAAAATAGTGGAATTTGTTGCCTTGTGCTTATAAAACAATAATTCGAAATTCTTTGCATACCGATGCCGATGTAATTGTCCATTTCAGTTTTGTTGTTTTTATGTCTACATATATTTTTTTTACAATCTAAATGTCACTATAAAACTATTTCACTTGACGTCACGTCACGTCAGTAAACGGCGTTTTTATTGTAAAGAGGGTGTACTGTCCCCTCTTTGGGTGCCCCTCCCGCGCATTATTTTATTATGAGATTACCTTCACTTTTATTTCGCAAAATCTGTCATCTGCCAGAATTATTATACTTGGTTTTTTGTTGCAGTTTGTTAGAAGAGAGCACTTTTGTCCCCCATGCATGTGGATGTGGAGACAATAGAGTGGGTACAAAGAATGAATTTCAGTTTTTGAAACATTAAAAACTATTTCGATAAATTTTGTTATCGAAATTTGAAAACAGGATTTACACAGTTTATCTTGAATTCTGACCATTTGTATTCTGAGTTTGATCTAATTTATTTTTATGCTATGTTAAATCTGAAATTATAATTTTTCTTCTTTAACAGTAATTATAAAGAGACATTGCCCCACCCTAATATACATTTAAACTTACATATGTTCCTACAATAGAACATAAGCGGTTTTCAATGCTGATGAAGGCAAAGAAAAAAAGTTGATATGAAATTGTATACGAATATTATTGCAAGTATGTTTGACATGAAAGAGGACATGGGTGGGGAGAGTTTAAGAAAAGTCTAAGAGGGTGGTATGGATAGATCGAATTTTAAACATGTTAAAGGACATTGCAGAACATTCGTCCTTTCCCGTAATAAGTTATCTACGATTAACATTTATTTTTTCTGCTAACTTCTCATTTGTTTTCCAACTTACTTACTCTACTGCATCTGTGTAATACAGAGAATCACCAGTGCTGAATTGTCTTTGTTATACTTTTGTAGATCTGCTTCTTTCAAATGTATTTAAACTTCAAAGCCACCCCTTCCCTACTTTGCTGTTATTGGGTCAATGCAGTTTTCATTTCAAGGATCAAATGTCCTTTCATCTCAATAAAACCAGATACTAATTCCCTCATTGCCCAGACTCTACTCGTTTTTTTGTTCTTTTCTGCATTTCACCTACATTGTTGGCATTGTATGAGCTAGACATTTATAGTGGTTGCCCCCTCTTTTGTTCGTTGGCGTGTTCCATCTACTAGGGAGTATATTTTATAACCTAAATTCCCTCCACATATACATATAAACACATCGCACTATTTAGTGCGATTTAGCAAAAAGATTACGTACTATACCATCAAAACCCCCCGGAGAAGAATATCTGGAGTGTACTTTAGTATTGTTGCGTTTATTCGGTGAACACTTTTTCTTGATTTTTTTTTTGGATGGGTTTCAAAAGTGAAATTTACGAAACCCAAAAAAAAGGAATTGGTTGAAAAAAAAAAAAAAAAGCATTTTTGGTTTAATTGAAGGAGGAGCCAAAAGGGATTATGAAGCAATTAAATTTGTAATGGAATATAAAACATTTCGGGGAATTTCTTTAGTTGAAAAGGTGATGGCAGAAAAAGTGGGAGCTTCTGTTGAGCTAGAATCAAGCATTCTGGTCTTGTGGTATACCAGAGTAGACCTTTCTCTTCGCTGGTAATCTGCGATAGAGTATATTGCTCATCTGGTCATTCGCTTTAGAGTAGATGATCCAACTGGTCATCTGCTATAGAGTAGATGACCCAACTGGTCATCTACTATAGAGTAGATGAGGCAACCGACCATGTGCTTTAGAGTGGGTGATCTAGATAATCATTTGCTATAGAATAAATGATCCAACTGTTTATCCGCTATAAAGTAAATGGCCCATCTGGTCATCGGCGATAGAGAAAATGGCCCATCTGGTCATTCGTTTAGAGTAGATGATGCAACAGGTCATCTGCTATAGAGTAGATTATTCAACTGGTCATCTGCGATAGAGTATATGACCAACTTGGTCATTTGCGATAGAGTAAATGACCCAACTGGTCATCTGCTATAGAGTGGATGATCCAACTAGTCACCTGCAATAGAGTAGATGACCCAACTGGTCATCTGCGATAGAGTAGATGTCCCAACTGTTCATCTGCGAAAGAGTAGATGACCTAACTGGTCATCTGCTATAGAGTATATGGCCAAACTGGTCATCTGCGATAGAATAGATGACCCAATTGGTCATCTGCGGTAGAGTGAATGACCCAATTGGTCATCTGCGGTAGAGTGGATGACCCAATTGGTCATCTGCTATAGAGTAGATGACCCAGTTGGTCATCTGCTATAGAGTAGATGACCCAGTTGGTCATCTGCTATAGAGTAGATGACCCAGTTGGTCATCTGCTATAGAGTAGATGACCCAACTGGTCATCTGCGATAGAGTAGATGACCCAACTTGTCATCTGCGATAGAGTAGATGACCCAACTGGTCATCTGCGATAGAGTAGATGACCCAACTGGTCATCTGCTATAGAGTAGATGACCCAACTGGTCATCTGCGATAGAGTAGATGACCCAACTGGTCATCTGCTATAGAGTAGATGACCCAAATGGTCATCTGCTATAGAGTAGATGACCCAACTGGTCATCTGCTGTAGAGTAGGTCACCCAACTGGTCATCTGCGATAGAGTAGATGTCCTAACTGTTCATCTGCGATAGAGTAGATGACCCAATTGGTCATCTGCGATAGAGTAGATGACCCAATTGGTCATCTGCGATAGAGTAGATGAACCAACTAGTCATCTGCGATAGAGTAGATGAACCAGTTGATCATCTGCTATAGAGTAGATGACCCAGTTTGTCATCTGCTATAGAGTAGATGACCCAACTGATCATCTGCTATAAAGTATATGACCCAGTTTGTCATCTGCTATAGAGTAGATGACCCAACTGGTCATCTGCGATAGAGTATATGACCCAAGTGATAATCTGCTATAGAGTATATAACCCAATTGGTCATCTGCGATAGAGTAGATGACCCAACTGGTCATCTGCGATAGACTAGATGAACCAACTAGTCATCTGATATAGAGTAGATGACCCAACTGCAACAGTTGGTCATCTGCTATAGATTAGATGGCCCAACTGGTCTTCGGTGGATAACCCAACTGGTCATCTGCTGTAGAGTAGATGACCCAAATGATCATCTGCTGTAGACTATATGACCCAGTTGCTCATCTGCTATAGAATAGATGACCCAATTGTACATCTGCTATAGAGTAGAAGACCCAATTGGTCATCTGCTATAGAGTAAAAGACCCAATTGGTCACCTGATATAGAGTAGATGACCCACTAGTCATCTGCTATAGGGTAGATAACCCACCGGTCATCTGCTACAGAGGATTTGACCCACCGGTCATCTGCTATAAAGTAGAAGACGCAATTAGTCATCTGATATAGATAGATGCCACAAGTGGTATTTTGCCGACGCAAATGGTCATTTGTTATATGGTAATTTATCAAACTAGTCATATGTTACAGAGAGTCCTCTGAGGACCTTTGCGTACTAGAATTGATCACCGAAGTCTTTCCAAGTCTATAATCGACTTCTGAAGTATTTTTCTATACTAAAGTCAACCGGTAAAGTCTTTTTTTTTATAACGGGGCCTACCCCTAAGGTCTTGCACAAGACTGGAGGCGATCTCTGGGGTATACCTCTACGCTAGAGTCGACCTGAGGGTCTTTATTTACACCAGAGTCGACTTCTGAAACATCTACGTTATTCTATATATTATAGTCGATTTCTACGGTTCTCTTTATTCTCCTTTATACTACTCTATACCGTATTCGACCTATGAGGTATCTTTTTAAACAGAAGCCGGATTCAGAGGTGTTTTTAATAGTAAGGAGCGCACAACAGACCGATCGACTGGCTGAAGTGTATGTCCATTGACAGGAGACCGCTAAAGTCTTTTTTTTTATAACGGAGCCTACTCCTAAGGTCTTTCACAAGACTGGAGGCGATCTCTGTGGTCTTTATCTACACTAGAGTCGACTTGGGGGTCTTTCTTCAAACCAGAGCTTACTTCTGAGGTCTTTTTTCGACTAGAGTCGACATCTACGGTCTTTCTGTATACTAGAGTCGATTTCTATGGTTCTCTTTATACTCCTTTATACTACTCTATACCGGATTCGACCTATGAGGTATATTTCTAAACAGGAGCCGACCTCAGAGGTTTTTTTATAGTAAGGAGCGCACAACAGACCGATCGACTGGCTGAAGTGTATGTCCATGGACACGAGACGTTAGCACGTCTCCTATGCTTTAAACCAAACATAACCTAACCTTTATATTAGAGTTGAGTTCTAGAGTCTTTCTCTAGACTAGAGTCGACACTGAGTTATTTCTCTATATTAGAATCGACAAACGAGACATTCTCAATTCTAGAGATGATCTCTGATGTCTTCTTTTAACTTGGATTTATCTCTGAAAATTTTATTAAGTAAAGTACTGAACTCTAAGGTACATTCACCCTATGAGGCATTTGTCAATACTATAATGAACCTGCGAGGTCTTTCTCAATACTACAGTTGATCTTTGATGTCTTCTATGGACTTGATTCTACCTCTGAGGTATTCTGTATGTCTTTCTCCGTGTCCCCTGGTGTGTTTCGCCATACTAGTGTCGAGGACTGAGTTTCTATATTTAATTTGTGCTGACATATGAGGTATTTCTCTACACTAGAGCCGACCTCTGGAATCCTTTTTTATGTCGGAATTGATCTCTGAGATCATGCTCTATACTAGAGTCGACCACTGATATCTGTTTGTGTACTAAAATCGTTTGATATACGAGTATTATAGGGGGATCTCTGAATTCTTATGAATTTATTCGATCTCGGAGATCTTTTGAATTCGGAAGCCAACCTCTGGGATCTTTCCCATATACTACTCGATCTCTGATGTCTTCTTATGAATTAGTTCGATCGCGGAGGCCTTTTTCAATTCAGGAGCCGACCTCTGGGGTCTTTCTCCATACTAGTGTCGTACGCGCTGAGATCCGTCTTTAACTAGAATCTTCTCCTGAACTCTTTCTCTATTATAGACCCGATATCTGACTTTCTCTGCTATAATTTTAACATCTGAGGTCTTTCTCCTATACTTGATTCCTCCTCTAAGTTCTTTCTCCGTACAGTTTTTCAAGTTAAATTATTGCAAAGTTATTTCAATATCAACCGTTTCCAAAAAAAAAACTGTCGGCAAATTTAATTTGAATCATTTGTGGAACTAGAAGGATTACTGTAGTCTCTCTTTGTTGACGGACATCCATGACTCGCATTAATTAAAACAACTGGAAATGCGTTGCCAACTACGCAGTTTAATCACTTTAAAATCAAATATTATTGCTAATATTTACTACCAAATCAAGTATTAAGATTTAAATTCAAATCCAATTTCCTGGATTACAACTATAACCTTTGACTGCTTCTCTAAGCTGAAAGAGAAGTTTAAAAGACTGTTTTCCAAATCTCTAATTTTATGAGTCTTTTCACCAAAAATTGGCAACCTAAATGTCATTAGCAATAATTCTGCGGAATTCAAATGCGAAATGTATTTCCCAAAGCCTTGGGAAAATTAAAGCAGCTGCCTTGCCTGAGTTTCCCAATAATCTACGTCATTGTCGCCGGGAAAAGAAGTAGCTTACCGCTAGCACTCGAATAACAGCAGGTATTAATTGTAGCAGGGCAAAATTTGTTTTACCACCCTCTCGAAAGAAATGAAAGGGATCAAATTGTCATTAGAGAGGGCTACTTCAGGAGATTGGAAAGTGTGTGTGCAAAAAGTTTTATGATACCCAAGCGACAAATCCAACAGGACCTTGTGTGTGTACAAGCTATTACCTGTTACATCGAGTGGACAAGGAGTTTGGGTATATAAGTTTCTTGTTTCGCGCAATTCATCATCAGTACCAATCCCAAACGTACAGCGATAACAACTCATTGTCAAAACCAAAATTCTATACGTACAACGTTAATACAAAACCGTCAAAATTTATCCTTCCGTCGAACAAATCTTAAACATGGTTCTCAACTCAAACGTGATTGCCAACGAATCGATGGAGTCGGCAGACAACAACAATCGTTTAGTGGTCAATACCACTGACTTCAACAATAGCGATTTCAATGACTTTGTCAACATTTCGGAGGAGATTGAACGCAATAACCGTCAACGTAGATCCCAGAGACGTCCACGCCATAATACCATTACGGCTACCATAACCCGTGAGGAGCTGTTTGAATGCACCAATCTTGATGATGATCAGTTCTTGAATGCTTTGGAACATCAGAATTCCTTTGAGGGGAATTTAAGTAGAACTGTCCTACTGAGAAGCATTGATAATCTCATGAAGTATTTCGATGAAGATGTGGCCGTACCGGCAAATTCTTTGAAGAACACTCCCACCAAGTTGAAAACCAAAGGCAAGGTAGCCTCGGCTGTAGCCTCCTTCCGCAGCAAGGCCAGCAAAACTCCTTCGCCTTTGTCGAAACGTAAGAACAAAGCTAAGTTGGAGGTCCAGACAAACATTGAAGAACTTAAGAAGCGCTATGAGTTAACCCCGGAACCAGCCCGGCCCGGGACACATCAATCGCCAGCCAAATCAGCTACCTTGAGTCCCAAGATGCTGCGAAAGTCCAAGGTGAAACAAATGGCTTTGCTCTTCAATACCAAAATGAATTCTATAATGCGTAAAGGTTCACCCGAACCACAAACACCAGAACCGATATCACCGGGCCTGGAGTCAATAGCTTCGCCTAACTTTACCTCAACTCTAAAACCCAAGTCGCCAAAGCTAAAGCCAAAGATGCCCACCTTTATAGCCAAATTGCCTAGTCCCAGGGCCAGTCCACTGTTCAGGAGAAGACAACTATCCAAGACAGCCAGTATATCTTCTTTAGCCAACGTATCGTCGTCACCATCTCCTACCTTGAAAAGGAAGCCTTTACAAAAACAACCCAGTACGTCCTCTTTGACTGCTGCGCCAACGTCCTCATCTCCCACCAAGAAGAAGACGTTGCAAAAACAACCCAGCACTACGTGCTTGGTAGCCGAAAATGTATTCCAACAACTCTCCGTCAAAGACAAAGCCTTGTTGTACAACAAATTCATTGAGGATATGTCCAAGAAGAACCCCAAGTTCAGTAAACATGGTCAGGTTTTGGAGAGTAATGTACAGAAGGAGATAGCCCGAGGTGAAGTGGTCTGTGAAAAACAGGGAACTGTCAAACATCTGAGAGATACGCTGGAAGCTAAGATTACTCCAACCAAAGTCATCTCCAAGACTTTGCAAAGGTTCAAGAGATCACCAGCTGATCAATCTTTGCTGGCCACTCCTCCCAGCAAATCCAAGGAATTTGAAGATATCATCAGGCCACAAACGCCGCAGACTCCCCAAACACCTTCAACGCCTGACAAAGATGATTCCGAAGATCCTTTACATGTCAGCACTTTGACAGTGGTTTTGAAACCCAGTCCGGAACCCAAGAAATTCAACACCAAACCCCGAACCAGTCGTAAGAAGCGAGATGTGCGCTTTTTTAGCGATTTGGGAAACATTGAACCTTGTGTGAAACGTACCCAGGAAATGATTAGATCTTCGGTGAATGTAGAACCTTTTGCCCCACCCAAGAAGATCCGACGCACTCAACATGAACGCTTGGCTCCTAAGATGTTTTTTCAGAACCAACATTTGGAAAAGCTTTTCTATAACTGGTTAAAGGAGAAGAATGGTGTGGCCTTTGATATAACACCAGTGCACAATAAGAAGGATATCATAGAGATAGTGCCCAAGAACTCCCGAGATAATGTTATACCCAAGCACAAGGTAGATCAATTGCTGGAAGAGGCCATTAACAAGCTAGAGTCGGAAGAGGAACAGGTTCAGGCTCAACCTAAAAAGGAGCTATCTGCCATTAACATAATCAAGGAGACATTGGAGGAAAAGAGTTCAATGGACTCTTCTGTGATTGAAATTGAATTACCTTTGGAAGACGAGGTTCCGGAAAAAGAAGCAACAAAAATCGAATCCGATCATAATGACAGTGATCTGGGCGTAACTAGTATTAACAAGGTAAGCTTGAACAACAGATCCAGAAATCCAGCAGCTAATAACGCCCTACCTTCTTGTTTCTCTTTCCCTCAGACAACTAGTGAAGATTCACACACTGAAAAGGATTCCCCGGAATTAACTCAAAACTCTCCCGCCATCAAGTCCACCAAGCCCTTGCGCAAAAAGAAGCTGCGTCGTTCCCTGACCTGGAAGAAGGACTACTCTTTGGTGGAAGCAAATCCCATATTCTCTACCGATTCCGATTCGGACAGCAAATCTATCAACAATAAGTCGATGAATGGCACCTTATCCAAGTCCAAGAAATGTACAGCCTATGTGAAAAAGTTGCTCTTCAAGACTGTCAACACCTCGGTAATATCTGAACCGGCGAGCAGTATAAACACGGAGCTGAGTATCATAGAACTGGATCGTTCGCTGATACGTCAAATCAATTCACCATCCAAAATCAAGGATGCCTACACCTTAACTGTAATGTCTTCTCCCTCGCCGCCAACTGAAAGTGATTGCGGCGATTCTTTTATGCCACGTTCTCCGCTCAGAGATATCTCCCGGTCCTGGCCCTCATTGCTGGAGGCTGGACTCGATGAAGAGCAAGATAAGAAGCAGCTGAGGCACAAATCGGTATCAACAGAATTCACCGACTTGGCCAAGAATAAATTGGAACTGGAACATGATCGTATAATGGTGGATAGTTTCATAGATCAAGGCTTTGAAACGGGAAGCAATGAAATGGAATCACCTATAAGAATGCTACCACGCAAGTCTCCCATGCAGAACAGTGTTCCTAAAGAGACAAAAGCTTTAATGGACGAGGAAAATCCCAAGAATTTCTCTACCCCCAACAAAGATAAACCGGTGCAGGAATGCTTCACAGCACAACAGGGAGCCTCAAGTCAAAAGAACATCATAAGTCCCATACCCTTGACTACTAATTTGCATCGTCAAAATCAAACCATGCAAGTCATCAAGGAGGATTGTCCTTTGGAAGATTCCCAGCAATTGGATTATACCCCCAGCTCGTACAATGAAAGTGCCAGCTTCTTTACCTCGGATGCTACACACAACTCGTCCGCTCCTCCCTTGGGTGTGACCCACAAAGTGGAAAGTTCACAATTCTGGATTTCTTTTGGGGACTTTACAGCTGCCATGAATATACACTTCTATGAATCGGAAAGGCTAATGCTTTTGAGTAATATCTTTGCCCAGAAATGTCTGGAGAATCGTGATATGACCTTTGGCATAGATGATCAGAGATTCTCGGCAGAGTGCAGCCTAAGCAGCGAAGATATCTTAAAGAAAATGCCTCAAATGGATAACTGTTCGCAATATTGGTTCTCTACCGGTGAAGTTCTGCTACCATTTGCTGGCAAACCTATGACCAGCCAAAAGATTCAATCCTTCTTTGGTTATATACGGGAATTCAAAGATGACTCCTGTATTCTAAGATTTGGCATTGATTCATATGAGTTCTCCAATGTTGCCCAGTCGCCCACAACCACAGATGCTACCTACACCTGGCCCAGTGCATCACCCATTAAAACCAGTGATTTGGATCAATCGGACTTTGAGTCGGTGGAATTGGAACAGAGTATCAGCTTCTCGGCTTTGGGTAGCAATCAATCGGATAGTAGTTCCATCAAAAGTGAAGAACTTCTGCAGACCAGCAATAATCTGCTGCAACAAACCTACTCCACTAACCAAGAGCAAGATGATGATGAGGAGGAGGAGGAGCCTGTCGATTCCCTCGCACAAATCTTTGAAGATGCTCGCCATTTAAATCTCAGCAAAACTCATACCGATAAATTGGCTTTGGAAACGCAATTCACCGTCCCCGAAATGCTCAAAACTCTACATAATCAACAGGTAAAATTGAAATCCCTTGAAGAACGTATGATCTCCTGTGCCAATCCTATTGGCTCGGGTAAGAATACGCAACAATTCCAAGAATCTCCCGAATATATGCGTAAATTGCGCAGCATCATCTCGGCCATTGATAACATAGGTCGTGGCAACAATGGCTTCAATGCCTGCTCCATTGAACAGCTGGAGAGTTTTATGTTCTTCTTGAGTCGCTATGCTGATCTCTGTCTGGCCAATTGCACAGCACACATTGAAAACATCCTTGACGTGGTTATGAACCAGCGTTCATTTCAGGCCTAAACTTTGTGTGATTTCAACTTTGCCATCGACCGAAAAAGTGACTACATTTAAGAAACAACATTCCTTCCATTCCATACAATGACTACAGCCTTCAAGAGGTTTTGGTTCTCTTAGCTATAAGTTTATTTTATAAGTTTTAGATGTGTATATAGAATTACAGAAGATCTTCTAAAGATCAATTAGGGTTACTTTTCTTTTAGTGTATAAGTTGAAATAAATAAAAATTGCCGCCTTGGAAAAAAAAACTTATTTTTGGTATTATTTTAAAATGGGAATTGGGAAACAAAAACAATGTATTGATATTAAGAAATCGATTCGACGCTAAAGAAAATACCATCTTCAAAGGGTCGATGCTAAAGGGAAAAATATTAAAAAATGTTAAACAGAAGCATTCCATCAATGAACATTCAACAAATTGAGAACAAATTTTAAAAATGTGTACACATTCTTGTGGTACATTTTTAGATTGTTTTTCAGTAACAAGTTGTAAGAAAATTGATATGAGTGGAAAGTTATTTGCCCAAAGATGTGCAGAATATTTATCTAATTTCAATACCCATTATTATCAATTCAAAATGTTGATAAAATGAGAAGAGGAAACACACATTTATTGTGTTAGTCCTTCAAGTGCGAGAGTTCAAGAAAGTAATGATGGAAACCTATTAGTAACAAAATTCTCTCGAAACTCGAGTGCAAGGTGGAAGTGGTACAGGTACTGGTACATGTTTTTTTTTTTGTGGTTCATGATCTACAACGCCGATGGATTGTACTAAAAATCGTACTAATGCAAATCTATTTGCTCAAAGTTATGCTGAAAAATATATTCCATTTTGAGCGTCCCAGGAGGTGGCTACGTAGCACGCTCTCCTATGACTTTGGGGGTCATGGGATCGATTCCCATCAGAGGCCCTGGTCTGTCGCTGCAAAAATCTAGCCACATGGTCTTCGGTTTTTCCCTGGACCATAAAATTAGAATATAAATGTAATTCGCATAAATAAATAAATATCCATTTTTTTTTGGTAAAATAAAAAAATCTACAAAAAATGAAATGTCGAAGAACGAAAACAATTTTAATTCGGAGAAGTATTTTTTAATTTTAAAATGATAGGAATGAATCCTTCAATGCTGTAACTGAAGGGTTACAGCATCAGAGTTTTTTTTTTTTAATTTGGGCTAACAGAGAATCCAGTAAACCATTTAGCATAGAATAGATGACTCAACAGATCTTTTACCATAGAATAGATAAACCAGTCGACCGTTCACTATTGAGAAGCCGACCTAATTGCCCTCCTATATAATAGATTAGGCTACGTATTACAATAGAGTAGACGACCAAATCGATTATCTTCCATAGAGTGGACAAGCCACCAGTGCAATCATCAGAATATACCAGTGCAATCATCAGAATAGATGATTGCACTGGTCGCTTACTATAAAGGATGACCCAACTGAGATATTTATATTGGTATCTTCCGAGATGATGATCCAATCGACCGATTGTCATAAAGTAGTTGATGAACACATACCGTTTCCCATGGAGTAAAAAACTCAATTGACCGTTTATCATGGAATAGAGAACCCAACAAACAGTTTAGCATAAAGTAGACGACCGAACCGTTCTACCATATATGGCCTAATCGACCGGTTGCCATGAAGTAGACGACCCATAGATGCTTCAACTGGTCAAATACTATCAATAGGATATTTATGATTTCTGTTTGAAAAATTTGTATCGTCCGAGATGAGAATACTTTGCAGAAGTCCCAATTCCAATAACAGGAGGATTCAAGGTTCAACGTTTTCTCAATTTTGGACTAAAAGTCTACTGGTGTAGATGACCCAACATACCGTTTTCCATTTACGTTTTGCTAAACGGGTTGTTTGGTATGGCCCAATCAACCGGTTTTTATGAAGTAGACGACTAAATCGGCGGGTTTCCGACCCAATTGATCGTATTACAAAGGGTTAGAAGACCAAATCGAACATCTACCATAGATTGGACAACCCAAATGACCGTCTACCGTAGAATAAATCATCCAATTGTCGTTTAGCACAACGTATATGCTACAACTGGTCGATAACCTTCGAAAGGATTATCCAATTGAAGTTGTATATGTTTTCTGTTTAAAAACTTAATATCTTCTGAGATGAGAATATTTTGCAGAGCAACCATTCCACAAACAGAATAGTTTAAGGATCATCCTATTTTCTGTATGGGACTAACATAGTCTACTGGTCTTCTACCATCACCAGATGTCGCCGATCCAACAGACTGTTTGCCATGGAATAGAGAACCACCAATCATAGAGCAGACGATCCTATTGGATGTATATATTATATTTTTTCAAATAATATAGAGTAATTAATCTACCTTTTCGTATACTGTTGAATACATGACCCATGGTAGTCTACTATAGAGAATATGGCTCACCTGGTCGTATTCTATGTGTTGCGACGTCTTCTGCTATATAAACAGTTCAGGATCAACTAGATAAAAAGATGCATCGTCTTTTATATAACTAATGACAAGGTGGGTCGTCTACTACACTCGTATAATAGATGTACAGTACGATTCTCTTCTATATGATGGTGACAAGTTTTCCGTTATAGAACATATGAACACTTGGGTCGACGTCTTCTTGTAGCATTGTCTACTTTAGAATATATGGCCAAGTTGTTCGCCTCCTAAGAATAGATGGCCGATTGGGTCGTCTGATTTAGAATATATGACCAATTGGGTCTCATACTTTGGAATAGATGGCAAATTAGGTCGCGTACTTTAGAATATATGACCAATTTGGGTCGTCTACTTTATAATAGATAACTAATTGGATCGTCGTCTTTAGAATATATGACCAATTTGGGTCATCTGCTTTATAATAAATAACCAATTGGATCGTCTTCTTTAGAACAGGCGACCAGTTGGGTCGATTACTTTAGAACATATTACCAATTGGGCTGTATACTTTAGAATATATAGTCAATTGGGTCGTTTACTTTAGAATAGATAACGAACTATACTGACTACATAGTTGGGTCATATAAGTACCATATTCACCATTTGGATCATCTAATAAAGAATAGATGTCCCCATTTGAGCCAGATAATTACTGACCAGTTGGGTCGTAACTATAGTGACCATTTGGGTCATATAAAAGAGCGGTCCCAAAATTAGCCGACTTGTGTAGCCACTTGAGTCGTCGAAGTACCAGATGTGTGGTATATTTCGAATAGTTAACCTGTTGCAGTCGAAATATTGTAGGAACCAGTTGGTTGTAGAATAGAAAACCTCTTGGTTCGTCCAAGTACTATAGTAATCAGTTGGGTTGTATAAAAGTATTTTAACAGTTGGATCTTCCAAGTACCATAGTAATCAGCTGCGTGGTCTATTATAGAATAGATAACATTGTTGGGTTGTCTAAAACTATTCTAACCAGTTGGATGTATTAAAGTACTGTAGTAACCATTTGAGTCTTCGAGGTACAATAGTAGCCAGATGTGTTGTGTATTGCGAATAGATAACCTGTTGGGTCGTCTAAATACTATAGTAAGCAGTTATTTGGTTTATTAATAAATAGATAACCTGTTGGGTCGTCGAAGTACTATAGAAATTTGAGTTGTATAATACTGTTTTATCAAGTTGGGTCTATTGAAGTGATATAGTAGCCAGTTGGGTCGTCGAAGTACTATAATAACCAGATATGTGCTCTTTCGAATAGATAACCTGTTGGGTCAACGAAATTCTATAGTAACCAGTTGGTTGGTATATTATAGAACAGATAACCTGTTGCGTCGTCGAAGCACTATAGTAACCATTTGGTTAGTATATTATAGAATAGATAACCTGTTGGGTCCTCGAAGTACTAACCAGTTGGTTGATATATATATTAACCAGTTGGTTGGTGTATTATAAAATAGATAACCTGTTGATTCATCCAAGTACTATAGTAATCAGTAGGGTTGTCTAAATCTTTTTTTTAATCAGTTGGGTGTATTGAAGTACTATAGATAGATATGTCAACCAGATGTGTGGTCTATTATAGAATATGTAACTGGTTGTGTCGACGAAATACCATAGTAACCAGTTGGTTGCTCTACTATAGAATAGATAAACTGTTGGTTCGTCGAAGCACTATAATAACCAGTTGGTTAGTATATTATAGAATAGATAACCTATTGGGTCGTCGAAGTACTATAGTAATCAGCTGCGTGGTCTATTATAGAATAGATGTAGACAACTAAGGGTTATATCACTCCCATGTGTCTCCTGCATTTGCGAGACAGAGGAACGCTATTTGATTCGGAGGACATGTTTGGTCGCCGCAGTACTATAGTAATCTGTTGGTTTGTCTAAACTATTCTACCCAGTTGAGTGTATTGAAGTACTGTAGTAACCAGTTGGGTCGTCGAAGTACTATAGTAGCCAGATGTATGATATATTTAGAATAGATAGCCTGTTGGGTCGTCGATGAACTATATTAAACAGTTGGTTATAGAATAGATAACCTCTTGGTTCGTCGAAGTACTATAGTTAGTAATCAGTTGGATTGTCTAATACTATTTTAACCAGTTGGGTCTAATAGTACTTTGGCAACTATTTGGTTCCTCGAAGTAGTGTAGTAACCAAATGTGTGGTCTATTATAGAATAGATAACCCGTTGGATCGTCGAAGCGATATAGTAACCAGTTGATTGGAATATTATAGAATAGATAACCTGTTGGTTTGTCGAAGTATTATAGTGGCCAGTTAGGTTATCTACTATAGTGATCATTTTGGAGGCCTACAATAGAATAGATTATCGGTTGGGACGCCTTCAATAGAATATATTGCCATCGGGCATCTGCTACGGAATAGATGTCCAGTTGCGTCATCTGTTGTAGGATAAACTATCTGTTGGGGTTTATACTATACAATAGATGACCACTTGAATCAAAAATACGAGCAGTTGTGCACTGCTATATAATATATGATCACTTACTTCGCTTTCTGTAGAATAAATAAGCGGTTTGGGGGTCTGCTGTAAAATATGTAGATAAGCATTTGTTTTGTCTACTGTAAAATATGGAATCTGTTGTAGGATAAACTATATGCTAGGGTTTCTACTATACAATAGATGACCACATGAATCAAAAATACGAGCAGTTGTGCCTTGCTATATAATAGATGACCAGTTCTTTCGCTTTCTGTAGAATAATTAAGCGGTTGGGTGGTCTTCTGTAAAATATATAAGGATTTGGTTCGTCTACTGCAAAATATAGAATAGAATATCAAAAGACATTTTTTCAAAACGTTAGTTACATTTCATTCGGATAAGTTATTATTAGGAAAGGACCGATTTTCCTTGAATTTGATTGGCAGGAACTTCAAATTCCCTTCAAGTATCGATTCTTAGGCAATGAATATTTTAGAAACAGTATGAAACCAATGAATACAAATTTTTTGAATAGCAAATTTTCATTAATACATAAGTAATGTAAAATGTTGTACACATCAACCTTTTACATTGCCATGGAAAATAGTGCGAATTCCCCTGAAGTAGTGAAAAATACAGTTAGAACCCGAAAATTTCCCTATTAATTAGGCTAATTGTGGTAGTTTTATAATGTCTACGAATGATCAATGGAAATCTCCACCGCAAGTAATTCGCGATTCTAGGAATGCTTGCAATAATCCCAAAAACGCATCTGCCACATATCGCAAATTACAACAGCCATCAGGTAATCAAGGTAGCCGCGCACATTTTAATCCAAAATGGGATTGAAACGCGGAGAAAAAATCTCCTTTGCACATTTGTCGAGCAGGTAAACTCTAAATAGGGAGTTCAATTCTGCAAATGAAGGGAAATCCCGTCGATTAAGTATCGCTTGTGCGTTAGTGCAGATGAAAGGGTTTAGTTGCTTACCTAAATGTTGAATGTTTGTGCATTTGGTATATAAAGTCCTGTGTGTGGCTGTAAAGGGTATCAGTTCTAAACTGCAACGTCTAACGTTAACAACGCTCTAAGCAAAACCAAAAACTCTTAAAACCAACAAAATGATTTCTCAAATCGCCAATAACAATAAATCAGTCTCACCCATGGCTCCTCGCAAGAAGTATCCAGCACCCCAACCAACTGTCGCCAGAAGTATTCAAGAATTGAAGCAAAAGTATGAGCAGCAATCCAGTGAACCCGCAAAAATTCTCAAAGACAAGTCTCCCAAACTGCGCCAAAGTTCGATGGTTAAGCAAATGGCTTCATTGTTCAATAACAAGATTTCACAATTCATACGACGTGACTCGGAAGTCAGTAGCAAGGTTGAACCCAAGGCTTTGCCTCGAAACATTTTGCCAAAACCTTTGCCAATGCCTCGAGTACGTCACAACAAGGATAAGGCTCCCGTGCCCAGTCCACGCACTAAGTCGAAGTCCAAAATCCAAAAGAAAGCCATATGTTTTGTGGCCGAAGATGCCTTTGCCAAGTTAACGGTAAAGGATAAGGCTTTGCTTTATACCAAATTTGTAAATGATATGTCTCGAAAAAATCCCAAATTTGGCAAACATGCTCAGCTCATTGAGGCCACAGTGGAGAACGAAGTTGTACGCGGCGAAGTGATCAATGAAAAGCAAGAATCTGTTAAACAATTATTGCTTAATATAGAAGCTCGTTGTGTGTTCCCTAAGCAAACCATATCCAAGGGAGCTATGCAGAAGTCTAGCACGGTAAAGGTAACAAGTAGACGAAACCCAGTAAAGGCCAAGGAGTTGGAAGATATTTCCTTGCATCAAAGCAAAGACAATGAAAAGATATCCCCACGTTCCCAATCCTTGCCACGAAGCCAAATTTCTGGAGAGATTCCCAAAGCCCTGGCCACATTTGCTACTCCCAAGGAAATCCGTCGTAATAGAGCAGAACTTTTAGCTCCTCAACAATGCTTAAAAAGTCAACAATTGGAACATTTGTTCTATTCATGGCTCAAGGAACGTCATGAACATGAAGAGTCTCAACAATCCAATACTTCCGAATTAGATGAAGAGAAGCAAAAATCAGCCATTGATAGATTGCTGGAAGAAGCCATTGCTAAATTGGAAACCGTGGAGATGAAACAAAAGGAAGAAAGCCTTAAGGAAACCAAAAATGAAGAAGCAATTAAACCCAAAGCTTTGGTTGCAGTGCAGTCCTTGGACTCTACCCCCAAAATAACACCACGTAAAAAGTACAGAGCACCTGCTGTACCCCAACAGCAACAATCAATTAAAACCGAAACTGTAGGATCAGAATCAGGAACTTCTGCAACATCATCGGCCAAGCAATCCGAAGCTGATGAAAGTGAATCTGGCATCTCTAATTTAACCAAGGTAAGTCCATTAGATTCTACCGAAATAAAGGAATCTTCATCTAACTCGCAAATTTCTTCTTCTCATCAGACTACTAGCGATGAAGATCAATCGGAAAATAAAGAAAAACCTCAGCCATCCCAACCCAAAGAGTTGGAGAAACCTGTAAGACCTTTGCGTAAAAAGAAAATGCGCCGCACTTTAAGCTGGAAAAAGGATAGCTCTTTGGTGGAAACCAAACCAATTTCCTCCACCGATTCTGAATCGGATTGTAAGCAAGAAAGACCGCTCAACAAGAAGCCATCTAACAAACCTCAGCCGTTGGATCTGAAAGGCATCAGTAATGATGCGCCGGCCGAACCTAGTTTTGTGGAATTGGATAAATCTTTGATGAGAGTTGTAAACTCACCACGTAAAATCAAATCAGCCTATACCTTAACCGTCTTCTCTCCTCCCGCCTCCAATGAGGAAAGCCTCAATGATATGGAGTCGTCACTCAACAAAACGCAAGACTGTTCCCGCTCTTGGTCTTCTTTGATCGAAGGTCAGCAGGAACAGGAGCCTGCAAAGGGCCAACCTCGTTCTTTGGCCGATAGCTTCGATCAAGGCTTTGAAACGGGCTCCAATGACATTGACAGCCCCATGAAGCCACAACGTAAATCCTCGCTCAAACGCCAATCATCCATAGATCGCTCGCAGAAAATGCCCGAAAATCCTTCGGGCTTCTCAACGCCCGTTAAGGGCAAAGGACAGCAGAACTTCAATCACAGCTCTAATGGCTCACAGCAACAACTCTTCAGTCCCATCTCAGTGCCTTTGAAGAGTCGTCGTCGTTCCATCTATGACAATGAGTCGAGACGCAGCTCTATAGCCATGCAAGTTATACGTGAGGATCAACCTTTGGAACATCATGAAATCCAATCGCCACGCAGCCTAAGCAATACCGATGCATTCTTTGCCAATGCTCCCACCTTGGATATGACTTCAGATATGACGGGTGTTAATCAACAAAAGACATCTTCGTTCTGGATAAAATCGGGTGATTTTTCCATTACCTTGGATATTCATCGGAATGAAAAGGAACGCCTAAAGTTGCTCTATGAAATCTTTAGCCAAAGAAGTTGTGACTCCAAGGATATGCATTTTGGCATTGATGAGCAAAAGTTCTTGGTACATGACTACGCCAATGAGAATAAAAGCTCTATACGTTTACCCCACTTGGAGGGAGCTTCACAATATTGGTTCTCTACCGGCGACCTGGCCATACCATTCAGCGGCAAGTTATTATCTGCTGGCAAGATTCAACGACTCTTCCAGTTCATTAAGGCCTCGGTAGAGGAGACCGGCATCCTACGCTTTGGTGTAGATGATGTGGAATTCTCCAATGTCCCCGAGTTGTGGGGCCAAGATCCAAAATTCTCCATGGAAAGCAATTACAGCATGTTGGTGGGCTTGCAATCGGGCAACAGTAATGGCTTGGAAGGACGCAGCAAATATGCCTGGCCTCATTCGAAACCAGTGCCCGTTAGCGATTTGGACCAATCTGATTTGGAAGGCGACGATTTTGAGCAGGAGAATGAATCGGTACGTCTATCATTCTCACCTTTTGCCAGCAAACATTTCGATTTGGCCTGTTTGGATACCGAAGATCTGATGATGCCACGCAACAGCAAAGCAATGCTGATGAGCCCCGAAACGTTTTGTATGGGCTATGAAAATGAGCCATTGGATCAGCTGTTTGAGAAAAATCAAGGCAAAGAAGAGAAAGAGGAAATGCAGGCTGACTCCAGCACTGGTGAAGCAAAAATCCCTGAAATGCTGAATACCCTACAGGTGCAACAGGAACGTTTGACTTCGGTCCACGAACGCCTGTCTTCCTATCAGAATCCAGCCAATCTCTCATGTGACTCGTTGGATGCTTTAAAGGGTACCCCCGAATATTTGGTACAATTGAAAACCATTATCTCAGATATTAGCAAAATTGGCTGCAGCGATGGATTCAAGGATTGTTCTCTGCAGCAATTGGAACGTTATATGTTCTTCTTGAGTCGATATACTGATATCTGTTTGAATAGCTGCAGTAGTCATATGGATAAAATCCTCGATGCTCTTTTGGATCATAGATCCGAAGAGGTTTAGATTATAAGTTAAAATAATTAGAAACAAATATTTGTAAATTTATATAAGATAGACGAGCCTTTTAAAGGTCATTAAGGATAAAATTTTAAGAATTAAAAGTAAATAAAAAAATAATTAAATAAAAACATATTTTGGTTTTTCTATTGATAAATTTATAAAGCTTTACATTCAATAGGTTTTCTAGTCGATGATGCCCAATGTACAATGTTAGCAACTTACGAAATACACACATTCTATCACCTCATTCCGCTTAGTTTGAATAATATTGTAAATCAAGCAAAATTGCCAAGCCTTCGATTTTATGACTCGAAAAATATTGTAAATCCAGCAACATTTTCAAGCATTTGATTTTATGACTCAAAAAATATTGCAAATCAGACAAAATTGTCAAGCCTTTGAAAAATTACAACAAATGTAGTTATTTGGTGTCTTATTAGTATTTAATAATAATATTTATTCTTAAAATATAAGTGCCTTTTTCATTAAAAGTTATGGAAGGTTTGAAATACATTTTAACGTTTAAAATCAGTTCAATAAACCTTCCATAACTTTTTATGAATAAATAAACTCAATTGAATTTTTCATTTAAAAAAATTAAATATAGAATAAACTTTACTGTACATTTGTACAACTATTACGAATAAATTATTTTAGATCTTTGTTTCGGAAATTGGACCTAAATATTGATTGACCAAAAAAGAGTATCCAAAGAAGTGATACAAATCCTAATCTTATGAATTTAACAGGGACTTGTAGCGCCATAATGATATTCTTTTGCTCCAGTGCTTACGAAGTAATGCAAATGCTATTTTATGGAAGCTGCTAGGATGTAAATAAATCTCTTCAAAAAAGTAAAAAAAAAATTATTAGTTTGTTTTAATTTTATATTTGGAAATTTTTTTATTTAATTATTCAAAGTGAGAGTTTGTTGGTCTTGCCGTGATTTGAACCTAGGTCTCCAAGCGTCGCATCAGCATAACACCACACCGCAACGGCCACTATCGAGTTCGAATTATCGCTGTCCTAAGATATTTATTTATTTATATTACAATACAAAGTAAATGTATATTCTAATTTTAAGGTCCAGGGAAAGGCCGGGTTACAAAGACCATATGGCTTAATGCTTGCAGCGACAGACCAGAGCCTCTGGTGGGAATCGAACCCACGACCCCCAAACTCATAGGCGAGTACGCTACCAACTCGCCTACTGGGGCGCTCAAAAGGTATATAACAACACTTTAGCGTATGAGAACATTTTAGCAAAGTTCTGCAAAATCGCATCCGATTCACTGCCTTGAATTCTCTCCTTATCTCAGTGTTATTAAATCGCGCTGTCCGATTTCAAATCCTGCAAGTACTTCAAATGTTATTCCTTAGGAATAATTTCTATATTTTTTGCTGGGTAGTAATACTTAAACAGAACATTCTGATCTGCTCCCTAAGAGTAAACGAAGAGACAGAAAAACCAATTTATTTCTTCCAAATGCCTTCATTTCAGGACCCTTAATATCTCCCTTACAGATATCGCAGTTTTCGTTAATCCTCAGTATTGGGTCAAGACTTCGGGTACACTGAAGCTTTAAGTTACATTTCTTTTCTAGAAAATCCATTGGTTTTTATAGAAATTGTCTCAGAATTGGGAAAACAGAACATTTTTGCCACTCCTTCGATGGAGGGCAGTCTATAAGTTGGCTCTTCCCCAATATTCTCTTCCCTAAAGTAAATTTGATCCAAGCTGTCTACAGACTTGCTCCAGGGGAACTGGAATATGTGAACATGGCTCTAGCGACCTGCAACCTCTTCTTGAGTGATAGTGTCACTATGCAACAAATGACAGGTGGTCACTCGACAGGAACTGTATACAGTCAAAGCTGATATGGCCCTGCATAAACTCGCAACGCACTAAAGCCCCGCTGTCGTGACCGGACGTCTCACTTATAGTGTCTCTCATGACTGGTCACTGCTCACAGAGAGACTGAAGGTCTTCCAAAATACGAATTTTTGCAGAAGTTTTTGTGGTAACGATGACGAGTAGGAATCAATATAACTCTTTTATAAGTCAGGCAGGTAACCCTTGACTCAAATTTATGTGGGGTTAACAAACTTGACATATTTGAAACATATTTCAAAGAAAGGGGCTAGAAAAACCTACTTATTTACAACCATGTGGCAACACATTGGATCCATACATACAGGTTGACACTCCAGGTTAACTTCAGCTACCCTAAAAAAATCCCTTTTATTGAAATGAACAAGGATAAGTTCTGTTCTTACAAAATCTATTTAATGAAAAGGGCATTTACAACCATGTGGCAACACATTGGATCCATACATACAGGCTGACACTCCAGATTAACTTCAGCTACCCTAAAAAAATCCCTTTTATTGAAATGAACAAGGATAAGTTCTGTTCTTACAAAATCTATTTAATAAAAAGGGCAAGGTCATAGAAGATCCCTTGATGAAGAAGGAAAGGAACATGGTCTTCTCTTATGCAACAAACGACAAGTGGGCACTAGACAGTAACTGTAACTAATAAGTACTGTTTAAGATGAGGTGACCCAGCCTAAACTTGCACGCACTAAAGCCCTGCTGCCCTTATGGAGACCTGAAGTAGCAGCACGCAGAGAGACTCTTCAGTGGTCTTGCGAAATGACTTCCGCTGAAGCTTTGGTGACGACGATGAGTAGGAATAAATATAACGCCTTATTATTCTTGAATGAATTCGTTAATATTTACATAGAACGCCCTGTCATTAAAACAAGCATCCTGTATATATTCACAGAGCAAAGAAATTTATTCGCAACTTTCCACATTTTTTACTTTTTTCATTAGATCTACTCCCTACGAACGAATGAAGAGGCTGACAAACCGAGTTATTCTTTAAAGCCCTTCATTTGAAGAGCCATATTATCTTTCTTGAATAGTTTTCTTCTCGCAATGTCTTGAATAAATTAGGTAATTTTTTCATCGAACATCCAATCATTAAATATTACCCTGCAGCAAACCCACTAGGAACTTATATATCTTCACAAGGAATTAGGCGATTGAATTACAGGTTTGGGACCACTAGATGATTCCACTTCTTCATCTGTCTTGAGAAGTTATTCTTTATTCTAAATGTGGATTGAGAAGGCTGGTGGGGGTTCTATAGGGCTCAGCTTGGTATGAAGATTTGGATTAGTCAATTTATTAAATTTAAATATTTGATCAGACCATTGATTGATCCCAGATGTTTTTGGGTGGCTTTATCGATATGTAAAAATTAATTGGATTTATAAGAGTACTCTGTGCAATGGAAGCCCTTTTGAAACCAGAATCATTGACTGGAGAACAAGGTTTATGATCCAAATGATCCATCGACATGGCAGTAAACAGGTTCTAAGAGATCTTATGATTGTTGCTTGTTAGATGGAAAATTATATCTGAAGTCTTTCAATTTCTGTATGAGATGTGATTAATGTAACTCAGAAAATATGATAACGGGCAGTTGAGACAAAAAGTTATTCCAACGTTGATTGAAATTATCCCAATCCCAATGATCATTAAGAAGATTATAGGTCTTTTGTGTACCTTAAGAGTCTTATGTACAGAACTTTTAGTTCACATGTATAAGGATTGATTTTGATTAACACTAACAGCTACTGGTTTTCTGAGTTACGCCCTTTAATATTCTGAACATATATCTCCAGCATTACCACAGAAGATTTCTTAAGACTTTTTCTTCAAATGAAGCTGGAGAATTGTGTACTCCCATCTTCGATACTACACAACTAGGTTTGGAGTGAATCTTCGTTAATGGGTCTGATAATTTGAGAATTAGATCCTGCTTAGAACTACGCTGAAAACAGGTAAGGGAATGGGTTTGATTTCGACTACGATACTTCATCTCAACAAGGTTCTTTAGTAGTGGAGTTGGACAATCCTCTATACTAGATAAGACATTTCTGATACACTTTCATCGACGATGAAGATACAAAGATGCTATTTCACCGAGGTACTTGCGATGTGGTGTTGGCCATTCTTCATTAGCTGATAAGACGTTTAAGATACACCTTCATAAGGCTCTCAACTAATTTCCTGCGCAATTCCGAACAATTATAGTATTTAGTAATTTCTTCAGTATCCACTTGATGCAGCATTGGATTTGATGCAATGTTCTATATCTTGATCAAGTCCATTGGATTGGGAACAGGTTTCATAATTCAATTGCCTTGATGTGCCATATCGAAGGAAGGATGGGAACGAGTTAATAACAAATTTGACATAGACCCTCATCATCGACCACAGATATACCGTAGGATTTGATGGAAGGGTATCAACTGACATAGACAGTTCTCAGCAAAACATTTGATGGAAGGTTTTAACTAACATCATATGCCTCTTCTTCAGCGTCCACTTGATGTAGCGGAAGATTTGATGGAAGATTCGCAATTAATCTTCTGCTGCGAACACTGGGTGTAGCGTAGGATTTGCTGAAAAGTTCTCAACTAACATCCTACTCCTTCGAAGTCATGATCAAGTCATTCATCTTTAGTTGAGAAATTTAAAAAACACCTTCATCAGCGACCACCTGATGTAGCGTAGGATGTTTCAAGTCAAGATCAAATCCATTATTTTGTGAGCAAGTTCTATGATCCTTTTGCCTTGATGTACCACATCGAGGGAAGGTTGGGAAGGGGAAGAGAATAGAGTTGATAAGATATTTAAGATACACCTTATCAGCGATCACTTGATGTAGCATAGGATTTGATGGAAGGGTATCAATTGACGGACTAGACTAACTAGAAACTAACATCCTACGAACCTTCTTCAGCGTCCACTTGATGTAGCGGAGGATTTGATGAAGGAGTCTCAATTAACATCCTATGAAATTCATTCATCGTGAACGTTTGCAGTCCTGCAGTCCTCATTAGAACCAGTTTCGAAGTCATGATCAAGTAATTCATCTTTAGAAATTGAAGATAGATCTTCATTAGCGCTCACTTGATGTAGCGTAGGATTTAACTAACATTTGTTCTCAACTAGCATCATCTGCACCTATTTCAGCAAACACTTTATCCTACGCTACGATTTCATGGAAGGTTTTCAACTAACATCCTATGATATACTTCATTGATGTACCACCAGGAAGAACGGAAAAGAGGGGGACAGAGTTGGTACACCTTCTTCAGCGACCACTTGATGTACCGTAGCAATTGATGAAAGGTTCTCAACTAATTTCCCAATTATCGTAGTTCCAACAGGAACCGATGGAGGGATTGTTTCGTGATTCATTAGCAATGATGTATCACATTGAAGGAAGGAGTTATTGAGAAAAATCATTGATATGGAGTAATATGGAGTATATATTCTTGCCCATATTACTTAGATTGGAGGAAGTAAGGAAGAGAAGATAACACAACTGATAAACATTCTCCAGCGACCACCTAGATGTAGCGCAGCATTTGATGGAAGGTTCTCAACTAATTTCCTAATTAGTTCTATTAGCACTACAGCATTTAAACGTTGAAAGGATTGCTTGAATGTTAGTTAGGAGCTTGATTGTGTGTTTCGAAGTCATGATCAAGTACTTGATAGGGTACATATCCTTGGATGGAGTATAGATTGTTGTCTCTTTTTCTTAGATTGTTGTCTCGAGTTTCAATATATCAAGGGAATGAGTTCAATTCAGTTAAGAGAATGTATAGAATTTGTCTAATGATTCCTTTGTCTTGATGAATGAAGAATGGGAATGAGATGTGAACAGAATTTTATTCAGAACAATTATTGGCATCATTGAATGGAGCATAGATTGTATGTTGGGTTGCTGGCCTCTTTTGCTCAGGCCGTGTTCAAATTTCTGAATTGCCTTTAATTCTATAAGATGTAATTATTGTTTTTATTGCTTATGATTCTTTGGAAGACCTACGGAAATTGACTAGCTGGTAGCCCTAGGCAATTCTTCATTAATATATTGTCTTCAGATCTTTCAAAGCTTTGTTCAGAATGATCTTCCAACAACAATTCTTTATTTTAATTTGTGGAGAGATTTCTAAGATCCTAAGAATACGTTTCCTAGGACCTATTGGCTTCCAAATACTGAACATTTTCACATAAGGAAAACTGTAATTAGCATTCACACTAAATTAATGCAACTACTAAAGGTGCATTTTTCAAGTGAAGAACGCGAGGAATTTTTCTCCACTAAAATCAGCAAATTCCCAGAATACGCATTACTGCTACAGAGAAGAGCGAGAAAATTCCCAATATTCTAATCACTGTTGTAAATGCCAACATAAAAATTCTTAAACGACAATCGCCAGAATACGCGATTCGCGGGAAAATTAAGTAGACCATAAAACAGCTGCAAATGTGCACAAAATGTACTCTACAAGTACTCTTCACCACTTCGACGCGAACAGGTAAGCTTGTGCAGCTCGCAGCTATAAACGGATTAATTGAAACGCGAATGCAATCCAAAGACTTGAGAAATTTCCACACTAAATAGCCGATCAGGTAAGTGAGCATAAATTAAATCCTGGAAATTTGAAGGACTAACGATTGTGCGAACCTTTTTTGGAAAGAAGTCAAAGATTATGTGAGTGCGTGTACTCCCTCGTTTGGTATTTAAACTCCAGCGAATTGCTCAAACGATATCAGTTCTAAACTGTAACGTCTAACGTTAACCACGCTCTAAGCTAAACAAAAATTCAACCTATTCAATCATCATCATGATTTCGACAAACAGCAACACACCAAAACGTCTGAGCATTCAGGAATTGAAGAAGAAGTATGAATCGCCAGCAAGTAAAACCGCAAAGACTCCCAAACCCAAGTCACCGGAATTGCAGAAGAAGTTCAAGGTTAGAGAAATGGCTTTGTTGTTCAACAATAAGACTTCTCCGAGCAACACTTTGGAAACTACATCATCTCCCATCACTCAAGGAACTTTACCCAAACCTTTGCCTCTGCCACGAACTCGTTATACCAAGCCGAAGATACCCGTACCCAGCCCACGTTCCAAGTCTTTGGCTAAGCTGCAAAAGAAACCCATTTGTTTTGTGGCCGAAGATGTATTTGCCAAACTCACCGTTAAGGACAAGGCCTCATTGTATACCCAATTTGTCAATGATATGTCGCGAAAGAATCCAAAATTCAGTCAACATGCTGAAATTCTGGAAGCCAATATCAAGAAGGAAGTGGCACGTGGAGAAGTGGTAAATGAGAAACAGGAATCGGTCAAACATCTGTTGGGAGAGCTCGAGGCGCGCTGTGTCTTTCCCAAACAAACTATATCACCGGACGCCTTAGAAAGACTCAACTCGGTACAAAGACCAAGCCGAAAGGTCCCAAGAGCCTTGGAGGCGCCAGTTAAATCTAAGGAATACGAGGATTTGGTAGAACAAAAATCTTCCCATATTTCCATTTTAAACATCACCTTACAAAGTGATTGTTCTCCTACGGTGGAGAAGCGACAGCGCCGGGCTCGTTCTTTACCTCGTCGCCAAAGCGATGGTGGACAGTTGCTCAAGGATTTGGGACTCTTCGAACCTTGTCATAAGCGTAACAATGATAAAATGCGCACCACTTTGTCCATTGAGGCTTATGCTCCTCCCAAGAAGATCCGACGTACCAGAGCTGAACATTTGGCTCCTCAACAATTCTTTCAAAATCAGCATTTGGAAATTTTGTTCTATTCATGGCTCAAGGAAAGACATGAAAGTGAAGAGTCTGAGAAAGTAGAAATCATTCCCCGTGTATCAAATGTTGATGGGGATCAGAAACCAAAAACAACCATAGATAAACTGTTGGAAGAGGCCATTGCCAAACTGGAGACAGTGAAAGAAGCAAAGCAGATAGACTCCAGTGCTAAAGCAATACCAACCAACAGAACAGAGCGGAATCCTATGCCTCAGACCCAAGAAAAACCGGCAATGAGTTCAGAATCTTCCACAACATCCTCGGCTAAACAATCCAATGCCGAAGATAGTGAATCTGGAATCTCAAATTTGGTAAAGGTAAGCTCTTTAATTGACAACCCAAAAGAAGTCCCAATAATTTACCTATTCCCTTTCCCACAGAATACCAGTGATGGATTTCTGCCAGAAACTGCAGAACCTACCAAAGACGATTCGGGTTTAGCAAAAACCACCAAGGCTCTGAGAAAAAAGAAAATGCGCCGAACTTTAAGCTGGAGAAAGGATAGTTCCTTAGTAGAAACTAATACCATTTCCTCCACAGATAACGAATCAGAGTTTGAAAAGAAGAAATCTTTGAATAAGAAAACACACAACAAACCCCAACAATTGGTGGAGTTGACAAAGGTCTCAAATGATCAACAAATGGTAGAGTCGGGTTATATGGAATTGGATACAACTCTGATGAAATCCATAAACTCGCCACCTAAAAATAAATCGACTTACGCCTTATCCACAAGCCCTGCCATATGCGGTAGGAAAAATTCCGCCAATAGCAAACCAGAAGATCATTTAGACACAGATATGTCTGGCCTGGGAAATGACTTATCTTTCAAGGGAAAGGAAGATATGAAAAAACAAGTCAATCAGCTGCCACGTTCTCTCACCGATAGTTTTGATCAAGGTTTTGAAACGGGCTCTAATGACGTCGATAGTCCCATACGCCAAACACGCAAATCAACACTCAAACGTCAGGATGCAAACCAAGAACAACTTGTCTCAGATCCAAAAAAGAAAATCGACGAAACTTCTCCCTCCGGTTTCTCCACTCCCGTAAAGAATTCAGGTCAGCAGAACCTGATCTCGGCCTTTAATGAAAGTGCTGGAGCTCAACAACAACCGAATATCAGTCCCATTGCCTTGCCTTTAAAGAATCAACGTCGTCGATCTGTTTATGATGGCGAATCGCGACGCAACTCTTTGGCAATGCAAGTTATACGTGAGGATCATCCTTTGGAACATCATGAAATGCAATCGCCCCGGAACCTAAACAAGACTGAAGTATTCTTCAACAATGTTCCTACAATGGATATAATTGCAGATATGTCAAGTGATGACAGTCAAAAGTCTGGGTCGTCTTCCTTCTGGATAAAATCTGGAGATTTTTCCATTAGTCTGGATATCCACAGAAATGAGAAGGAACGTCTACAGTTGCTCTATGAAATCTTTAGCCAAAGAAGCTGTGATACTAAAGATATACATTTCGGTATTGATAATCATGCATTTGCGGTTCATGACAAACAGGCCCAGCAGAACTTTGCACAACGTTTACCTTACATTGAGGGAAGCTCCCAATATTGGTTCTCTACTGGTGATATGGTCATGCCATTCAGCGGAAAGTTATTGTCGGCAGAAAAAATTCAACGTCTCTTCCAGTTCATCAAGTCTTCGGTGGAGGAAACCGGTGTGTTATGCTTCGGTGTAGATGATGTAGAATTCTCCAATGTTCCTGAGTTATGGTCACAGGCCCCCAAATTCTCACTGGAAAGCAATTACAGCATGTTAGTGGGCTTGCAATCGGGCAACAGTAACGGCTTGGAAGGACGCAGTAAATATGCCTGGCCTCATTCGAAACCCGTTCCCGTCAGCGACCTGGATCAATCGGACTTAGAAAGTGATGTCTACGAAGAGGTAGAAAATGATTCTGATCGCTTGTCTACCTCACCCTTTGGTAGCAAACAATTTGATTTGGCTTTTTTGGGTGCCGAAGATCTGATGCTAAGTTCCGATTCATTTGGCAAAGAGTTTGAAAATGAATCATTGGATCAATTGTTTGAGGAAAAGGAAATCAAAGAAAAGAAAAATCTATCATCGCCAGCCTCAGTGGCTGACATGTTAAAAGTTCTCCATACACAACACGAACGTTTAAATTCGGTTAAGGATCGCTTGTCAACCTACCACGATAATCCCTCAGCTGCTTCCTATGAAACTTTGGATGCTAATGAAGGTACTCCCGAGTATCTGCAGCAATTAAAGAATATTGTCTCTGACATTGGCAGAATTGGCAGTTGTGATGGCTTTAAGTCCTGCTCGATGGAAGAGTTGGAACGCTATATGTTCTTTTTGAGTCGATATGCCGATATCTGCTTGAATAGCTGCAGCAGTCATATGGATAAAATTCTTGATGCTCTGATGGATCAACGACAAGTATTTGTTTAGTTTTAAGAAATTTTATAATTATAAATTTAGTTTGTAGCTATATTTTGTAAAGGAGCCTTCTAAAGGACATTTAGTTTAAGCAAGCATTCCATAAATAAAAAAATATATGATTTAAAGAAAATTGCTTTGATTTTATTGATATTTGGAGGAAAAGGAATTAATCTACTGGGGAATAATATTTCCTGGATGACTGTACCGATTGATGAAGAGTCCATAACTAGTAAACTAACCTAACCTAATATTCCCAGTTGTGGATTCTACATCAGTCAGTTCAGTGTTTTAGGAAACATTGTTCCCAAATACATCAGAACTGAAAAAATAATTGCAGAACCTAATAACTTTAAATATTTATTATAACTGTTCTGCTGAGAGCCCAAAGCTCCTAGTTCAATATTACTATCAGTCAAGACCAATTATATCGAACCAAATTTAATACAGTGCTTAAATCGAACCTGCAGATATCAGAAATATTTTTGAAAACGTAAAACTTTTAGTTGCAGAGCCCAAGAATAGCAACGTAGCTTCGGTAAAGAGGCAGATTCTTGATGCTGCAAAATTTAAGATTGTTGGATCATCCTTTAGAACGCACGGCCTGTAGGTGCAGAAACCAAGAAAAGCCTAGTAGGTTCACACAAAAATCATGCAATCCAACCAACATAACTTAAAACAGTTTCCTAGAAGATATCAAACCCGCAGAACTTGTTTTATAAACATACGACTTGCTGTTGAAGGGCCCCAAAAAGGATAGTAGGTTCGGTACGGACGTAGATCTGGGACCTTGCATCATCCTTTGGAAGGTACAGTTTTTAGATGCAGAACCTAGGAATGACTATAGATTCAGTCAAAAACCAACTCTTTCGAACATAATTTAAAACAGTTTCCTACAACGCCTTAAAATCGAACCTACAGATATCAAAAATAGTTTAAAAACCTAAGGCTGCCGGCAGAACAAGAAGCAATTTTGTTGCGTGAGCGTGAGTTTTAAAACCCTGCTACTTGCAGTTGTACCTCCAAAAAAGGCATAGTAGGTTCGGATGCAGAACCGTGACACTGCATGATTTAAAATTGTTGAATCAATCATCCTTTGGAAAGTACCATTAGTAGTTGTAGAACCTAAGAATAGCATAGTTGGTTCTGTCAAAAACAATTCTGTCGAACATATTTTAAAACAGTTTCCTACAACGCCAAAATATCAAACCTGCAGATATCAGAAATACCATACGACTTGCAGCTGCAGGACCCAAAAAAATCATAGGTTCGGTACGGACGAAGATATGTGACCGTGCAAGATTAAATATGGTTGGATTATCCTTTGGAATGTACGGTTGGGGGCTTCAGATCCTAAGAATAGCATAGTAGTTCCACTCAAAAACAATTCGGTCGAACCAAAAAACAACTCTGCCGAAATAAGTTTAAAACAATAACGTACAAAACAATAACGTACAATCAAAAATAGTTTTAAAAACCTACGACTTGCAGTTGCAAGTCGTAGGTTTTTTAAAAACCACGAACATCAGTGACCCTGCTATAGTTACGATTGTTGGATCATCGTTTGGAAAGTGTGACTTGTAGCTGCAGAACCCAAGAATGGCATATTAGGTTCAGTCAAAAAGCAACTCGAACAACGCTGAAGCAAATTTAATAAAATGCCTTACAATGTTACTTTTAAAAACGTACCACTTGTAATTGCAGAACCCACGAATAGCATTGTAGGTTCGGTACGGACACAGATCTGTGACGCTGAGAAATTTAAAACTGTTGGATCATCATTTGGAACGTACTTCATATATTTGTAGAACCCAGGAATAGCATAGTACGTTCAATTAAAAAAACAATTCTGTTGAACCAAATGTAATATGTTAATAAAATGAACCAGAAGATATCAGAAATAGTTTTAAAAGCCTACGGCTTGCAGTGCAGTACCCAAAAAACCATAGTAGGATCTGTGAGGACGCTGATGCTTAACGCTGCAAGATATACGATTGTTGGATCATCATTTGGAACGTACGACATGTAGTTGCAGGACCCAAGATTGGCATAGTAGGTTCAGTCGAAAATATTGTAATGGGACCAAATTGAATATGCTAAGAACCTTCACATTTAAGAACTAGTTTTAAAAACCTACGACTTACAGTTGCAGGACCCAAAAGAACATAGTTGATAGGTTCGGTATGGATGCAGATCCTTAACGCTGCAAGGTTTAATATCATTGATCCTCATTTGGAACTTACAGTTTATAGTTGCGCATCCCAATAATGACATAGTAGGTTAGGTTCTGTATGCAGATTCATGACGCTGGAGGATCTATGATTTTTGGATCATCCTTTGAAACAATCATTATCAATGCTCCAACATGAACTATTCACAAGAAGATGGAATCTATGCCAGAGATTGTCTTTTGGAACGCTCGACTTATAGTTGCAGAATCCATGAATAGCATACTATGTTCGGTCCGGACGCAGATGCTTGGCGCTGCAGGACATATGCTTCGCTTTTTGCCACTCAACCTAAGCAATACTCATATCATATTTGTCAATGTTCCAATATGAACTGTTAACGATAATATTGAGTCTCAGATAGGGAATCCGGACATAATTCATTGGCAATGCAAGACTATTGTATCATTCTTTGTAATGTCAGAATCTACAATCTCCACTCCAATACTCATGTATACTTTGTCATTGCAGACATTAGTCTCAATCACGTCTTATTCCCTCAAAACTCTAGAAACTTATAAAACATCTGCAATCTTACTCATCATCTCTCTAGCCCAAAAACTTAAAAATCCTAACAAAGAAGAGCATAGTAGGTTCGATACGGACGCAGATCATTGACGCTGCAAGATTTTGGATTGTTGTGTTATCCTTTGGATGATATGGCTTGTAGTTGCAGAAGCCAAGAATGGTATAGTAGGTTCAGTCCAGACGCAGATCATTGAGGCTGTAAAATGAAAGATTGTTGGAGATCATCCTGTGAAAATTCCTTAAATGAATCGTAAAGTAATATCCATACAATATTTGTCTATGTTCCTAAACGCACCATTACCAAGAATATCGTATTTATGACAGGGAATCCGATCTAATAGTTTATTATATTTTTGTCATCTTTTGGAATGTCATGAAAGGCAATCGCCACTCAACCTAAACAATACCCAAATAATCTTTGACAATGTTCCTACAAGAAGTATTACCAATAATATCCACACACATTATTCACAGTCGCGTCTTATTGCCTCAAAATTCTTAGGAACTTATTAAACATCTGCATTCTTAGCCATCATCTCACTAAACCAAAAACCCCTTAACAGGTACCTTTGGCAAACTCTTGGGCGGAGATTTAAAGTCATACACAGAAAAAACCCATACCAAAAGCCTACCTGTTCGAATCAAATAGGAACAATTGAACCTTTTCATCAAGACCACATGAATTAGCTAATTTGACTACCTAAACTTCGAGTAGAGTACATCGAAGCAATTTGGTATTTAAACTGCCTGTTAAGGGAACATCAGCATCAGTTCTAAACTATAACGTCTAACGTTAACAACGCTCTAAGCAAAACAATATTTTAAATAACTTTAAGTTATTCATCCTATTAAAATGGTCTCACAAAACGTCACCAACAAATCATCGTCATCACACTTTGCTTCCCGCAAGAAGTATCAGGCACCTCAGCAACCCGAAATGAAACAAAATGCTGAAAATCAGATCATCGAATCGTCAAAGTTATCAAAGTCCCAAACATCTGAAAACCTCAAGAAGTCTAAGGTTAAACGTATGGCTTTGTTGTTCAATAGTAAGATCTCTAAGCTCATGCGTCGAAATTCCGAAGCAAAATGCTATAATGCATTGGTAAATGAATTGAAACCGAAGTCATCACCATCCAGGTTAGCAAGACTGCTAACGCTGCCACGAACTCGTCGTGGTAAGAAAGTCGTGAATGTGGAAGCTACAACAAGAGCAGAAGATAAGGATCTTCGAGACGGCGAAAATAAGAAGCTGGAAACTGACAATCATCATCCCACCTTTGAGGTTGGAGACAGCAGCTGTTCCTTAATATTCATACAAAGAATATTATTAAGAAAGTCAAGAGCTGTGAAATCCAAAGAATTTGAGGATTTAAGAAAACCTAACACTTTCGCGGTTAAGAAAGCATTTAGATCTCGTTCTTTGGATCTCTCCACATTGAAAAATGCAGAAATCGATTGTTCCTGGCTACAAGAAAAGCGAGTTACTGAAGAGAAGTCGACCTCCAATACTTCTGAAGCAGAGGAAGAGAAGAAAAAGTTCAGTACCGATGAATTGTTGGAAGCAACCATAGCCAAACTGGAAACCATGGAGATTAAACAAAAGGAATTATCTCAGAAGGAAGAGTTGGGCACTATTAACGCTGAAATCAATACAAATATAAAGTCCTGCGAAACTAAATCTCGCAAGAAGAAACGCGCTCCTGCTGTGCCCAGCCAGAAGCAGGAACATAAGCCTGCGATGTGTGCAGAATCTTCCACAACTTCTTCAGTTAAACAATCTGAAACTGAGGAAAGTGAATTTGACAATGAACCTACAGTATCAGTCGAAAAAGATTCTGCAAAACCCCTGGTTAGTTCAGAATCATCTACCACATCCTCGGTTAAGCATAGTGAAGCCGAAGAAAGCGAAGCGGACAAAGAATTTCCTGCAACAACCGAAAAACACTCTGAATCAGAAGAGAGTGAATCGGACAGCGACAATTTAGTCAAGGTATGTTCTCTTGAAGTCCTCAAAACCCAAACCCCTTTAGCTAACTTTAACATCTTTACTCTACAGAAAAACGAATGTCCTGAAATCCTAAATGAAGATCTACCAAATGCTGCTGTTAAAAACTCCGCTAAACTTTTGAGGAAAAAGAAAATGCGCCGCAGTTTAAGCTGGAGAAAGGATAGTTCATTAGTGGAAACCAAAACCCTATCAAGTACCGATTCCGAATCGGAGAACAAGAATGCAAAAGAGATGAGAAACTCTGCCATGTCTTGTCCCAACGAATTGGATAAATCAACTTACTCCCTAACGGTTCCCTCGTTGAAAACGCTCATGAACTCTTCTCTTAATAAAAGACGAGAAAGTTTTTTGTTAAACGATAAGTCAAGCATTGGAAAGTCTCACTTATCCCGACAACAGGAGATCAAAAGGACAGCCCCACCAAAAGCTCTAGGCGATAGTTTTGATTTGGGCTTCGAAACGGGATCCAATGAAATCGAGAGCCCCATCAGAACGAGAAAAGGAAAATCTCCTCACGCCTCCGGAAATGCAGATTGCTTCTCAACTCCCATTAAAATACAAGGACAAAAGAACCTAAGTTCGGCCTTCAATGAAAGCGGAGATCAGCAACGGCAAGCCTTCAGTCCCATTCCCACGATAAGACCACCAAAATCTCTTCGTCGCCGCTCCATTTATGAGAGTGAGTCCCGTCGTAGTTCTTCCATAGCCATGCAAGTTATTCGCGAAGATCGCTCTTGGGAACAGGATGAAAAGCAATTCACTCGCAGCATAAGCAATACCAATATATTCTTTGCCAATGCTCCCCGTTTGGACACCACCAATGTTGAATCAACAACGGCGGAACGCAATAATAAAACAAAGACCTCACGCTTCTGGATAAAATCTGGTGATTTCTATTTGGGCTTGGAAATCTTCCCAAATGATAACGAACGTGTGCGATTGCTCTATGAAATCTTTAGCCAAAGAAGCTGTGATACTAAGCAAGTATACTTTGGCATCGATGGTCATAAGTTCTCGGCACATCACAGCCTCGAGGAGCGGCGTATGTCACAACGTTTTACCCAGAAACAGGGAACTTCACACTATTGGTTCTCTACCGGTGATATGACCATACCTTTTAGTGGAAAATTGTTAACGGCCGAAAAGATTCAACGTCTATTCCACTTCATCAAAGCTTCGGTCGAGGATACGGGCATTTTACAATTCGGTGTTGATGACATGGAATTCTCCAAAGTTTGTGAACAATCACCAAAATATTCCCTGGATAGTAAATGTACTACGGCCAAATACTCTATGGAAAGTACTTACAGTGTACCAATGGGACGTCAATCCCCCAAATATTCCCTGGAAAGCAGTTATAGTATGCCCGGAGCTTTGCAGCGCAGCCATAAGAAAGTTCTAACAGGACTTCAAAAATGCTCAAAGTCAAGCCGAAATAGCAGTCCCATGGGCCATTTGGACTTTGAAAGTGATGACTTCGATTCTCCACACTCGTCTATGTCTCCCTTTGGAAGCGATACCTTTGATTTCAACTCTGTGGGATCGCAGGAATTCATGATGCTGCCCAACAGTTCCACCCCAACAATGGACAATTTCGGTCAGGGTTATGTGAATGAACCTTTGGATCAGCTATTTAAGGATAAAGCTTGTCAGCAACCGATCTCCAAAGCCAAGCTCTCCGTTGCCGATTTAATGGGTATTCTTCAGGTGCAGCATCAACGTTTAAGCGCCGTCCAAGGACGTTTGTCGCATTATCACAATTCACCGGTAGCCTCATATGATGCCTTGGAAGCTTTGCAGGATACTCCCGAGTACCTGCCACTGCTAAAGAATATTGTTGCAGACATTCAACGGATTGGAGGCAGTAATGGCTTCAAGTATTGCTCCTTGGATGAATTGGAAAGGTATATGTTCTTCCTGAGCCGATATGCCGATGTCTGCTTGAATAGTTGCAACGATCACATGGATCAGGTTATGAAAGCTCTTCGTAATCGCAAAGAGATATATGTTTAGCCTTTAAGTTTAATTCTAAAGCAATAGTTTGACTATGAAATTTGGATATTGTATAAATAGAACCTTCTAAAGGTTTCTTGATTTTGTTAAGTATTTGGAAAAAAATAAAAAAAATTGATTTCATCAAAATAAATGTGTTTTCGTAATGATATTTAACCATGATAAAATATGTCAACAAATCCAGTTTGATTGCGACTGATCTTAGCCTCTGTTGAAATTCGAATGCCAGAGATCTTAAAAACTTTATTGCAATCCAGAAAAACTCTTATCATAAACTCCTTAAAGTAATGCAAGGTTTCCAAAAATCCATAAGTTTAAGATGTAAACCATGAAGGAAAATTGTGAATATGCTAAATTTCTTTCTTGGGTATTTTCTGAACCGGCTAAAGCTCCCAAATACCAATAATTTATCGCCAATACACATTGCTTCCCGCAGGAAGTATAAAGCGCCTCAACAGTCCTGATAATTTGACTAGGGAATCGCAAAATATAACAAGATTTGAAAACCTGCAGAAGTTTAAGGTTAAATGTATGTGTTGTTGTTCATTGGTAGGATATCTAAGATCCTCAAATTCCTTCGTAAATTGCTTTCCGTAAAAAGTATCAAGAACCCAAGCAACCTGAAATGGAACAAAACCCACAAAATTATGCCAGGAAATAATAACAAAAGGTATCAAAACCGAAATACTGAAGACGACAAAAATAAGGAAGCAGACTACCATCTATGGGAATCATTTGGACCTGGAGATCCAATCCCCAACAATAGCAGGCTCTCCTTAGTCAGACAAAAGTTCAAGTTTGAGAAAAGCAGAAGACTGGCAGTTAGAAACCTTCGCATATCAAAGGTCCAGTCCAAAAAAGAAATAAGATCTGGTTCTATGGATTTCTCAGCATCTAAAATCTTTAGAATTCGGCATTTCATGATTGGACTCCTTTCGCGAAACCAAAAAAATAGGAAGATTCCGAAGTCTTCGATGATATTCCCGAACCTGTTCAAACTCGGAACAGTTTGATGCCATTTCCGAGAATGGTGCAAAATGCGTTCATTATACAAAAAATAAGCCAAAACAATGTATTTAACTATTCTACGAAGACATTTCCGGGTATTCATTAAAACTCGGTCGACAAATCAAAGGGAACCCGGAAAAGGATTCACGTTATTTTTTTATGTTTAGGATAATTTCTGTGGAATTGGTATCTTGAATTCTTGATTGATTTCAGGTACTGTCAATAAAGCATTCTTACCTTTCACTAGTCCAATTCGGCCTTTGTGAAACGCTATCATGGAGTTCTTCTATATATCGGTGAGGGAAGATATCTTCGGATTTTAGGATCGTGGGTTCTCATATCCGTCCATCCCCACTCTTTGTTTTGAGTCAGTAAACAATTCCCACTCATCAATCTGAAGCTACAATCTGTTCTAATCGCCTTAAAGATAGTAAGATAGTTAGGATGATTGTTCGGAAGTTGAGATTATGGGATCCCATTTCAATCCTTACATCCATTATTTCTTTTAAGTAATACATCCTGGTTAAATGTTGAAGACCTACTGCAGTTACTGGACCCGTTCTGCGGCTTCATATCATAGATGCCTTCTATCTTTTGCCGAAGGCAAATATTCATAACTATCAACTCCTGCATTTAAACCTGTACTTGCAGGCTATTTTTAGTGTTGGGATTTTGGGATCATTGCCCCGGAGTTCAGTCATGGGTTCTCATTTCCTTTCTTCCATTCATTCTTTGTTTCCAGTAAAGGTTTCAAGTTCAGTCATTGAAGATTTCCTACCATTATTAAACCCATTTAGTGGTTGTGAAGCATTATCAGGGATTTCTTATATTTTTGGCAAAGAAAACGGTCCATCGCCATCAGTGATATCCAGCATTTAAATTCGAATGTACCCATAGATTCGTCTTATTCTTGGGATTTTATAGCATTGCTCCGGAGTTGTTATCACGGGTTTTCTATCCCTTCCTTCCATCCATTCTTTGTTCCGAGTAAAAGTTTCACGATCAGTGCTAGAAGCTTTGCTACATTTATTACAACAATTCTGTGGTTGTCCATCATATTTTTCGGATTTGTTAACCATTGCTTCGGAGATGGGATCATTGGTTTTCCTTCCTAGCATCCATTCTTTGTTTGAGTAATGAATTCATACCTTTATTAGACGCATTTTTTGTTTCCAATACCTTCGCCATCAGCCTGCCGACTCGTCTTATTTTTGGGATTTTTGAGCATTGCTCCGGAGTTGTGACTAAGGGGGTTCTCCATCCATTCCTTCAAACCATTTTTTGTTGTTGTCATTGAAACCTACCATTATTACTGGACATATTCTGTATTTGGGGAGAGGTATCATAGATTTATCCTTCTTTCGGCGGCGAAAAAGATTCATCATCATCAGATATATCCGACATTTAAATTCGAACTCTTGTTTTTTTGTGGGGATTGTTTTCCCATTGCCCCAGAGTTGAGATCTCAAGTTCGCATTTCTTTTCTTTCCTTTCCTTCCATCCATTCTTCGCTTTGAGTAATGGCTTCACGTTCAGTCATTGGAGCTTCCCCATCATTACTCGGGCGAAGGAAAAAATGCATTATCATTAATCTCCGGAGTTGAGTTATGGATTCTCATTTCCTTCCCTCCATACATGCGTAGTCCACGATCACTAATTAAAGCCCTACCTACTATCATTAGTGGACCCATTCTGTGGTTATGAAGCGTCATAACAGATTTCTTCCTCGGATAAGGAAATATGCATCACCATCAGCTATACAGCATTTGAATTCGCACTCGTTCCTGCAGACTCGTCTTATTTTTCGAATTTTTGGAGCATTGCTCCGAAGATCACAGGTTCTCATACATTTCCTTCCTTGGGTTCTTCTTTCGAGCAATGGTTTCACTGAATATTTCCTGCCATTGCTAGAGCCATTCTGTGAAACAACATGTTAATATTTTGGTTTTGGGACATTTCAAGTGATAGGTCTAGAATTGAGACAGTGTGTTCCTTCCTTATTTCCGTCGATTATTTCTTTCGAGCGCTGTTTTCGGTGTCATCCAGTGAAGCTTCCGTACCATTCAAAACTCCCTTCGTGGTTTGTCAAGCGCCATCATTAGTTATAACTTGCGTGAATTGGGTTCACATTCAGTTTTGCAACCGCAGAACTTAGCTTCTGCTGGAATTTGAACCTCAGGCAGAGGAATATATTACCAGCACTCCCATTGATGAAATTTCCTAGGTTTTTTATGATTTCTGTTACAATTTTTGAAGGGTTCTCCAGTAACCTCAGCATTGGCGAGGAAATAGGTAAATGGATTTATTTTTCTTTCGGGCACTAAGAACTAAGCTTCTGTGGGATTTGATCTCGAGACTGTTGAATACATTCCATTTATGCAATTTGTATTGGTTTTCATAATTTTCTATGGGAATCTTAACCCCTAGCAGGCGAAAGTCTTACTAACTTTCACATGGATAATCCCACAATTCGTTAGGAAAAGTGTGATTGAATATCTTTCTGCTGAACACTAGTGTGAACACATCTTAACATTCCTGGTGTTTCACTACAGCGCCATAATCCCAAACTAAATTTTTCAGAGTTCGCTTTACGTTTATGTTTTTTAAAGGCAGAACTGAGCTTGTGATGTGATCTGATTTGTAGACAGGCAGATTCATTACCAAAACTCCCATTTGTATCTATTTTTAAGATTTTTATGAACTTCTGTCGGAGTTTAAACCTCCAAGCAGGTGAATGTCTTGCCAACTCCCACAATAATACAATTATTAAGGTGATCTCTAGTTACGCCACGATTGGTGAGGAGATGGGTGTTTGCAACTATTTTTCATTCGGAAACTATAGCGAGAGATTCAAACCTCTCGGACACTATATAGCGAGAACACAGCTCACCATTTCGTAACATTTCAACCTCCAAGCAATGTTTTATCAATTCTACTAGGGATGTAATTTTTTGAAGGTTCCCAAGTAAGCCCGCGAAGACATTACCAACTCTCCTAGGTATACAATTTCTTAATGGTTTCCTAGATACCCTACGATTAGTGAGAATATGGGTGATTGGATCTATAATTTTTCGAAAACAATATATAGTGAACACAGCTTAACGTTCGTGGTGTTTAATTCCGGCACTTCAGCGCCATCTCGATGTCATAATTCCAAACTCAATTTTCCCGAGTTAGGTTCATGTTCAATTTTCTAACAGCAGAAATGAGCTTCTGGTGGAATTTGATCTTGAGACAGGATAATTAATTAGCCTAACTGTCATTTAAGAAATGTGTTTTTTTGCAATTTGAAGCCCAACTCTTGAAGCGATCCCTACTCATGCCACGATTGGTCAGGGTGATTGGATGTCTCTTTTTTTCGGACACTAAATAGTTGAAACACAGGTTAACATTGGGGTTTTACTACAGCGTAAACTTGATGTCATAATTCCAAATTCGATACTTCACAGTTTGGCTCGTGTTAACATTTGTAACGGCAGAACTTAGCTTCTGCTAGAATTTGAACCTTAGACTGAGGAATACACCTCCAGCCCTCAAATTTCTGTAATTTTTATTGATTTTCACAGTCTTTTATGGGAATTTGAACACCAAGCAGACGAATGTATTACCAACTCTCGCAGGTAAGCAATTTCATAATATGGGTGATTGGATCTCTTATTTTTCGGACACTATTTAGAGTGAACAGAGCATTACATTACTGGGATTTTTTGCGGCACTGCAGCGTCACATTATAATTCCAAACCCAATTTTCCAGAGTTAGGTTCATGTTCAGTTTTGCAACGGCAAAACTGATGAAATTTGATCCCCAGAAATAATGCTCTCAATTTTTAATGATTTTCATGAACTTCTATTGAAATTTGAACGCCAAGCAGGATAATGTATTACCAATGGTTCAATCTCTCTTTAGTTCCCATACTAAGTAGTGTGAACACTGCTTTATATTCCAGGAATTTAGTTAAAGCACTGCCGCGGCATCTTCGTGTCACAATTCCAGTCGAATTACAGATGTTATTTCTAATGGAAATGGGTTCTTCTTGGTTTGTCTTATTTGTGTATTTGAATCTCCTAAATTATTTAATTTTAGTTAATCTTATTTCTAAGCCATTTACGTTCATTCAATTTATATTAACAATTCCCTTTTTCCCTTATCTTCTCTTTTTCTGCAGCCTCCCGAAAATGAGCTTCAAAAATCCCACGATCACAATCCGGCCGCCTTAAGCGAACATCAGCTACGCATACAAGCCTCGCTGCAACGTCTCAATATACCCGACTGGTTTAGGCAATACAATCAAAAATCTCCCGAAGGTGCCGGCTCCGGTCCGGGCACCTACAAACCCGGCAATTTCACCCGCAAACGTACCCAGGATTCTGGACGTTGGGCCGGTCTTAACTCAAAGACCACCTCGCTCAGTTCGCTGAGATCACAGCGTTCGGATCGTAGTCCTTTGCTGTTAAGTCCCTCGGCCCACAGTCACCATGGTGGTCAAACGGCGACCGGACATGGTCAGCATCATGGTGTGGGTGGTGCGGGTGGACACCCCGGAGCCGGCACAGGTGCTAGCGGTGGAGCCTTCTCACGTTGGTCAACCTCACATTTGAATTCGTCGCAAACATCACCCAGTGTTTCACAGCGTGGATCATTTTCACGCGGTGGTCCCATCAATTCGAGCTTTATATCGGTTAATAGCGGTCACAGTGTGATAAGGAATTCTATGCGTCAGCCGTATTTGGGCTGGAGGAGTCAAGAGAAATTGTCACAAAGAACCGCCCATGAAAGGTAAGATTCATATTTTAATCTTTAAATATTCTAAATTATTTCTAATGGTGTCTTCTTTTCTTTTTTGTTGCAGATTGGCCTCTTCTTTGTTATCACAACAGCAGCAACAGCAACGCACATCGCCCACAAGCCAAACGCCCTCGGCGGTCTCACGTAAATTGCAACCTGTCACACCGGAGATTCAATCCTCTATCAAGGAGGTCACTTCGGCCATTGTACATTATGTTAACGATCAAACAAATCAACAGCGCAGTAGATCAACGAGTCCAAATTCGAGGTAGGCTGGTCGCAAATGCCAGCTTTTTCAAAAGCTTTACAACAAACAAACCCACCCTCCAAACCCTTTTTCTGAACCCCTCATCCCTTTGCACATAATTGTTTTGTAGAATTTTCTGGCAAATTAGTAAGGTTCAAAACCTTTCAGTTGTCTCTCTCTCCCGCTCTCCCATGTACAGCAACTTAGTTTGTGCACCAACCCAGTCAACAACCCTAAATGCAGAATTATGGGTTTGTGGCTAATCTCCTCTGTGTGTTTCCTTAGTTTGTGCACCAGCCTTAGCAGCCAAGCCATTAACCATAAAATTTGAATTTTTGTGTTTTACGTGATTTGTGTAATCCGTTTTCAAAATCCAGCACACAATTTTTATTTCTATTTTTATTTTTTTTCTCTTCCTTAGCTATTTATGAATCCTTGGGGGTTCGTTTTTTAAGTTATCACCTCCGTTCTTATCACCTTTTTGGGTTTGTTTATCTACATAATGCACACCGAACAGTTTCTCGAACTCGAAGTTTCTTCCCTTCTTTTGAGTTGTAATTTCATGCACCTGCCATCTTTTACATCACCCGTAAACTGTTGATTTGATTTTGTATTGTTTGTACTTTTCTTTTTCCCCGTTACGGATGTTATTCTCCCGCCAATTGGGATATTCATCCATCCGGTTGTATTGTACATATGAGCCGTATGATTTCACGCATACAAAATTTTTAATTTTCGTTACAATTTAAGGTAAGTTTCTTATTTTTATTTTTTTTTACTTAAATTTAAGTTGCATTTTATTTGAAAAAACATAGGTTGTGGTATAAATTTTAGATAATAAGAGATTTATTTTAAAACTATGAAACTTTCAAAAAAAGACTTTTTTGCGTTAACGAAGAACATTTTTTTCAGTGTATAACAAACCGAAATAATTTAAAATTATTTTCTGCACATCTTTGTAACACAAGATTTCCGTTAATAAACTAAGATTCTTTCTATGAAAATCTAATCTAATCTAATTTTTACTTCACTCACTCCAGCTATATTTTAATAAACATCACTGCAAATGTTATGGTAACGCAATTAGTTCCCGTTGACCGAAACAATTTAAAATAATTTTTCTGCACATCTTTTATAACATAGCTTTCCATTGAAATATAATCTATAACCGATTTAAGGTCTTATAGATCCTAAAAGTGTACCACAAAAATCTGTTTTGCTCTTTCACATTATAAGATTACACTAGACGGCTTTTTGTGGTATATTTTAGGCCACTTAATGTCCTTGAATTCTTATAAAATGTATAGCAATGGATAACTTTATTTCTAATAATGTGCAGAATCATACTTAAATTTAAATTTAAGTTGCATTTTATTAAAAAATAACAAATAGGTTGTGATTTATGTCTTAGATAATAAGATATTTGTTTTAAAACTATGATACGTTCAAAAAAGACTTTTTTGCGTTAACGAAGAACATTTTTTTCAGTGTATAACAAACCGAAATAATTTAAAATTATTTTCTGCACATCTTTGTAACACAAGATTTCCGTTAATATATATTTTATTGCAGTTTAGGGTCTCTTCGACTCTAAAAGTGTACCACAAATATCAGTGCATCTCTTTAACATTATACTATTTCACTAAAAAGCTTTTTGTGGTACACTTTTGAAGTCTTTCGTGTCCTTAAATTTTAATAAATTTGTTATTAATTGAAATCTATGTTTTTAATGACGCGCAGAATCATATTTTTAATTCACTTTTGCAAAATTAAGCACTCAAGCAGATAAAAAGCCCTATATCAAATCAATTTCAAACAATAATTTTTGTGGTAAATTTTTAGAGTTATTATAGTCCTTAAATTATAATAAAATGTATATCAACGGAAAAGTATATTCCTACTTATGTGCAGAATCGTATTTGCAATTCACTTCACTAAATAAAACTATATTTTTATCCAACATCACTGTAAATGTTATGGTCCCGCACTTAGTTTCCGGATAAATGATAAAAAAGGCCTATATCAAATCAATACAACTATTTTTGTGGTACACTTAAGTTACAATAAAATTATTATCAACGGAAAAGTATATTCCTACTGATGTGCAGAATCGTATTTGCAATTTACTTGACTAACTTAAACTATACTTTTATTAAGCATCACTGCAAATGTGATGGTACCGCGATTAGTTAGACAGATTGACCGAAATAATTTAATACAATTTTTCTGCACATCTTTGAAAACATAGCTTTCCATTGAAATATATTCTATAACCGATTTAAGGCCTTATATACCCTAAAAGTGTACCACAAAAATCTGTTTAGTTCTTTTACATTATAAGATTACACTAGACGGATTTTGTGGTACATTTTTAGGTCCCTTAAGGTCCTTAAATTCATATAAAATGTATGTCAATGGAAAACTATTTTTCTAAAAATGCGCAGAGTCGTATTTTTAATTTAATTTGTACATTTACGTACAAACAAGATGAGAAAGCCCTATATCAAATCAATTCCATTCAATAATTTTTGTGGTACACTTTTAGAGTCTTCAAGGTTCACAAAATGTAATAAAATTTATATCAATGCAAAACTATGTTTCTAGTGATGTGCAGAATCACATTTGCAAATCACTTCACTGATTCAGACTATATTTTTATTAAGTCAATCAATTTCATACAATAATTTTTGTAGTACACTTTTAGAGTTTTTAACGTCCTTAAATTATAATAAAATGTATATCAACGGAAAAGCATATTTCTACAGATGTGCAGAATCCTATTTGCAAATCAACTCACTAAATAAAACTAAATTTTTTATCCAACATCACTGCAAATGTTATGGCCCCGCTATTAGTTTCCGGATAACCAAAATAATTTAAAATTATTTTTCTGCACATTTTTGAAAACATAGCTTATCATTGAAATATATTCTATAACCGATTTAAGGTCTTATATACCCTAAAAGTGTACCACAAGAATCTGTTTAGTTCTTTTACATTATAAGATTACTCTAGACGGATTTTTGTGGTACACTTTTAGGTGCCTTAATGTCCTTGAATTCAGATAAAATGCATATCAATGTATAACTATTTTTTCCAAAGATGAGCAGAATCGTATTTTAATCCAATTTGTAAAATTACGTACATACATAAAATATGAGAAAGCCCAATATCAAATCTATTACATGCACTAATGTTTGTGGTACACTTTCGGAGTCTTCATGGTTCACAAAGTCTAATAAAATGTATATCAATGCAAAACTATGTTTCTAGTAATGTGCAGAATCGTGTTTGCAAGTCACTTCACTAGTTTAGACTATATTTTTATTAAGCATCACTGCAAATGTGATGATTCAGCACATCTTCAAAATATAGCTTTCCTTTGAAATGTATTCTATAACCGTTTTAAGGCATGATAGACCCTAAAAGTGTACCACAAAAATCAGTACATCTTTTTCACATTGTAAGATTTCACTAAAACGCTTTTTGTGGTACACTTATAGGTCCCTTAATGCCCTTGAACTTTTATAAAATGTATATCAATGGAAAACTTAATTTCTAGTGATGTGCAGATATATATTTTCAATTCACTTTTGCAAATTGAAGCATTAAAAAGATGAAAAAGCTCTATTTCAAATCAGTTTCATACAATAATTTTTATGGTCCACTTTTAAAGTCTTTAATGGCCCTAAATTGTACTTAATTAAAAACTAAGTTTCTAGTCAACTAACTAAGAAACTAAGATTCTTTCTATGAAAATCTAATGAATTCTTTTCTGCAAAAAAGTTCAACATTTTCATTGCCCTTTTTACGAAAACGGCACTTTTGTGATACTTTTTTGAAATTTGGTAATTAAGTTACTCGAATTTAGCACAACTAAAATTTCAAAATTAAAAAAGCGATGTAATAGTGCAGTTTTCGGAAAAAGGGCAATCAAAGTGTTGCACTTTTTTGCAGAAAAGAATTCGCCATAAGTTTCTAGTGATGTGCAGAATCACATTTTTACTTCACTGACTCCAACTATATTTTAATGAACATCACTGCAAATTTTATGGTAACGCAATTAGTTCCCGTTGACCGAAATAATTTAAAATAATTTTTCTGCACATCTTTCCATTGAAATATTGATAACATAGCTTTCCATTGAAATATAATCTATAACCGATTTAAAGCCTTATAGATCCTAAAAGTGTACCACAAAAATCGGGTTTGCTCTTTCACATTATAAGATTACACTAAATGGCTTTTGGTGGTACACTTTTAGGTCCCTGTTCCTGAATTCTTATAAAATCTATATCAATGGAAAACTCTATTTCTAATGATGTGCAAAATCATGTATTTAATTCACTTTTGCAAATTACCACGAAAAAGTTGATAAAGCCTTATATAAAATAAATTGTATACAACATTTTTTGTGGTACACTTTAAGAGATTCTAACGTCCTTAAATTATAATCCAATTTATATCAATGATAAACTAGTTTTGTAGTGATGTGCAGAATCATATTTGCAATTCAATGACTCAAACTATATTTTTATCAAACATCTATGCAAATGAGATGTTACCGCGGTTAGTTGAAGGTTGACCGAAATAATTGAAAATAATGTTTCTGCACATCTTTACAGCACTGGCTTTCCATTGATATGTAGATCGTGACCGATTGAGGGTCTTATTTTCCCTGAAAGTGTACCACAAAGACCATTGTAGCCCTTTTTACATAATGTGATTACACTAAACGGCTTTTGTGGTACACTTTTGAGGCTCTTAGTGTCCATCAGTTCTAATAAAATGTATATTAATGGAAAACACTATTTCTTATACGGTGCGGAATCATATTTTGTATTCACTTTTTTTAAATTTATGTTATGAAATCAATTGTATACAATAATTTTTGTGGTACACTTTTAGAGTCCTTAATGTCCAAAAATTTTTGTAAAATTTATATCAATGAAAAACTAAGTTTCTAGTTATGTGCAGAATCACATTTGCCAGTCACTACACTAAGTGAAACTTCATTTTCATTATGTGATGGTACCGCGATTAGTTCCCGGTTAAGTGAAATTATTTAAAATAATGAATCTGCAGATAAAAAAACCTAGCTTTCCATTTGAAAGAATATTCTATAACAGATTTAAGACTTTATATACCCAAAACGTGTACCACAAAAAGCAGTGTAGCTATTTCACATTACACTTTTGGAGTATTTATTGTTCTCAAACATACATTCTGTCACTTTAGACTATCCTCTAATCGATTGCAGAATATCCAATAATAAAGTCTCTTCTGTGATTCGAATTCATCCTTTCTGCGAAAGATTTTCATGTGAAAAACTGGATCCTCACATTCTGGCTTTGTCTGTAATTTTTTTATCCAATGTGCAATTCTTTCCTAATTAAAAAAAAAGTATTTTAGAGTTTTACTCGTATGCTGGAATTTTGGTTTCTTCTGCCATTTTCAACCTATCCATTCAAAGATCTGTATTTTTATATCGGTGATTTTGGATAGATTTACCATATAGATATTCCTATCTGTACACCTATCTTGATGACATGTACCTATTATTCGTTTCTATTTGCAAACAGAAGGTCCCACATTAATGTCCCTTCTGTCATTTTTTATTCATCCCATATGTGGCGAAATATGTTCTCTTGGTAATTTTGATGGTAGATCCAACCATATCATGAAGGAAAATGTCCCTATATCTTCTTGTATGCATCCCATATGTCCCGAAATATGTTCTATCGGTCATTTTGATGGTAAATCCAACCATATCATGAAGGTGAATGTCCTCATCTTTAATTCTTTAAGGACGTGTGCCTTAATCTCAATATATCACGATTCTGTTTTCCTCGTTAGTTGATCCTATCAAAGAATTGTTAGATCAATTTTCTTCTTTTATATCATTATCTTCAGGGAGAATAATGTTATTATTTCGTACAGAAGGTTAAACAACCTGATCTCTTCTGTCATTTTTGATCCATCCTTCTGTCGTAAATTACAATTTTAACTTGAAAGATTAATTAGATTAATGACCCATACACAAAATCCGTAATTATAATAATTATGATATCCCGAAGGCAGATATCCTTAACTGCGACTCAAACCTTTGTGGGTTACCAGTCCCTGTCTGTTTGAAGTCCAACTGGAAGTAGTTTCGGCTACGAAGCCCGCGGCTATATTTTGGTACTACGGGAGCCAGGAGCTCCTGAAACCTCAATTTCAGCCTGGCTGTTGGTGAGGCTTCTTGACACCATGACCTTTGAATGGAATGGGATAAGCTTTAGGTAAGCGCCGCTCTTATCCAAAGGTGAAGACATTTGTATTGTATTCTCCATGTGTTAAGAGCACGGTGCGGTTAGGACATTGCGGCAGGTACGCACAGAAACCTTGACACCTCCGACCTTAAGTTGACTCTCAAACCTCTGTGGGTTACCAGTTCCGGTATGTTTGGAGTCCAACTGGTAGTAGTTTCGGCTACGAAGCCCGAGGCTATGTTTTGGTACCATGGGAGCCAGGAGCCCCTGGAACCTCGGTTTCAGCCTGGCTGCTGGTGTGGCCACTTGGAAAGCATTTCGTGGTGGCTGTGGTTTGGGCTCATGGCACCATGACCTTTTAGAGTGGTGGGAGTTTTAGGTATATAGACTATGCCCTTAGCCAAAGGGAAGACATTTCCAAACACACATCGGTAATTATGTATGGAATTCTGTCATATTTAATCTCGAGCACTTCTTTTCCTTTGATTGGAGTTAAGGTCTCAGTGGAGTGACATGTATCAAAAGCCAATAGTATATCAACAGTAGTACAATGACAAAAAATATTTCTTTATAATACTGACAAGAAGAACTCTACCTTTTTCGCAACTGCCAATGATACTCGGATATAAGGAGTTCAATAGAATAGTGTTAAGCTTTCAATGGATTTTTTGTGAGTTTTTCTCTTGAGTACTCCATAAAGGTCCACTCTATACCAAAACATCAAATATACTTATTAGGAACTGGCTAGCTTGCTGCACATTATAGAGCAAACAAGTTGCAGCTTTTTATCCATCTTTAAATTGCTCTGCTGGTAATATACTGACTGCTTTTTAACCAGATTATTGAAGTTTAGAAATAATTTTTCAGTTTTCAACATCGCTGAACTTTAGACTATTCATCGGTCCTGTTACTAATAACATATATATCCATTACCTGTTAGGCAATTAATTGGCTTCTCCTGCTAATAATAGTAGAAGGGGTTTGTCTAATCTATAATCCAAAGCTTAGAACACGCAGATGCGTTGTTCCTCCAGGTTATAAGCTCGTCCAACAATTTGATGTCGTTCATCAGCATTTTTAATAGGCCCTTCCAACAATTCATCAGAACCCATTGATTTGATGCCGTTCGTCAACATTTTTTGGTGTTTTAAAATAAATTTGTACGTCAGTTATATATGTATTATCGCTACGAGTTTATAGACATCTGAATCATGGATCATAGAATTAACTATTATCCATTAGGGAATACATAGGTATATATTGCTATTTAAACTTCATGTGAGCTATAGCTGTTTTGATCTCAGGAAACTCTTCCGTTATTGATTTTGTTGTTGCGGATGCAGAACCGACAGTTGATCTACAGATTGTCCCTCATTCTATTTTGGTAACAACTACAACAACCGAAGTGATGTTAATTGAATTGTTGCCTAAGTAATGCAATTCTCATTCGTTTGGTAGGAGTTCTTCTGAGAAGGGAATACTACCTTCAAGTGACTTCAATGATGCCTCTAAGGGTTTATTTGATTTTGTAATGCTGCATTTGCAGATACTTCCCTGCTTCTGGTTCCTTACCTATTACTTCCTCCACTAAGAAAACATGTAGCAATTTAGCAATTTCAGTGCAATGTTTAATACATATTTCAATTTATTCCTTCCTCTTTGCTGTACTCTTCTGCTGTTTCCATTGCTGTTGTGGTATCACAAAATCAAACTACAAAACTTGGCAAATAAACTGACAGAAAAAACCCACCCGTATGGTTTGGACCTGTTTTACCTTGTAATGCCGCCACCAGAGACTAGTTGTTTTTGCTACTGCTGGTACAACAGAACTTTGGTACATACATATTCATATGTATATATCCTGTTCCTGCTAGTCGCTACCTTCATAAGAAATGCTATGTACAATAATAAAATTGTTACGTTTTTGATATTTGACAGCATATACTCGTATCTAACTACACACATATAGGGACATATAAATAGATGCGAGTAAGAGTATGTTGCAGGAATAACAACTCTCATAAGGCAGGAGACAGTCGTACGATAACAAATGTTAAATTCGGAAACATATTTAGTTTGCCTTTTTTGTGTGGCAAAAACGTAAGAAACATATTGACTATTTTAGTTGTTGAGGTGTAGGGTTTTTATTCTATTTTATTTCTACCGGAAATGTTGACGTCATTTCTAACATGCATGGAAGCATTGACCTCAAATAAAAATTGCATAGCAGAAGGGATTTGGTTATTGTTTTTGTGAAATGTGGCAAAATGTTTTTTAAATATAACTGAAATTGCCTTCAAATAAACCATTTAGAAAAAGAATGAAAATTTTACAAATTTAAAAATTTCCTACAGAAACATTTAAAAGTTTCCTACAGAAAAATTAGAAATTTTCATAGCATAAATTCTACTATTTATACCATTGCGAAAATTCTACTATTTCTACAAATTTACATATAGTAAATTTTACAAATATTCGTAAAGAAAATTTCATAAATTGTCTTTAACCTAATTCTATTACATTTCATATAGAAAATTATAAAAGAAAATACATTTCTAAAATTTCATAAATATTCGTAGCCAAAATCTATTGATTTTATATAGAAAATTTTAACAACTTTTCTGTATTTAAATTTTATAGATTTTGGTAAGAACATTTTATAAATTTTTGAATAGACTGTTACAAATGTTCTTATCTAAAATTTTTACGAATTTTACATGTAGAAAGTTTATGGAAATTTTAGTATAAAAAATTCCAAAACTTTTCATATCAAAAATTCTACAAATTTTACAAGAGAGAGAAATATTAAAATAATATTTAGATATAAAAATATCTCAAAAACAAATTCTATAAGAAAAATTTTCCAAAAATTTGTCTGTAAAAAATAATTTTCTACAAGAAAATTTCGAATGTTCTTTAAGAAACTGTCTTTTATAAATTTTCTATAAGACAATTTTTTCAACTCTCCAACATGTCTTCAACAAATTTAGCAATACAAAAATTTTCCCTACAACTTTTGCTATATGAAAATATCTCCAACATATTTTGTTATAAGAAAATATCTCCACCAAATTAAGAAAATTTAGGACATTTTTTATAGGAATATTTAGAAATTTTTCTATAGAAGATTTAGGAGAAATTTTCCAATGGAACAAATTTTACAGCAAGTTTAGCTATAAGAAAATGTTTCTAACAAATTTAGTTATATGACAATTTTTCCAACGAAATTTTTCCTATACGAAATTTTCTCAAAAATTTTAATAAGAAAATTGAACAAAAAAATGAAGAGGAAAATTTTTTCAGAAAATTGTCTATAGAAAATTTCTTCAACTCTTGCTATAAGAGAATTTCTGCAACACATGTTGCTATAAGACATTTTCTCCGAAAAAATCGGAATAAAAAAATTATATAGGAAAAGTTCTTCAGAACTTTTTCTATAGAAAATTTCTCCAACTTTTGCTATAAAAGAATTTCTCCAATAATATTTGCCATAAGGAAAATTCACCAAAAAAATTTGGAAAAATAACATTTCTACAAAAATGTTCTATAAGAAAATGTCTCCATAAATGTATCTGAAAGAAAAATCTCCTAAAAATACTTCATTAAGAAAATTTCTAAAAAAAATTGACTATAGAAAAATTTCTTCGGAAAATGGTCTATAGAAAAGTTTTCCAACTTTTGCTATAAGAGAATTTCTTCAAAAAATATTGCCATAAGTAATTTTCTCCAAAAAAAAAATCGGAATAAAAAAATTATATAAGAAAATTTCTTCAGAAAATTTTCTACAGAAAATTTCTCCAACCTATGTTTGCTATAAGAAATTTCCTCCAAAAAATTTTAACTAAGAAAATATGAAAAAAAATTATAAATAGGAAGACTTCTTCAGAAAGTTTTCTATAGAAAATGTATAGAACTTTTGCTATAAGAGAATTTCTCCAGGAAATTTTGCCATAAGAAATTTTCTCCGAAAAAATCGGAATAAAAAAATATATAGGAACATTTCATCAGAAAATTGTTATAAAGGAATTTCTCTCCAGAAATACTTCTTTAAGAAAATATATTCTCAAAGTATAAAATATTTTATTAAGAAAATTTCTCCAAAAAATTTACTTTAGCAAAAATTTCTTCAGAAAATGGTCTATAGAAAAGTTTCCCAACTTTTACTAAAAGAGAATTTCTCCAACAAATTTTGCCATAAAAATTTGTCTCCAAAAAATCGGAATAAAAAAAATTATATACAAAAATTTCTTCAGCAAATTGTCTATAGAAAATTTCTCCATCCTTTAACATAAAATAATTTCTCCAATAAAATTTGTCATAAGGCACATTCTCCAAAATATTTGGAATAAGAAAATTTCTACAAAAATTTTCTACAAAAAATGTCTGAAAGAAAAATCTCCTAAAAATACTTCATTTAGATAGTCTACTAAAAAAATTTATTAGAAAATGTTTCCAAAAAATTTTCTATAGGAAAATTTCTTCAGAAAATGTTAGAAAAGTTTTCCAATTTTTGCTATAAGAGAATTTCTCCAAAAAAAATTCTATAAAGAGTTTTTCCAAAAAAAAAAAATATAAAAATTTTTTATTTATTTATTTATATGAATTACAATACAAAGTAAATTTATATTCTAATTTAAAGGTCCAGGGAAAGGCCGGGTTACAAAGACCATATGGCTAAATTTTGCAGCGACAGACCAGAGCCTCTGGTGGGAATCGAACCCACAACCCCCAAACTCATAGGCGAGTACGCTACCAACTCACCTACTGGGGCGCTCCAATATAAAAATTATATAGGAAAATTTCTTCAGAAAATTATCTATAGAAAATGTCTCCAACTTTTGCTATATAATAATTTCTTCAATAAAATTTGTAACAATTTTCTGTAAGAAAATGTTTGGTGAAAAATAATAAAAATTATTTATTAGAAAAATTCTCCTATAAATATTTCATTATGAAAATTTCTCATAAATTTCTCCAACTTTGGAGAAGATTTTCTATAGACTATTGTTTGAAGAAATTTTCTATGGAGACATTTTCTTATTGACTTTTTTAAATAAGTATTTTTATTCCAAATTTCTTGGAGATATCGAAAAAAGAAAACATCTCCATAAAACATATCTTTAAAAAAATGTCTACAAAGAAAATTTTACTTTAAATGTTATATAACAAAATTTATCATAAAAAAATTCCATAAGACAATATCTCCAAAAAAGCACAAAAAATTCCACCAAAAAAAATTTTAAAGAAATTTCTTCAAAGAATTTTCATTGAAAATTTTTTCAAAAAAAATCTATGTCTACGAAAATTTCTCCAAAAATGTTGTGTATGAGAAAATTTCTCCATAACAAACAAAATTTCTGCATAAATTATCCTATAAGAAAATGCTTAATAAAATCTGTGTATAAGAATATTTCCCCAAAATATATTCTAAAAAAAAAAAATTCTGCAAAAAAATGTTGTATAAGAAATTGTTTCTAAAAATTTTTATAAGAACATTTTTCTACTAAAAAGTTATAAGGACATTTTTAATAGACAATATTATGGAAACATTTTCTTATAAATTTTTTCTGTACACAACATTTTTGGAAAAATTTTCTTAGACAGATTTTTTTGGATATTTTTTAATGCAAATTCTTTGGAGAAATTTTTTATAGATTTTCGTGGAGGAATTTTTTATAGACATTTTTTGGAGAAATTGTCTTATAAAATTTACTTTGAAGAACTTTTTTTAATAGAAAATTTTTGGAGAAATTTTCTTATGTAGGCATTATATTGAAGAGATTTTATGGAGACATTTTCTTATAGAATCTTTTTAAGTGTACTTCTATGCTAAAATTTCTTCATAAAATTTTTACCTTTAGAAAACTTCTCCAAAAATTTGTATATAAGAAAATTTCTCTGAAAACAATTTTATAAGAAAATGTGCCGGAAAATTGTTCCACAAGAAAATTTTTCCAAAAATTATCTATAAGAAAATTTCTTCAAAAAATTACTTATAAGAAAATTTTCTGTGAAAAAAAGTATCCACAATTTTTTTAACGGTAAACTTTCTCCAAATTAATCTATACGAACATTTTCTCCAAAAAAAATTTTCATAACAAATTTTTTTAAAAATTTGCAATAAGAACAAAAGTCTAAAAAAATTTTCCAACAAAGTATGTTATAAGAAAATGTCTATAAAAAAATTGCTATAATTAACTTTATTCAACAAATTTTGCTATAATGAAATGTATGCACACAAAGTCCCAATAAGAAATTTTCTATAAGAAAATTTCTAATTTCTCTATAAGAAAATTTCTAATTTCTCTATAAGAAAATTTTTGCAAAACTATTCTATATGAATCAAAAAAAAAATCAAAATTTCTCCAAATATTTTTTTACTGCATTTTGGCAATGTAAATGAAAATTTCTATTAGGTTTTTACTGCATTTTGGCAATGTAAATGGAAATTTCTAATAGGTTTTTACTGCATTATTTCTTCTCCTTTAAATGCATAATTATATCACAATTTACTTTACTTTTGCTGCCAAAGACTGATTGTGTGTCGGGCGAAAAAAAATCCTTGAATGAAGAGAAATATGTGCCGACTTACCTTGTCTTGAGCGAAAAATAAAACAAAAATGTTTCTTAGTTACGGCCTAACTCACAGTCACAAGCAATGAAAAATCGCTTATAAAACTTCCATTTAATAGCCATAATTTTTACTTAAGAAATATGCAATGGGGTGTGAGTGGCGGGGGGTAGAGGTAAATGAAAGATAAATTACCGTACTGAGCTGAGTAATGGCTATAAGTGACAGACATGCGGGTAAAATGTTTGAGAAGGGAAGTAAGTGTACTCCTAAGAGTAACTATAAAAGTTTCCTTGCCTTTTATCAAGGCGGAGATGCAGGATAGATAAGTACTTTTGTCCACAGAGAGAAAAAACTTATTAAGGAAAAAAATATTAATTGTATTCCCAGTTTTTCTTATCGTATGAAGTGGTTACTTTACTGACCCCTTGTAACCTATTGAGTAGTCAATTGTCGCTTTTCTAAAAAAATTATATTTACATAGTTATAAATATGATTAGTAATTCCTAATCTATTTACTGATTTCTCTATTATAGTGATAACATAAATAAGATTGAAGATTTTTTTTATGATCCTCATTATGAATAGTTTACTTTACTGACTCCTCGTAGTCAGTAAATGGGCCTATAAACCATTTTATAACATTCGTTCATAAAATTATAGTCTCCTAATACACATTTTAAATTGGATTTTAATTAATTTTTTATTTCTAATCCTTAAATTTGCATAAAAAACTTTAGTGCTCTCTATAAATCAAATAAAAAATGCATTATTTCCCCTCTTTGACGACACTGCCGTCCACCATATACGAATATCATCTCATCAAGCAAGAAAACTACTGATGAGATGAAAGTGCTAGGCGAGTGCTAGCCAGTGTCATTATTATTGTGAAGTACATGATGACGATACATTTTTAAAAGGATTGGGGTTGGGTCTGGCCCAAGGCCTAAGAGGAAAACACTAAAGTGCTGCTTCTAATGAAATTGCTTATGAATGCAATGCAAGTACATGACGCACATTACAAATAGAAAAAGTCAGCCAGTCAGTCATTCATTCTACTTTCTATTGGATCAATTTTTATTAGAAAAAAAAAACAGAGCAGAAAGAAAATGAAAAATAAAATTTCCATAAGAATGCACATAAATCGACTTATAAATCAACCTCACACTTCTCCAAAACAACACTAACTATGCCAGACGTGCAATGTTACACTTAATGGAGGACAACAATCTGATTATATATCGTCGTCGCCACTCATAGGTGCTTGAGAACCCTCTCAGGAGGGTTAGCTATGTTGGTGGAGGTTGGGAGAGTATTTTTTAATAGAATTATTATTGATTTCTCATCCCATATTTCAACTAAAGGTTAGTTATTATTACTGTAATTAATTACAACAGTGTGCAAATATGTCAAAGGTCATATTTGCAAACGAAATTTTATTAGAAATGTAAAAGGGTCAGTAAAGAAAATAGACTTTGCAGATATTAATGCATTTTTTGCAGTAAATTTTTAGTACTGAAGCAACTTTTTATTTTAATTCTGATGGAAACATTTTAGAGAAATTGTCTTATGTTAAATTTTTGGAGAAATCTGATTATAAATTTTCTTTTAGAAAATTTTTGGAGAAATTTTCTTATAGAAAATTTTTTTCTTATAGAAATTTCATAAACATTTTTTATAAAAAAATTTCTAAAAAATTTTCTATAAAAAAATTTCTCCATAAATTTTCTTAAGAAAATTTTTCCAAAAATGTTCTGTAAGAAAATTTCTCCATAAATGTTCTGTAAGAAAATTTCTCCAAAAATGTTCTGTAAGAAAATTTCTCCAAAAATGTTCTGTAAGAAAATTTCTCCAAAAATTTTCTATCAGAAAATTTCTATAAATTTTCATAAATTTTCTATAAAAAAATTTCTCCATGAGTTTGGGGGTCGTGGGTTCGATTCCCACCAGAGGCTCTGGTCTGTCGCTGCAAAATTCAGCCATATGGTCTTTGTAACCCGGCCTTTCCCTGGACCTTAAAATTAGAATATAAATTTACTTTGTATTGTAATTCATATAAATAAATAAATAAATAAATTTCTCCATAAATTTTCTATAAGAACATTTCTCCAAGAAATTTTCTTACAGAACATTTTGGAGAAATAATATATAAAATATATTATTATTAGAAATAATAAATATAAAAATTTAGTTTTTTTGAAAGTAATTGAAAAATGATCGAATTCCAAATTCACCAAAACATTGTGTACGAATAGGAAATCTGTAGGAAATTCTATAGAAACATTTCTCCAAAAATTTTTCTGTAAGAAATTTTTTCTCAAAAATTGTGTCACGAAAATCTGTTCCAAAATTTGTTCTTGATTGAATTTTGATTTTTACATACTCTCGTATAACAAACAATTTTACAAACTTTTTGAAAAAACTTTAAAATCTTCGTACAGATAATATTTTTTAATTATTAAATAAATTTTATTACTCCAAATCTCCAAAAAATTTCCGAACGAAAACTTTTTTATTCGAGTCTCCAAGAATATTTCTTTGAAAAAATAGTTCTAAGAAAATATAATAATTTTCTATAAAATTTCTGCAAAAATATTTATATGTATAACAAAAAATTCTAGAAAAAGGTTTCTAGTAAATTTCGTCTTAATATTTTCTATAAAAAATGTGTCCCAAAATTGTCAATAACAAAATTATGCAAATATTTGAAGAAATTTTCATATAAATCACTTTTGAGAAAATTTTTGAAAAAAATTTTTATAGAAAATTTTATTATAGAAGTTTAAAAATAAATTTCTTGAAAATTTTTCTTATAACAAAAAATTGTTTATAAAATGTTTTCTAAAATAAGACATAAGAACATTTCTTCAAACATGTTCTTATATCAAATTGTATTCAAAAATCTCCAAAAAAATTTCCGAACGAAACATTTTTCTATTGCAAAATGTCTCCGAAAATATTTCTGTGAGAAAATTTCTATAAAAATAATGCTAAGAGAATTTTCCCAAATAGTTTTCTATAAAATTTCTCAAAAAAAATTTATATAAATTTCTCCAAAACATTTTCTATAAGAAAATTTCGTCACAATATTTTCTATAAAAAAATGTCTTCTAAAATTGTCAATAAGGAAATTATGCAAATATTTGGAGACATTTTAATATAAATAATTTTTGGGAGAAATAATCTATAGACAATTAAAAAAAATATATATATAGAAAGTTTTAAAATATTTTTTTGGATAATTTTCTTATACAGCAATATTAGTAATAAATGCAATATTTCTAAAAAATATTTTGAGAATAAAAAACATTCAAAAATGTTCGTTATTTTCTTAACATTTTCCAATTGTTTGTTAAAATATTAAAAATTGACAAAAAAATTTTTTAAGTATTTCTTCCAAAATTTAGTCAGAATTTGAAAAAAAAATTTATATAAAATTTTATAATAAATTCTACAAAAAGTTGTCTGTATGAACAACTCTCCTTAAAAAAATTGTCTATAAAATTTCTTCGAAAAGAACGTTTCTTAAAAAATGTTCTCATATAAAAAATTGTTTTGAAAGTCTCCAAAAAAATTTTTGAACGAAAAATTTTTCTTTTGCAAAATGTCTCCAAAAAGATTTCTGTGAGAAAATTGCTTTAAAAATTATTCTAAGCACATTTCTACAAATAATTTCCTTTAAAATTCTTGCAAAAAAAAATTAAATAAAAATTTCTCCAAACAAAAATGTGGAAAAAAAATATAGTAAATTTCGTCACAATATTTTCTATACAAAATGTCTCCCAATAATTGTCAATAAGAAAATAATGCAAATATTTGAAGAAATTTTTATATAATTAAAAAAAAATTGTTATAAAAAATTTTATTATAGAATGTTTTAGAAACAAATTTTGGATAATTTTTCTTAAGAATTCTTTCTAAAATTTTCCACTCAAATTTTGAGAAACTTTCATAATAAAAAACATTCACAAATGTTCTTTTATTTTCTCAAAAAAAGTTTTGAGTTTATAGAAAATTTCCTTACATTTTCAATTGTTTTTAAAAATATTAGAAATTTACCAAAAATACATTTTTTAAGAATTTCTTCTAAAATTTTGTCACAATTTTAAAAATTATTTTATATAAAATTCTATTATAAATTCTACAAAAAATTGTCTGTATGAAAAATGTTCCTTACAAAAATGTCTCCAAAAAATGTTCTATAAAATATCTTCTAAAAGAACATTTCTTAAAAAATGTTCTTATATAAAATTGTATTTAAAAGTCTCAAAAAAAATTTTTGAACGAAAAATTTTTCTTTTACAATATCTCTCCAAAAATATTTCTGTGAGAGATTTTCAAATAATTCTATGAACATTTCTTTAAACAAATTTCTCAAATAAATAGTTTCTGGGGAAAATTTTCATACAAATAATATTTGGAAAAAATTTTGCAACAGACAATTTTAGAAAAAATAATGTTATAGAAAGAAAGTTTTAGAATAAATTTTTGGATAGTTTTTCTTATATAACTTTCAGTAAATGAAATATTTCCAATAAAATTTTGAGAAACTTTTATAAAAAAGAACCCTCACAAATGTAATTTAATTTTCTCAAAAAATTTCGAATTTATTTAAAAATTATAAAGAAATATTCTTTTAGAAAATTTCGTTACATTTACCAATTGTTTGTAAAAATATTAGAAATTCGCAAAATAGACATTTTTGAAGTATTTCTGCTAAAATGTAATAACAATTTTAAAAATTATTTTAAATAAAGTTTTATTATAAATTCTACAAAAAAAATTGTCTGTATAAATAATTTTCTTTAGAAAAATTTCTCCAAAAAAGAATATACAAAATTTCTTCTAAAATAAGGTATAAGAAGATATCTTCAAACAAAATTTTATTAAAAATTGGATTCAAAAGTCTCCACAACATTTTCCGCACGAAAAATTTTTCTATTGCAAAATAATAATTCTAAATACATTGATCCAAATAATTATCTATAAAATTGCTCAAAAAAATTATATCAATTTCTCCAAATTATTTTCTTTGTTCCCAAAAAAAAAGATTCGGGTTTATGGAAAAATTATAAATAAATTTTCTTATAGAACATTACCCATAAGAAAATTTCTCCAAAGAAATTTTCCAAAATTTTTTTTTATAATAAAATTTTCTAAAAAAATTGTATAAGAAAATTGGTTTAGAAATTCTCCAAACAAAAATTCTCAATGAAATGTTCAATAATTGGTTTAATAATTTTCTATAACATAATTTTGCCAAACCCTTAAGGAAACACATTTTTATTATTTATCAAAATTTGTCATTGGCAAAACCTTGTCACGTCAATCGTACGTTCAATTAAGAAAAACAAAATTAAAGCACTGTTTCAAACGTTACAACTAATTGAGATTGACGATGATAATAACAACGGGCCGTGGAAGCAATAAAGGCCCAAAAGTTAGGTGGTTTGCAACCATAGAACTTTTGTTCATCTTACACTGACAGTCTTCATGGCTCAACTTTTGGTGTGGTGGAAAAACGGGCAGACAGACAGACGGGCAGATTGAACCGGATGGTCTTTTATGGAAGTGTCATATCAATATTTAGACAACAAGACAAAAAAATCGCAATTTATTTGCTTAAAGTCTAAATCAAACTGACAGCAACACTTTTCACCTACAAAATCAACCGACAGACCCCTATATTGCAACAACACCTCTCTTTCAATAAAATAAAAATAAAAACTGAGCTTTTCACAGAGGCAAGACAGACCAACATAATGACATACATACTCCCCCGAAAAAATTTTAAAAATATTTCTTTCATCCGTAACATATTTTCCTGCCACCACCACCATCATCATCAACCCGGTTTTTTAAAATTCAGGACCTTCTCCTTACTCCCCCCATTGACCCCTCGACATCCTCCTTCGTAGTCGATATAGTAGTACATAGTCACTCGGCTAAGTGAGCGAATGGAAAAACCTCCCCAACAAAAATTTCCGGCCGTACCGAACAAATCATGATTCAGCTGCATTCTGCTTCTTGTACTTCATTTCCGTTTCTTGCTATTATTATTGTTGTTGCTGCACTTTGAACTCTCCTCACCGGAAGCCTGCAAATATTTTCTACATCTATGGAGAGGGGACGGAGAGAGACGTGGAGGAGGAAAGCTGCAGCAGGAACACGAGTTCTTTATTCCATTTATCGTCCGCAACTATGAATAGGACAACACCAAACTTTGGGCTTTCGCCCGGACATATGGTAAGGAGGAGGGTGGAAGGGTGTCGCAAGAGGAGTAGGTTGAGGTATATGATGGTGGTGTATTCATTCAATTGCCGCCATGTGCTTTGTTGGACATTGGCGCCCCCTTTCTGTTATATCTACCAGTGCAAATTTTCTATATAAATATAGATCTACACTATCCTCCACCCTTTGGACAAGTGATTCTGGGACGTCGGGTGGTTGCGCCGCTGCACATAACCCACCCCAAAAAAAAAGCTGCTGCAGCAAATGCTATTGCTGCACATGCTGCTGTAGAAATGCTGACTCAAGCAAGGAGGGTGGAGTAATAATGCTGAGTAAAGCGAAAAATGTTAAAAACTTTTGATGTATATTCCAGATTTTGTTAAAAAAGGTTAAACAAATTTTCTATTATAAAATTTAAAAAAATTAACAAATTTTCTATTAGAAAATGTAATATATTTTCTATAAAAAAACTTAATAAATTTTTTTATAAAAAATTTAACAAATTTTATATAAGCAAATTTAGTAAATATAAAAATATTAAATAATATAAATATATTTAAGACATTTTCTATAAAAAATTTAATACATTTTCTATAAGAAAAATGAACAAATTAAACAAATTTTCTATTAGAAAATTAAACACATTTTTCTATAAGAAAATTTAACAAAATTTTTTTATAAGAAAATTTAACATATTTTCTATAAGAAAATTTCACATATTTTCTATAAGAAAATTTAACATATTTTCTATAAGAAAATTTAACAAATTTTCTATAAAAAAATTTAACAAAATGTTCTACATGAAAATTTAACAAATTTTCTATAAAAAAAATTTAATTTATTTAAAATTAAAAAAAAAATCTGTAAGAAGATTGAACAAATTTTCTCTATAAGAAAATTTAACATATTTTCGATAAGAAAATTGAACAAATTCTCATAAGATAATTTAACAATTTTTTTAAAAGAATATTGACAAAAATTTTCTTAAGAAAATTGATCCGATTTTCTATAAGAAAATAGAACAAAATTTCTATAAAAAATAGAACAACTTTTCTATAAGAAAATAGAACAAATTTTCTATAAAAAATATATTTTTATATTTATAAAAAATTACAATTTGTTGTAAGCAAATTAATCACATTTTCTATAAACAATTTTAAAAGTAAAACAAATTTTTCTTTAAAAATATAACAAATTTTCTATAAAAAATTTAACAAATTTTCCATAAAAACTAACAAATTTTCTATAAAAAAATTTAAAAAATTTTCTATAAAAATTTAACAAATTTTCTTTATAAAAAAAAATAAAAATTTTCTTTATAACAAAATTAAAAATTTTCTGTACGAAAATTTAAAATACTTTCGATAAAAAATTGAACTATTTTTTTATAACAAAATTTAACTAATTTTCTATAAGAAAATTGAACGAATTTTCTATAAGAAAATTGAACGTATTTTCTATAAGAAAATTGAACGAATTTTCTATCAAAAATTTAACAAATGTTCTATAAAAAATTAAACAAATTTTCTTATAAAAAATTATGACATTTTTTATAAGAAAATTATGAAAAAAATTTCTATAAGAAAATTATGAAAAAAATTTCTATAAGAAAATTATGACAAAATTTTCGATAAGAAAATTCAACAAGTTTTCTATACGAAAATCCAACGAAAATCCAACAAATTTTCTTATAGAAAATTTGTTATAAATAACAAAAATGTTCTTATAGAAAATTTGTGATATTTTCAAATAGAAAATTTAACAACAAAATAACAAATTTAATAAAATTATGACAAAATTTTCTATAAGAAAATTATGAAAAATTGTCTATAAGAAAATTATGACAAAATTTTTTATGAGAAAATAATAACAAAATTTTTTTATGAGAAAATTATGACAACATTTTTTGTGAGAAAATTATGACAGTATTTTCTATAAGAAAATTATGATAAAATTTTCTAAAAGAAAATTATGATAAAATTTTCTATAAGAAAATTATGACAAAATTTTCTATAAGAAAATTATGACAAAATTTTCTATAGAAAATCCACAAATTTTTTTGTTAAGAAAATCAAACAAATTTTCCTTAATTCATTTTATAGAATATTAGTTTTAAAAAAAATTGATAAATATTCATACATATATAAAATTTGTGAAATTTTCTTATAGAAAATGTGCTACATTTTTTTTCTATAAAAAATTTTAACAAAATATCTATAAAAAATTTCAACATATTATCTATAAAAAATTTCAACAAATTTTCTATAAAAAATTTCAACAAATTTTCTATAAAAAATTTCAACAAATTTTCGATAAAAAATTTCAAAAAATTTAAAAAAAAATTCTATAAAAAAATGTCTATAAATTTTCTATAAAAAATTTTCTATAAAAGCAACAAATTTTCTATAAAAAATTTCAGCAAATTTTCTATAAAAAATTTCAACAAATTTTCTATAAAAAATTTCAGCAAATTTTCTATAAAAAATTTCAACAAATTTTCTATAAAAAATTTAAAACAAAATTTCTATAAAAAATTTTAAACAAATTTCCTATTAAAAATTTCAACAAATTTTCTATAAAAAATTTCAACAAATTTTCTATAAAAAATTTCAACAAATTTTCTATAAAAAATTTCAACAAATTTTCGACAAAAAATTTCAAAAAATTTAAAAAAATGTCTATAAATTTTCTATAAAAAATTTTCTATAAAAGCAACAAATTTTCTATAAAAAATTTCAGCAAATTTTCTATAAAAAATTTCAACAAATTTTCTATAAAAAATTTAAAAAGAAATTTTCTATAAAAAATTTAAAACAAATTTCCTATTAAAAATTTCAACAAATTTTCTATAAAAAATTTCAACAAATTTTCTATAAAAAATTTCAACAAATTTTCTATAAAAAATTTCAACAAATTTTCTATAAAAAATTTCAACAAATTTCCTATAGAAAATTTTTTTATTTAAAATATGTGAAATTTTCTTATAGAAAATATGTGAAATTTTCTAATAGAAAATATGCGAAATTTTCTTATAGAAAATATGTGAAATTTTCTTATAGAAAATATGTGAAATTTTCCTACAGGAAATTTGTGAAATGTTCTTACAGAAAATGTGCTACATTTTCTCATAGAAAATGTACTACATTTTCTCATAGAAAATTGGGTAAATTCTCTTATAGAAAATTTACTAAATTTTCTCATAGAAAATTCACCAAATTTTCTCATAGAAAATTTACTAAATTTTCTTATAGAAAATTTGCGAAATTTTCTTATAGGAAATTTCTAAAATTTTTTACAGGAAATTTCTTAAACTTGTGAAATTTTCTTGTAGAAAACTTGTAAAATTTTCTTATAGAAAACTTGTGAAATTTTCTAGTAGAAAATTTTTTTATAGAAAATTTATGAAATTTTCTTATAGAAAATTTGTGAAATTTTCTTATAGAAAATTTGTGAAATTTTCTTATAGAAAATTTGTGAAATTTTCTTATAGAAAATTTGTGAAATTTTCTTATAGAAAATTTGTGAAATTTTCTTATAGAAAATTTGTGAAATTTTCTTATAGAAAATTTGTGAAATTTTCTTATAGAAAATTTGTGAAATTTTCTTATAGAAAATTTGTGAAATTTTCTTGTAGAAAATTTGTGAAATTTTCTTATAGAAAATTTGTGAAATTTTCTTATAGAAAATTTGTGAAATTTTCTAATAGAAAATTTGTGAAATTTTCTAATAGAAAATTTGTGAAATTCTTTTATAGAAAATTTGTAAAATGTTATTCTAAACTATTGTTTACATTTTCTTAAAGAACATTTCCTTAATTTTCTTCTTGTTTGTGGTTCTATCCGTTTCACTCTTCCCTCGTTTTTTGTCATTCGCTTATTTTTCTTTTTTGCTATTCTCTCACAAAACTGTTTTTGGCCATCGGCAGTATTTACTGTTAACAAATACTAACCGATTTCATATATACATATATATGAACTATATATACACGATTTTGTCAAATAGACACATACATAAACAAACAAACAAACTACGAAGAGTCGCATAAAACACGAGACAACAACGACTACGGCGACGACTTTTAGTCTAACAACTACAGCAACAAAATCTTGACAGAGTTGTCGGTCGAAGGAAATTCAAAACGAATTGGAGGGGGGTTTCCTTTCCGTTTCCTGAACATTTGTTCGTTCGTTCGTTCCCTGACAGATAGACAGCACTGCTAATGAGGGTTAACTAAGTAAGAACCCCTTCGCACAACGTCTCTGGCTTATTGTGTCGTGTGTTAAATAAACCCCCCTCAGAATCAACCATCATCTGCCACCGCACATCTATTGTCGGTCTTCCAGCACCACCACCACCACTACCACTGCCACTACCACCAATTCAGGCCAAAGCGTTTTAAATGCTGTAGTTTTGAGTTTCCTATTGCAGCGTTTCATTGGCTTTCACAGCGTGCTCCTAGAAAGACGTGGATTCATTCTTGGAAAGGCTTTTTTCTTCGACATCATTATCATCAGAGTTGTCTATCGTCTATCAAGTGTGACTTCCGCGTTGAGAGAACGACAATTGTGTACAAACGAGAGAAACTATTATTCAAATTGTCAAGGAAAATATTTCCATTTTTTTGCTGGTGAATTTAATGTGTTTGTAATTGCTTTTTTGCATTTTCGCACTGCGATTTTCTGCTGATATCAGAAAAACGGGTTTCTTTTGGTTTAATTAAATTAATCGCTTTTCGTAACAATTAATCCAAAATCTCATCAACTGCGAACTTTTGCATCTGTGCAAGGCAACAAAAAATTGGATTTAATTCGTTCATTCAATTAAAAACCAGAAAAAGTTCGTTCTTTCTCTGAAACATTTAACAAAGAGGAGTGTTTGGTTAGTTGCGGCTTAAATAAAAACGTGGTTAATTAGAGTTGCCTGGAAACAACAAAGCGGTGCAACAAAAAAAAAAAACAAACCGACAGAGAATTCAGTGAAGTGAGTTACGCACTCCAGTGAATAATTTAATAAGAAAAAAGGTAAAACAGAAACTTTAATTTTCATCTGCAAATTGACCTAGATTAAAAATATACAAATGTTCTTTAAGAAAAAAATAGATATTTTATAGGAGAAAATTTTACACATTTCCTCAGAAAAGTAATACAAATTTCTATAATTTATGAACTGCTTTATTAGAAAAGTCATACATTAATTGTAAAATGTGAAGATAGAAATTTAAGTTTTTTTGGGAAATGGTAAAAATCCTCCAATACAAAATTGAAGAAATATTTCATAAGAATATTTAAGAAATTTTACAAACGCAAATAAACGAAATTTTTTATAAGAAAATTCATGAAATTTCCTTTGAAAAATCCATAACAATTTTTAAACCCATGAAATTTCTTTAAGAAAATATATTGCATTTTTCTGTAAGAAAATTTAAGAAATTTTCATAAGCAAGTATAATAAATATTATATAGAAAATTTTACAAGTTTTCTATACAAAATCTAAAAAAAATTAAATACGGGATTTTCTATACGAAAAATTAAAAAAATTCTGCGCGAAATTGTAAAAATTGTCTATGGGAAATTTAACAGGTTTTCTATAGGAACATGAACACCTCTTTTTGTTAGAGAATTGAACACATTTTCTTAATGGGAAAGTTATCAAATGTAACAAATTTTCTATAAGAAATTTAACAAGTTTTCCATCAGAGAGAATTAGAGGATATAATGTTCTGTAAACAACATTATAAAAATTATAGATTCATAAGAAAATCAAATTTCTAAAATTTTATAGAAAATTTTGTAAATTTTCAGAATTACAAAGTTCTTAGATTTTCTCATAGAACATTTCTTATAGAATTTCTATAAGAATTTTTTTTTGAAATTGTAAAAATCGTTTATAATAAATACATACGTATATAACAAGTTCTATAAGTTTAATTTCTTATAGAATTTTATATTTTTTTTCTATAAAAAAAGTTGAAGAAATTTTCTATAAGTAAATCCAACTAATTTTCTTTAACAAAGTTTAACCAAATTTTAATAAGAAAATCTAACGAAAATGTAAACAATTTTTTTAAAAAGAAAATCTATTCCATTTTCTATAAGAAAATGATACCAATTTTCTATTTAAGAAATTTTTTTACAAGTATTAGACAATATAAGAAAATTCAAAAATTCTATAAAAAAAATCTAATTTTATATTAACATTTTAATACTATGAAAAGATAAGTAATTATTGTATAAATAAATATGAAAATGAATAAAAAAATTCACAAATTTTCTGTAAAATGCACAAATATTCTTTAAGAAATTTACCAAATTTTCTGTAAGAAATTTTGACAAAATTTTCTATAAGAAAATTTCACAAAATTTTCTATAAGAAAATTGTGACTAAATTTTCCATAAGAAAATTTTGACCAAATTGTGACAGTTTTCTATAAGAAAATTGTGACAGTTTTCTATAAGAAAATTGTGACAGTTTTCTATAAGAAAATTGTGACAGTTTTCTATAAGAAAATTGTGACAGTTTTCTATAAGAAAATTGTGACAGTTTTCTTTAAGAAAATTGTGACAAAGTTTTCTATATGAAATTTATCAAATTTTCTATAAAAAATTTAACAAATTTCCAATAAAAAATTTCAACAATTTTTCTATAAAAAATTTCAACAATTTTTCTATAAACAATTTCAACAATTTTTCTATAAAAAATTTCAACAATTTTTCTATAAAAAATTTCAACAAATTTTCTAAAAAAAATTCAACAAATTTTCTATAAAAAATTTAACAAATTTTCTATAAAAAATTTAACAAATTTTCCATAAAAAAAATTAACAAATTTTCTATAAAAATTTCCTATAAAAAGTTAAACAAATTTTTTATAAAAATAACAAATTTAAACAAATTTTCTATAAAAAAAATCAACAAATTTTCTATAAAAAAAATCAACAAATTTTCTATAAAAAAATTCGACAAATTTTCTATAAAAAATTTCGACAAATTTTCTATAAAAAATTTCGACAAATTTTCTATAAAAAATTTCGACAAATTTTCTATAAAAAATTTCGACAAATTTTCTATAAAAAATTTCGACAAATTTTCTATAAAAAATTTCGACAAATTTTCTATAAAAAATTTCGACAAATTTTCTATAAAAAATTTCGACAAATTTTCTATAAAAAATTTCGACAAATTTTCTATAAAAAATTTCGACAAATTTTCTATAAAAAATTTCGACAAATTTTCCATAAAAAGAATTTCGACAAATTTTCTATAAAAAATTTCGACAAATTTTCCATAAAAAGGATTTCGACAAATTTTCTATAAAAAATTTCGACAAATTTTCTATAAAAAATTTCGACAAATTTTCTATAAAAAATTTCGACAAATTTTCTATAAAAAATTTCAACAAATTTTCTATAAAAAATTTCAACAAATTTTCTATAAAAAATTTCAACAAATTTTCTATAAAAAATTTCAAAAAATTTTCTATAAAAAATTTCAACAAATTTTCTATAAAAAATATGAACAAATTTTCTATAAAAATATCAAAAAAATTTCTAAAAAATTCGACGAAATTTCTATAAAAATTGCAACATTTAAAATATTTCCTATTAGAAAATGTAAAAATATTTTATAAAATTTTTTATAAGAAAAGAAATATGTATATCTAAAAGAAAGAAATATTTTTGTAAATTTCTTATAGAATTTCTGAAATTTTCTTATAATTTGGTAAATTTCTTAAAGTAAATTTTTACAGAAAATTATTTGCATTTTTTTATTAAGTTTCTTAACTATTTATTTAAATAACTATTTATATTTTCATAGTTTTTGGAAGAAATGAAAGAAAAAATATCTACAAAACAATTTTTAAATTTAAAAGAATACGATTTAAAAGCCCAAAAAAGACTATTGTCCTGCGCTCCAGACATAATCTTTGTCATACGCTGGAAACAATCGTTCATTTTATGAATACAACAAACAACAAATGGCATTTCCGCCCACCGGAAAAGCCTGTTGTCATTGTTCCTTTTATGCCGTATAGTGCAGACAGAAGATTTTCCTCGGCTTTTATTTCACATTGTATCGTTCGTGTTGTTGTATTGGGGAAAAAGCCTTAAGCATCCACATTTGTACTTTTTTATCTTTGGTGTAATATAGGCTTTGATGGTGTATATTTAAAAACATTGGCATTTTTTCGATGATGACTCACATTCAGACTTGTACAGTGGTTCTGAATGTCACTTCTCTTGAATGTATAGTATACACTTCTATATATACAAAAGAACAATTTATATTACATAACCTTAGACAACATATATACATACTCGTATATCGCCACATTGGGGATTTGTTTTGTGCGGCTTTAAATAAATGTTGTGAATATGTCTTATCATGTCCTCATCAATGTTGCATTTCATTCATTCAGTCAGTCACCCATTCACCAAGTCAAGGAGTCACTTCGACAACGATTCTAATATTCATGAACTCAATTCCTTAGGTCCCCAAATGACAACATAAGTGTTCCACTCTGAGCTCAGCAGAAAAAAAAGTGAAATCATCACAAAACGAAATCCGCAAAAAAGTCATAAAAAGTTTACATTAAAAACGCAGCAGCACAGAAACCAGAAACACAAATAAAAACTGGCAACAATTTATGGGAAAACAAGAATATCAAATAATGAATGAATTTGAAATAAGAGCCAAAAAGCAAATGATAACAAGGACATCTTCCTTTTTTTGGGTGGGGGCAAGTGAATCATGAGATTAACAAAAACTTTAAGAACAAAAGTTCCGGTAGTTAATCCAATTATATTTAATCTTATTAAATTTGATTTTCGAGTATTGGAGAATTTTTGTAATTAAAGAGACATTTTGGTGAAATTTTTGATTCATTACCTTAGAGAAAATGTTATCAATTTTTTTTCAAAATTTGTTAAATTTTCTTTACAAATTGTTATATTTTTCTTAATAAGAAAAATATTTTACAAGGTCTTTATTTATTTTATTAATGTCTTCAACCAGAAGATTTCTATAATTTACAACGAAAAATTATCAAGTTTCAATAAAATTTTTTCAATTTTCTTTAAGAAATCCCTCCGTTTAGAATGTTTTGAAATTTTCAATATATAAATCACGTTCTCTGTGTAGAGCAAGGCAACTAATAATAACAAAATTTGTTTCTGTACAAATTAAGAAAACTCTCTTGCCAATGGTATATAATAAAATATAATGTGATAACATGTATTTGTTCTGAGAATGAACATATGTGAAGCGCTTCTGAAAGAATATGGTATTAAGAACATATTTGGAAAATTAGCTTTCCATTAAATGCATTATTTATTAAAGTTTATTGACTCAAAATAACCTAAAAGTGTACCACCAAACTCTTATATCGATGGCTTATATCCAAAAGTGGCTATATTAAAAACCCCAATTTTTCATGAGATCAAAAAAATGTTGATTTTTATTATTTTGCGATAATTTTTATATGATATAAATTATGTATACGAACGTTTATAATACATACCTCCGAATTCCTAATTGATATCATAATAAAATTATCGCGAAATAATAAAATTCAACAGTTTTTTAGCTCTCCTTAAAATTTTTATTTTACTACATTTGGATATAAGCCATCGATATTAAAAATTTTCTAATCGACAAGTGCACAAATTTTGTTATAAGAAAATTGTAAAAAAATGTTTACAGCATTTTCTAATAAAATTTAACACATTTTTTATAATGCAATTTAAATTAACGGCACTAATGGAAATTCGAGAAATTTTATAAAAAAATTTAAAAAAAAAATTGCAATGAAAATTAATAAAAACAAATTGCAAGGAAAATTTCAATATTTATAAAAAAATGTATAATTTTTTTATATGTATAATTTATTTTATTAATTCAACAAATTTTCTATAAAAAATTCAACACATTTTCTATAAAAAATTCAACAAATTTTCTATAAAAAATTCAACAAATTTTCTATAAAAAATTCAACAAATTTTCTATAAAATATTCAACAAATTTTCTAAAAAAAATTCTATCAAAAATCAACAAATTTGTAGCTGTAACAATTTTCTATAAAAATGATAACAATTTTCTATAAAAAAAATGTGAATATTTTCTAAAAAAAAAAGTAACAAATTTTCTATAAAAAATTTGTACCAATTTTCTATAAAAGTATTTAACAAAATTTCTACAAAAAATTTAACAAACTTTCTATAAAAAAATTAAAAAACTTAATTAAAAAATTTAACAAATATTTTATAAAAAATTTACAAATTTTCTTTAAAAACAAAATTGCCAAATTTTGTATAAAAATTTTTAAAATTGGTCTATAGAACAATTAAAAATGTTTTGGTTTGTAGAATTTATATTACAAAATTTTTATTTTCTTAAAAAAAATTTTCTTTTCAAAAAAAACTTTAAATATTCTAAAAATAGTTTTAAAAATTTCCTTAAAACAATTAACAAATATTTTAAAAATAAAAAAAATTATATCAAGGAATTTTCTATAAAATAATTTAAAAAATTAAAAATTTCGTAGGAAATTTAAAAAAAATATGAATTGGTCATATTGAGTAAATGCATTTTTACAAAAAAATTCAAATTTGATTATAGAAATAAGAAATTTTGTAAAAACTTTTATAGAATTTCTGTAAAAAATTTTATAGAAAATTTTTATAGAAAATGTATAAATTTTTTCAGAATATTTGTACTTGTTTTTCGAAAATTTGTAAAAAATATTATAGAAAATTATAAATAACATTTTAAAACTATTTGTAGAAAATTTGTTACAATTTTTCATAGAAAATTTGTTACAATTTTTCATAGAAAATTTGTTACAATTTTTCATAGAAAATTTGTTACAATTTTTCATAGAAAATTTGTTACAATTTTTAGAAAATTTGTTACAATTTTTCATAGAAAATTTGTTACAATTTTTCATAGAAAATTTGTTACAATTTTTCATAGAAAATTTGTTACAATTTTTCATAGAAAATTTGTTACAATTTTTCATAGAAAATTTGTTACAATTTTTCATAGAAAATTTGTTACAATTTTTCATAGAAAATTTGTTACAATTTTTCATAGAAAATTTGTTACAATTATTCATAGAAAATTTGTTACAATTTTTCATAGAAAATTTGTTACAATTTTTCATAGAAAATTTGTTACAATTTTTCATAGAAAATTTGTTACAATTTTTCATAGAAAATTTGTTACAATTTTTCATAGAAAATTTGTTACAATTTTTCATAGAAAATTTGTTACAATTTTTCATAGAAAATTTGTTACAATTTTTCATAGAAAATTTGTTACAATTTTTCATAGAAAATTTGTTACAATTTTTCATAGAAAATTTGTTAAAATTTTTCATAGAAAATTTGTTAAAATTTTTCATAGAAAATTAGTTACAATTTTTCATAGAAAATTTGTTACAATTTTTCATAGAAAATTTGTTACAATTTTTCATAGAAAATTTGTTACAATTTTTCATAGAAAATTTGTTACAATTTTTCATAGAAAATTTGTTACAATTTTTCATAGAAAATTTGTTACAATTTTTCATAGAAAATTGGTTGCAATTTTTCATAGAAAATTTGTTGCAATTTTTCATAGAAAATTGGTTGCAATTTTTCATAGAAAATTTGTTACAATTTTTCATAGAAAATTTGTTACAATTTTTCATAGAAAATTTATTACAATTTTTCATAGAAAATTTGTTACAATTTTTCATAGAAAATTTGTTACAATTTTTCATAGAAAATTTGTTACAATTTTTCATAGAAAATTTGTTACAATTTTTCATAGAAAATTTGTTAAAATTTTTCATAGAAAATTAGTTACAATTTTTCATAGAAAATTTGTTACAATTTTTCATAGAAAATTTGTTACAATTTTTCATAGAAAATTTGTTACAATTTTTCATAGAAAATTTGTTACAATTTTTCATAGAAAATTTGTTACAATTTTTCATAGAAAATTTGTTACAATTTTTCATAGAAAATTTGTTACAATTTTTCATAGAAAATTTGTTACAATTTTTCATAGAAAATTGGTTGCAATTTTTCATAGAAAATTTGTTGCAATTTTTCATAGAAAATTGGTTGCAATTTTTCATAGAAAATTTGTTACAATTTTTCATAGAAAATTTATTACAATTTTTCATAGAAAATTTGTTACAATTTTTCATAGAAAATTTGTTACAATTTTTCATAGAAAATTTGTTACAATTTTTCATAGAAAATTTGTTACAATTTTTCATAGAAAATTTGTTGCAATTTTTCTATGAAAATTTGTTGCAATTTTTCTATGAAAATTTGTTACAATTTTTCATAGAAAATTTGTTTAATTTTTTATAGAAAATTTGTTAAATTTTTTATAGAAAATTTGTTAAATTTTTTTATAGAAAATTTGTTAAATTTTTTATAGAAAATTTGTTCAATTTTTTATAGAAAATTTGTTCAATTTTTTATAGAAAATTTGTTCTATTTTTTATAGAAATTTGTTAAATTTTTTATAGAAAATTTGTTAAACATTTGTAGAACATTGTTAAATTTTTTCAATTTTTATAGAAAATCTGTTACATTTTTATAGAAAATTTGTTAAATATAAAAAAAAAATTTTATAGAAAATTTGTAAAAAAAAATTTATAGAAACTTTGTAAAAAAATTTTTTTGTAGAAATTATGTTTTATTTTGGAAAAAAAATTAAATATTAATTTGTATTCTATTTTTAACAATTTTCAATTTTAAAAAATTTGTTAAATTTTTTTTAGAAAAATAGCTTTTGATTGATATTAGCTTTATATCCAGTAACGACTTTTAAGCTCATAAATGTGTTAAACAAACTTTGCACGTTCCCACATTATAGCAATGACATGATACTAAATATCTTTGGCAATATATGTAGGTCTTTTAAAAAAAATCGATATTAAGCACATCTTTAGAAAAATAGCTTTCATTTGATATACATTTTATTACAATTTGACGGCATTTAATACCCTAAAGGTGTACCACAGGAATATGTGTAGTGTTGATTTTACGATTCTGCGAAGATCTTTCGATATTTAGAACATCTCTTTGGAAAAAGAGTTTCTGAAAGATGTATAGTTCAATATATCTTGAGGACACTTAAGTCCCTAAAGTTGTACCACAAAAATCAGATTTAATGATTCTCACTTCTTTGGAAAACAGAGCTTTTCGCTGACAATAAAACTGTTCTACCGGTTAACGGTTTCTCTGTGGAGTAGTTTTGCCTTGAATATACTATACTACATATCCTGATTTGTTGAATCAACTATCTTAATTGTTTATTTCAGCACATTATTATATCATTATCTTAAATCTTTCTACTATTTGATCACATCCTTTTGTTAATATATTTTCCCATAAAATATTGATTGATGTGTCATCAAAACTAATGTCTTCCCATTTGGTTTTTCTTTTCTCTCTTTTCTGTTTGTTTGTTATTTTCAGAAAATGTTGGCTTGAATCTTCATTTGTGGGCATACGTCCATTGGACTCACCGCAGACACCCGTCATCGAAAGCACACCATTTATAGCGGCTGCCGCAGCAGCGGCCCATGCCAATCTGAGGCCCGTCTTAAATATCAGCAATACCAACAACACCAACAATAGCTTCTATATTGCCAATCATAATCTCGATGCCGGTAGTGCAGCGGTGGTAACGGCGTCAGCATTTCTAAATTCATCGGCGCCCTTAACCGGAAATGATTTACAGCAATTAACACGTATGAACGGAGGTCTCAATAACGGTTCGACGAGTAGCAGTAGTGGCGTCGGAGGCGGCGTTGGCGGTGGTCTAATACATCATTACCCCGTCGGTGAGTCGAAGAGAAAGAAAAAAGCGTATTTAATCTAAGGAATTTCCTTCCTTATCCGCACACACACACACACCCTCAAATATAGACCCCAAAGTCCCCCCACAGAAAACTAAAATAATTAAGTGAGAAAAAAAATCACAAAGTATATTTTATAGAGCTAAAAACAAAAAATAATTTGCAAATATTATTATTTTTATAGATGTTTAGAGAAAAAACCACACACAAAACACTGAAAAAAAGCTAACAACAAATGTAGATTTTAGAAAAATTCGATAAAGTAATTTAAAAAGTAAACACAAAAAAATATTATTATTTTTGTAGTAAAAAATATTTCTCATAAACTGTGTATATTTTGTTTTTCCTTTCCCTCCGCTCCATGGCAATTTAATTATTTTTTTCTTTTGTAATTTTCATTTGTAAGCTTAGCTTTTTGTTTTGACTTATGTTTGCAATATATTTTAAACGATACTACTTAGACCACAAAAAATGCCTTACAATTATTTTCTTTTTTACAAATTATATGATTTTGTAATTTAATTAGGTTTTTTAGTTCTTTCGAAAAATGTGGCTCCACCCAATCAAATTGTCATTTATACAAATATTTATTTTGTAAATTTATTTTTTTATATACGAGTATACAACAACATAACTACAACAATAAAGTGATGACACATGACACATTTATTTATTTGGTGCGCATTATGTTTTATTTATTGTTTTTAGAGTTCCAACTCAATGGGGAGCAAAAATGTACTTGGCTTTGTTAATTTAAAGAAAATCTAAAAAAGAGAGCTTTAAGCTTTGTCCGAAGCTTCGAAAGAGAGCAAGTTTTTTGAAGGCATCAATGAAATAATGAGAAGTACATAGTTATTAGTAGCTAGTTTTAAAAAGCTTTAAGCTTTTAAAGAACAAGCTTTTTGGTTTTAATGAAAATGTGGGAAGAGCTTTCTGAGGATCAAAATAACTTTTTTACAGCTTTAATATTTATATATTTATTTAATTTTGTCAAATTTTATAAAGTATAGATATTTAATGAAAAAAGCTAGAAAAGCTTTCAATTATTTAGAAACTAAAAATAAGGAAAAATATAGAAATTAATATAAAAAATTTGCAATAAATTAAGTTAAATATTTCAGTGATAGGTTTGATAAAATCAAGATTTTAGGTTTGTTTTTGAAAATTATAAGAAAAAGAGCTTTTTGATGATGAAGTTTCATATTTAATAAATTTAAAATGCACAAAAGTTTTTATATAAAATTTCGAACAATGAACATATTCAATTAAAAAAAAATATTTACTGAAAACTAACCTTTGTAAAAGCTCTTATTTAGAATCCCCTTTAAAAAGCTTTAACATACAGAAACGCTTTGTCATTTGAAAAATAATTAATAATTATTTGACTTGATAAATTTTATAGGGAATTTTTAGAAAAATGCTTTTAAAGAAAAAATTATGAAAAGCTTTCTATTATTAAAAGCCCAAAAAGTGACACAAAAATATAGAATTTTAAGTAGAAATGATTAGCAACAGGTTTTCTATTCAAGTCAAATTAAATATTCCACTGAGAAGAACATTTTTGTAAAAGCTTTTATTTGGAATTCACCTTAAATAGCTTTAAAATACAGAAAAGCTTTTCCATTTGAAACGGAATATTTGAAAAATAATTAATATTGTTATATTTAATTGATTTGATACATTTTTTAGAGAATTTTTTAGACAAATGTTTTAATTTAAAAATATTACGAAAAGCTTTCTACTATTAAAAACCCTAAAGGTAACAAAAATATAGAAATTAAAGTAGACAAATTTCCGAAAGCTTTTCTCATCAAGTCACATTATATTTTACTGAAAAGTAAGTTTTTGTTGAAGCTTTTATGTTGAATTCTCTTTTGAACAGTTTTAAAATAGAGAAAAGCTTTTATATTTCTAACAGAAAATAATTAATGTCTATATATTTATTGGATTTTATCAGATTTTATAGAATTTTTTAGACAAATGGCTTTGAAGAAACAAATTACGAAAAGCTCTCTATTATTAAAAACCTCAAAAGTGACGGAATTATAGAAATCAAATTAGAAATAATTTCCAAACGCTTTTCTAATCAACTAAAAATAAATATTTCACTAAGCAAACTTTTGTAAAAGCTTTTACTTTTATTTAACTTTTGAACAGCTTTAAAATACAGAAAAGCTTTTATATTTCTAACAAAAAAATTCGCAAAATAATTAATATCTATAAATTTATTTGATTTCATCAATTTTTATAGAATTTTATAGACAAATGGATTTGAATAAAAAAATACGAAAAGCTTTCTATATTAAAAACATCAAAAGTGACAGAAATATAGAAATTAAAGTAGAAATAATTTCCAAACGCTTTTCTAATCAAGTAGAAATAAATATCTCACTGAGAAGCAAACTTTTGTAAAAGCTTTTATTTTGAATTAACTTTTGAAAAGCTTTAAAATACTGAAAAGCTTTTCCATTTGTTCAAACAAATTAAAATATAATAAATATTCATATACATATTTATTTGATATTATCAATTTTTTAAACAAATATTTTTGAAGAAAAAAAATTACGAAAAGCTTTCTTTTATTAAAAATCCTAATAGTGAAAAAAATATTTTGTAAAAGCTTTTATTTTGAATTCACTTCTGAACCGCTTTAAAATACAGAAAAGCTTTTCCATTTGTAACAGAAAATTCGTAAAATTATTAATACTTATTAAATTTCATCAATTTTTAGACACATGTTTTTGAAGGAAAAAAAATACGAAAAGCTTTCTTTCATTAAAAACCATAAAAGTGTCAGAAAGATAGAAATTAAAGTAGAATCAATTTTCAGAAGCGTTTCCAAAAAAGTTATTACAAATAATTCACTGAAAAACACGCTTTTTCAGAAGCTTTTATTGAAAAGGATTTTATATATCTTTAGGTGGATAAAATTAACTGTTGAATAATTAGAGCATTTTAATTAATTTTGTTTACTTTAAAAAAGTTTCTAAGATTTATTAAAATAATTGAATTTTTTTAAAGCTCCATATTTTTAATTTATTGTCTTTGAAAGCTCAAGCTTTTATATATAAGTATGTAAATCAAAGCTATTTTTCCGTTTAAAGTTTCTAAGACTTATTAAAATATTTAAATTTTCGAAAGCTCTAGGTTTTTTATTTTAGTAACTCTGAAACTCAAGCTTGTGTCTTTGTAAATCAAATCCAATTTTTGTAATAATCAATAACAAACCAAGTGGAATTTTTTTTTAAAGAAAATTCAAGATTTTATGACTAAACATTTTTCCAAAGCTCTACATTTTTAATTTAATATCTCAGAAAGCTCAATCTTTTATATTTGCCAATTAAAGGTAGTTTTTATTAATCAAAGCAAATCATGTGGAAAATTTCATTCAATTTCCATTAAAGAAAACTCCGTATTCTATGACAAAAATTTAGATTTTGTTGAAAGCTCTTAGTTAGTTCCTTTAGACATCTTTAAAGCTCCATCTTTTCAATTATTAAATTTAATCTCGTTCTTAAACCTATAATGCCTCTCATCCTTTCAAAAGAACTTCAATAAAAGCTCCAGCTGTCTTGAAAGCTCAAAAATCTTAAACTAATTAATGTCATATGCAAAGCTTTAAACATGGAGCTTTAGCATAGATGTTTCTTAGGGATTTTGAAAATGCAAAATTTGCTTTCTTCAAAGCTCAAAAGGCTTAAACTAATTCATGTCATGTTCAAAGCCTAAAACATGGAGCTTTAGGATAGACTTTCCTCAGAGATTTTGAGAATGCATGACTTGAAATCTCAAGACTTTCAAAAAGCATGATTTGAAATTCTGAAAAGGAAAACCACATCACAAAGATTCATTAATGCAATTGAACATAACTTAGAAATGAAATTCGTCCCCCCAAAAAATAAAGATTTTTTGTCATTTGGCATCTTAAAGACAAAAAATTAGCGGTGTAATTTTCTATTTAGGCCTTGTTTTTAAATTAGAACAATTCACCTAAATTTGGAAAAAATAAAATATACAATTAAAATTCGATACAAAAAAACAACGAAAAATAAACAAAGCCAAAGTACTTTTAGGAGACTCCCAAACCTTTCGGCGCGAAAATATGATCAAAATTCACAAAAAAAAACAATTCATAATTCATAAAGAAAATTCTCACTTGCAAAAAAAATCATCACTAATTTGAAATTGAAATTGAAAAAATAAACCATCTCATGATTTCAGCTAAAAAAGAATCACAATTTATTATTTTTTTAATGTATTCTCATTTTTTAAATTATTTAAATTTCTTATTTAAAAAATCTCTTTTATTATTTTTAAAAAAATTGCCCTCCCCCTGTTTTCTGTTTGTATTTAATACACAACCTTATTTTCTTTTTAATTGTAATTTTCTTGCACTTAAATAAATTAATTTTTTTTCTGTAGATTTTAGTTTTAATTTCGATTTATATTTTGTAGTTTTGCTTTTTTGCATAGAAGCACCCGTACACTTAACATAACTGTTAATGATCATTTATATTTAAAAAAAAAATAATAATTAATTGTATTTATTTTGATTTATTTTTTTCTTTTAAATTATAAACATTTTATGTTTTTAATTTTATATATTATACACAAAAAGAAGAAAAAATATACTCTCTCTCTATTTTATTATTATTATTATTATTATATATATATAAACATAACGATATATATTTATAATCATATATAATCACAACATTTATTTATAATTTATAATCAAGCAAAAAATAATAATTAATTGATAATTATGATGATACGATTTTTAATTTTTAAGTTTTGTTTTTTTTTTTAAATAAAAACTATAAATACTTTTATGTTAGAGAAAAACAAATTTGAACTTTTGTGTTTTTATTTATTTTGTTATTATTTCACGGTTGGTTATTATGATTTTTCTAATTTTTTATTATTTATTTAGGAAATGGAGTTTTTTATTTATAAAAAGGGTTTCAAAAGAGTTTCCAGGGCGAACATTGAGACCTTTCTACGGAAATATTGGCATATTTAGTCTCGAATATTTAAAAGCGAAAAAACGAGTTTAAAAGAATTTAGATAAACTTCCGCTGTATCAATCATTTTCAGGATTTCCCTGAGTATTTTCCCGAAATAGTTCGTATGTTATAAAGTCCTGTACAAAAAAACGGAATAATTAATATCCCTAGCCACTGACCACCAAAGCATTTGTAAATATCAAGATTTTTTGTTTGAGAGCTTAAAGCTTTAACCTATCTTCCCTGAAAAACAAACTATTTTGTTCTAGAGAAAATTAAGAGTAAAAGTTTTTAGAGATTTTTTTAGACAAATGTTTTTGAAGAAGAAAATCTGACGAAAAGCTTTCAATTCTTTAAAAACCACAGTTTAAAAATTTACAATTCAAAGTAAGAACTATTTCTAGAAGCTTTTCTATTCAAGAAATATTAAATATTTCACTGTAGAACAAACTTTTGTAAAAGCTTTTATTTTGAATAGCTTTAAAATACAGAAAAGCTTTTATATTTATAACAGAAAACTTAAAAAATAATTAATATTTACATATTTATTTCATTTAATAAATTTTTTAGATAATTTTTTAGAAAAATGTTTTTAAATAAAAATTACGAAAAGCTTTCTATTATAAAAAAATCCGAAAACTGACAAAAATATAGATACTAAAGTACGAAATTTTTCTAATCAAGTCAAATTAAATATTTCACCGAGTAGCAAACTTTTGTAAAAGCTCTTAATGGAAGTGAATACTTTTGATTTGCTTTAAAATTCAGAATACATATATTTTATATTTCTAGAAAAAAATTAGAAAAAACCATTAATATTTATATATTAATTTGATTTGATAAACCTTTTTTGAGACAAATGTTTTTGAAGGGGAAAAATACAAAAAGCTTTCTCTTATTAAAAACCAAAAAATTTACAGAAATATAGAAATTAAAGTAGAATCAATTTCCAAAAGTTTTTCTAATCAAGACAAATTAAATATTTCACTGAAAAGCAAACTTTTGCTTTTATTTTGAATTGCTTTAAAATACAGAAAAACTTATATATTTATAACAGAAAGTTTGAAAATAATTAATATTTACATATTTATTTTATTTGATCAATTTTTTAGAGAATTTTTTAGAAAAATATGTTTAAATAAAAATTACGAAAAGCTTTCTATTATTAAAAATCTCAATAGTGACAGAAATATAGATATTAAAGTAAGAACTATATCTAGAAACTTTTCCAATCAAGTAAAATTAAATATTTCACCGAGCAGCAAACTTTTGTAAAAGCTTTTAATGGAAGTGAATACTTTGGACTTGATTTAAAATACACAATATATTTTACATTTCTAACAGAAAATTTGTTCTGGAGAAAATTAAGAGTAAAAGTTTTGAGATTTTTTTAGACAAAAGTTTTTGAAGAAAAAAAATGACGAATAGCTTTCAATTATTTAAAAACCACAGTGTACGAAATGTACAATTCAAGTAAGAACTACTTCCAGAAGCTTTTCTAATAAAAAAAATTTAATATTTCACTGAAAAGAAAATCTTTGTAAAAGCTTTTATTTTGAATAGCTTTAAAATACAGAAAAGCTTTTCAAATTTTCAGAAGCAGTAAATTTTCTAGAAGCTTTTCTAATCAAAAAAATTTAATATTTCACTGAAAGCTAATCTTTTATTTTGAATAGCTTTAAAATACAGAAAAGCTTTTATATTTGTAACAGAAAACTTGAAAAATAATTAATATTTACATATTTATTTAATTTGATCAATTATTTAGAAAAAGAAAATATAAAAAGCTTTCTATTATTAAAAATCCCAAAAAGTGGCAGAAATATAGATATTAAAGTAAGAACTATATCTAGAAACTTTTCTGGTCAAGTAAAATTAAATATTTCAACGAGTAGTAAACTTTTGTCAAAGCTTTTAATGGAAGTTAATACTTTTGATTTGCTTTTATATACAGAATATATATTTGTATTTCTAGCAGAAAACTCGAAAAACAATTAATATTTATATATTAATTTCATTTGATAAAATTTTAGAGAATTTTTGAGACAAATGTTTTTGAAGGGGAAAAAATACGAAAAGCTTTGTATAATTAAAAACATCAAAAGTGGCACAAATATAAAAATAAAAGTAGAATCAATTTCCAAAAGCTTTTCTAATCAAGTAAAATTAAATATTTCACTGAGAAGCAAACTTTTGTAAAAGCTTTCATTTTGAATTCACCTTCGTATAGCTAGTATTTTCATAAATTCTATTCCTATACAAAAAATGGACCGATCACCAAAGCATTTGGAAATATTAAGATTTTTTGTTTGAGAACTAAAAGTTATAACACAACTTCCCTAAAACACAAGCTTTTTTGTTTTGGAGAAAATTTAAAGTTTTTAGTAACGAAACTACATATTTTTTTTTAGAAAATTCGAAAAACAATTAATATTTATATACTGATTTTATTTGATACATTTTTTAGAGAATTTTTGAGACAAAAGTTTTTGAAGGGGAAAAAATACGAAAAGCTTTCTGTTATAAAAAACCTCAAAAGTGACAGAAATATAGAAATTAAAGTAGAATCAATTTCCAAAAGATTTTCTAATCAAATAAAATTAAATATTTCACTGAGAAGGAATTTTTTTTTTAAAAGCTTTCATTTTGAATTGCTATTAGAACTAGCAAGTATTTTAATAAATTCTAGTCCTATAGAAAAAAAAATTAAATAATATCCTTAGCTACGGACCGACCACTGAAGCATTTGGAAATATCAAGATTTTTTGTTTGAGAACTTAAAGCTTTAACACAACTTCCCTAAAACACAAGCCTTTTTGTTCTGGAGAAAATTTAAATAAAAGTTTTCAATTATGAAATACATATTTTTAAAAAAAAATATACCATTTTCAAATCGCTTTACAATTATGTAAAGCCTTTATAGTTTCAACGGAAAAAATTATTACAACTTTTGAGAATTATTTAAAGACAGGACTGAGCTAGCGCTATTACAGGATAAACGCTTGAAAGTTTAAAGCTTTAACAGAACTTGGCTAAAAATAGTCTTTTACTTGAATACGAATGAAAAAGAGCTTTCCATAATGAAACTGTATCATTATTGAGTTATTAAACCTTTTGAATAGCTTTAAATTGAAAAGATATATATATATTTTTTACTATATTTTAATCCATAATTCGTTGCAAAACTATAGTTAAGCTCCCGTGGAGTTAAGCTTTCTTTCTGGTAGAACTCTACCAGAAATAAAGCTTAATAATATCATTTCACAGCATAAAGATCTAACAAATTTTGAATTAAATGTCAACTTTTTGTCCTAAGAGAAAAGTATGAAGAAGAGCTTTCTTCATTTGAGAATATTTTTTTAAACATACTTCAATTAAACAGCTGAAAATAAGCTTTTTTAGTTGCAGCAGGAAAAAACGAAAAATAATTTAATTTATTCAACTTTTGAATAGCCTTAAAATGTAGAAAAATGTTGTACATTAAAATATTGTAACTACACTATGCAACAAAACTTTTGTCGAAGGGCTGTTCATAACATTTAATGGTGTAAACGAAAAAAATATTTAAAATATTTATGGTAATTTTTTTTTTCAATTTTTCGTTAAAATTCCCATTTTCTTGAAAATAGCCGTTAATATTTGGATCATATTTTTTTAAGTATACCCTTGATAAAGCCGGGAGGCACGTTAAATTGAAAGTAAAAACAAGGACTACAAATATTAATAATGACACATTCACGTTAGAACAGAAGTTTAGAAACTGTCGTTAAAACAATTAGAAAACATTTGATTTTTTTTTTGTATAAAAAATCGTGTTTTGTTGGCACGAAAAAAACTATAAGAAATATGAAAAATCACAAATAATTGTTCCAATTTTTTAAAGCAAGCATCTTAGCGAAGTAAACAATGCCTATTTGAAGAATATCTATTGATAGATGTAGAAATTATAGTACTTTGGGTAGAATAAGAGAATTTCGACATAATCCGGTTTTTATATCACCACTATATTGAACAAGGGTATATATCAGATGCTGCGGGCCAAAAGTAAAACACATCGATGGAGTGACCAAAGAAACCCCAATAAGATTCGTATTTGGCAGAAATCCGTTTTGGGCCGTTTTAAGTAATTTGAGCAATGTCCGTCCGTCTGTCTGGTCGGTGCGCACGATAACTTTCGACAGCATTAACCGATTGACTACGAATTTGGTATGTATCAATATTCATTTCTAAGTCACGCTAAGGTCAAAGATGGACCATGTTGGTGCACTCCTTCGAGTACCTCCCCCACAAAGGATTTATTTTCTATACTATTACTTCTATACTATTACTCCGAATCTTCCAAAATTCCACACATTGTATTAGTTTCTTGGTCGCTATCATTTCGAGAATAATTGGTGATTTAAAAATTTTACAAATGGAACAAACTAATGTTTTACGTCTTTCTTTCTATTTTTTATGATATTTTTCGTGTCAGCAAAAAACTATTTAAAAAAAAAAAAAAATTCTAATTGATTTTATGACATTTACTAAACTTCCTTTTCTACGTGGAATTGTCGTTTTCCGCATTTCTAGTCCTCATATTTTTTTTAGTTTAAAAGATATCCCTGATTTATCGAGCTCGTCCTTCAAAAAAATATGGTCGAAAGTCTAAAGTTAAAGACCATGAAAATTGGAATTTTAGAAAAAAAAATGTTAATGAATCTTTTCTATACAAAAAAAAACTTTTTAGATCTCGGACACAAAAAAAATTGTAGCCAAAATAAGAGTTTTATTTTTGGCTAAAATTTTTATAAAAAGTTGTTAAATGGTAAAATAAGATGTCGCTATCATTTATTTATCGTTTCTTTTAGTACAAAATTTTATGGGGATTTTAAATTACAAAAAAAAAATTAATTTCGTGTTTTATAAACATTTTTAATTGCTCTTGAACGGCTGAACCGATTTTTACAGAGTTTACGTCGTTTCAAAGAGAACATATAGGTCTATTCTTTGTGGTTTTATTTTAATTAATTAATTTTTTTCTATTTTTTTTTAAACTTGATTTTAAAAAATATCCCTTTACTATTATATTGAGTCGCCTAAAATCCAATTACCGTTTTGGATTTGTGAGAGTCTGTGTAAATTTGAAAAAATCGAAAGTGCGGCAATTTTTTTTAAATTAGAGAATTCAGAAAATTCTAGAAAAAAAGAATTTTAATATTTCATTAAAAAAATTTCAATTCTATAAATGTGTTGTTGTTATTTAATTTTTGTATAAATTTGTTTACAGTTCTTTAAAAAATACGGTTCGGTATTTTCTCTTTCGAATGACGTATGCTTTGTAGAAATCGGTTCAACCGTTCTAGAGCAATTACAAATTTTGTAAAACCCAAAAAATATTGGATTGTTTTTAAATTAGCGAGATCTTATTTTTCCACTTAGCAACTTTTAAGGCAAAAATAAAATTCACAGGTTAATATTTAAAATTCTGACCCAGTATTAACCATTGAAAGCTTAAAGCTTTAATAGAACATACTTAAAACATGTTTACTTTTGTGAAAATATGTATCTGTTTACCCCCGCACCTTAGAGAGGAGGGTATATATCATTTGCTACGAGCCAAAAGTGTAACACATCGAAGGAGTGACCTGAGTATGTTCGGCGGATATCCGTTTTGGGTCATTTTAAGTCGAATGAGCAATGTCCGTCCTTCTGTCTGTCTGCTGGCTGGTGCGCACGATAACTCTCGAAAGGAGTAACCGATTGACTTGAAATTTGGTATGTGGTAATATTTTCTTCTATCTCCGGCTAAGTTGGAAGATGGGCCATATTGGTCCACCACTTCTAGTACCTCCCCCACAAAGGGTTAACAAATAGTGAAATATTGATTATTTAATAACTTCTAAACTACTTATTTGAATACTCTGAAATTCTACACATAGTATTAGTTTATTAGTCACTATTACCTCGAGAAAAATAGGCGACGCCCACGCCCCTTTTGGGGCCCACCCACACAAATGGACAATTTTGAACCAAAAGTTAATAGCTTATAACTTTATTACCAGTGCATACAAATACTTGAAGTGTTGCACAGTATAACGCTTTTATAGTACCTAGAGTCCAGAGAAAAATGGGCGTTATGGTACCTCCCACACAAATGGGCCTTTTTGTACAAAAAGTTAACAGCTTTTAACTTAAATATCAGTGCATACATATACGTGAAATTGCGTACATTGAAATGCTTTTATAGTACCTATAGTCCAGAGAAAAGTGGCCGTTATTGGCACGCCCCTTTTGGTACCACCCACACAAATGGACTATTTTACATCAAAAGTTAACAGCTTATAACTTTAACACCAGTACACATAAATACTTCAAATGTTGTACAGTGTAATGCTATTATGGTAAACCGACTAATGAATCCCCTGTACTACTTTAGTTTAACGACAAATAGTTGAGAAATTAATACAGTGAAGATCAAGCTTTTTGGTGGCAAAAAGAAAAGCTTAAAGCTACAACAAAATTTGCTTAAAAAGCTAGTTCTTGTTGTTTAGCTTGATATACACTTTGACTCATAGTCATTTAAAGTCTGTACTCGTATTTGAGCTTTGGTAAAGAACAAACTTTTTGTGGCATATAGGAATGAGAGGAGTAATATTAGTTTTAAAAATATTGAAAGCTTTAAAATTAGTACATTTCCTACTTAAATCACAAATAATATTAAAAAATTAATATTAAGAAACTTTGCTTAATTTTTATTAATTTGTCCTAATATTAAGTGTGGAATGTTCTTACTTTAAAGATTATTTGTCATTGGTTCGAAATCATTGCCACTGCCTTTAAAGTTAGTAAATTTTTTTTCTGTGCAAGTATAATCGATTGACATTGGCCATATTTTGAAATACCCAACTTTGACTTTTGTAAAAGTCTTGGCATATTTCACAAATTGCAATAATCGATGAATGGACGCTTCACGATGCTTTGGTGAATGAAAACTTCATAGTACTTCAGTGATCTTTTTTAATTAATGTTTTTTGTTTCGAGAAGTCAAAATTTAAGAAAATATTGACTTTTTGTAAAAAGAGCAAAATTTTCCTATATGTATACATATATATATATGTATCTTTGCTATATATTTCAAAATTCCAAACCTTATTTTTTGTTGAAATTTTTGGCATTTTTCCACTATTGGAAATCCTTGATAGATCGGCCATTTTTAAGAAGCTCTGCTTAGCCATTTTTTGTCCTTTTTATATTAGTCTATTTTCTTGATGTTTTTTTAATATTGTTTTAAATTAAAATTTTCATTTAAAATTATTTTCTTTTTTTTTACAAAATTCTTTGTTTTTTTATTCAATTTTTTAAAGCACTTCACTTGTTTTTGTTCTTATCTCTTGAACTAACGCCACATCTATCAACGTAATTTTCTCAGTGTAGTTTTTGACTATAAATCATATTATAAACAATAAAGCTTTTTTTTGTCTAAAACCTAAATCTTCGCTAATTACTCATATTAACCTAAAATTAAGCAAGAATTTTGTCATTTTGAAATAATACAAAACAATTTTTTTTGAACAATTTTGAATTTTGTTCTTTTTTTGTATTATAAACACCCCTTATTTGATATTCTTTAACATATATGAACTCTTCCATTCATTTCTTTTATAATTTTTTCTCAAAACAAACAACACCATTCCCTACCGCAAATTAAACCGGAAACTCCCAAAAATCCTCCCAAAAAAAACGAAACAAACCGAAACTGAAACCGAACCGAAAACGTTCGTTGGATCGTTCAGCTCCAGAACGTTCCCTGAGTAACGCATCGCTAGAAGATGTTTTAGCCTCCCTATTAGGATTAACCCCACATCCACAACCACAACAGTTACCCAACACCGGAGGCAACCAGCCAGGGTCATCCTCATTAGCCAGTGACGCATTTGCTAGGTCCAGCACAGGTATGCACCTGTAAGTTTTTGTTCCACAATTAAAGAAAAAAACGTGTTTAAAGTAAAAAAAAATACCAAAAAAAAAAATTTTTTTAAAAACAACAACTGAAAGCTATAAAAATGTTAAATGTTATTAATTTTTTGAAAGAAATGTTTTTTTCCGAAATCAAAAAAAAATAAGTGGGAACAGAAATGTCAAAAAAATACTAAACACAACATATGTTAATATACCAAATATTTTAAAAACAATTGTTAATTACATTAAATTGTTGCTATATTTCACTTGTGTTACGTAAATGTTGTAAACGTTTGGAAAATGTCTAAATAATTTCATGTTTTTTTATTCATTCTGAGTGTAACCTATATACTTAAATACTATTCCATATACAAAAAAAAATAATACTCGTATCTATCTATACATATATGTTTATTTGGCTTTTTAGGTTTAATTATGATTTTATGAGTTCCTTTTTGTTCTGAAGTAAATGAGCATTAGATATAGTCTTAGTGTAAAATATAGAGGATTTCCCAAAATCGAAAATTCATTATCAATGCTTTCTTAGAAAACGAATAACATTGGATAATGTTATTTGAAATAGGCAATTCTGTCTTTACTTCCTTTTAGTCAAAAAAATCATAAATATAAAGACGGCATAATCTTTAAATTAAGTACATTTCATATATAATCTGAAGACAATTTCATTAATATTAAGTAAATTGTCTTAATTTTAAATATGATATTTTTGCTCATATTAAAGGTTTGCCAACAAATTTTTAAAATTATAGAGTTTTCATCAATGCAGTCAATAGATTCATAAATTTCAGGGAGATTTTCTAACATTTTTGGGATGGATTGTCTTTTCTAAGATTGCAATTTAGTCCCTTTTCTTCAACACAGAAAAAAACGAGCAAGTTGAAAAAGTAATTGCAAATTTTAGATATATTCAATGAGACATAACCGGTTCCAAATACTTTGTTAATTGATACAATTAGTTTTTAATCAATTCAATTCATTTATTAATCAATTCTATTAATTTATTAATCAGTTCAATTAATATGTTTGTCAATTCAATTAATTTATAAATCAATCCAATTAATTTATTAATCAATTCAATTAATATATAAATCAATTCAATTAATTTATTAATCAATTCAATTAACTTATAAATCACCTCAATTAATTTATTAATCAATTCAATTAATATATAAAACAATTCAGTTAATTTATTAATCAATTCAATTAACTTATAAATCAATTCAATTAACTTATTAACCAATTAAATTAATTTATTTATCAATTCAATTAATATGTTAATTGATTAAAGCTTAAAAAATAAATTGAATCAAATAATATTTTAATTGACCGAAAAACATTTTTAAATGGGGATTGTTAAACTTGCAATCATTTTTATACCTTCATCTTAGAGAGGAGGGCATACATCATTTGCTATGAGCCAAAAGTGTAACCCATCGATGGAGTGACCTAAGTGCCCAAGTTTAGGTTAGGGTGGCAGCCGTATTTGTTTTACCAGCTCACATAGACCAGTTTAGGGTCCCTAGTGTTACCAGGGCATTTCAGCCTGTTTGATATACAAATTTATCGATAGTACGAATAACGGTACCGGAAAGATCTGTTAGAATGCCTAGAAAGTCAGGCCCCAGTATGTCCAGTCGTCGTTTACTCCAAGCGGGACAGGCGCATAGCAAGTGCTCAATGATCTCCACTTCTTCCTCATCTCCACAGCTTCTGCAGAAGTCATTGGAGTCAATACCCAGTCTTTTGGCGTGTTCACCGATCAAGCAGTGTCCCGTCAGAACTGATACTGACGCTGACAATCTTTTCCTCTCTAGTGCGAGGAGATTTTTTGACCTTCTCAGGTCATAACTTGGCCAGATTTGTCTAGCTACCCTGCAGCAGCCAATTTCTGTCCATCTTTCGTTGGGCTGCCTTATTGCCTCTTGCCTAAGCCAAAGCTTTCACGTGGATAGTGGCGCACCAATATATTCAAATTCTTCGAGAATTTGTAATGTCGTCCCTTTCCTAGCAAGTTAATCAGCTGTGCAGTTCCCCGGGATATCCCTATGCCCAGGCACCCATATGAGGTGTATCTGCGGCAGTCGAGGGCTGTTTGTGAATTTAGAGATGTGGCCTCCAGAGAATTTATGGCAGCCTGGCTGTCCGAGTAAATGGCAACGCCAGTGTTGGTTACTATGTTGCGACTCAGCCACTTGGCGACTTCCCCTATTGCCGTTATTTCGGCTCGATAGACACTACACGTATCTGGTTGTCTGTGAGCTACATCCAAAGTAAGTTTTTCACAGTGTATTCCGAAGCCAACTTTTTCATCTAGCTTCGAACCAACCGTAGAGAAGTGGAGATGGTTTCTATTTCCGGGTATTCTGCCAACCCATTCATCTCTGGCTGGAATCATAGTGATGTAGTTCCTCTCGAAGGTCGATATATAGTCCACTCTTTCGGTTACCACAGCACTACACTTTGATATCCTCATGTGATCGTAGTTCTTGTACCTCCACATTGATAGGCAGTTTAATCTTAATGCCGATCTGGTTGCAACTTCTCTCGCCACAATATTTATCGGCAGTATATGGAGTATGTAGAGCTTGAAGTGACTCAGTCGCTGTAGTCCTTAAGGCTCCGCTTATGCACAGGCAGGCAGTTCTCTGAACCTTTGATAGTAGGTTGGTGATGGTTAGTTTGTCAGTTGCCGTCCACCATACCACAATGCCGTATAACAGTATTGGACGAACTATTGCTATATATATATACAATGGACGATTTTAGGAGAGAGGCGATTTTGCAGGAATATAAGGCGACGTTGGCCTTCATTACACGTTCCAATAGGTTAAGTCTAAATAACAGTTAAATACAAAAAAGACAAGATCTGTTCCATTTATCCGAGGAGGGGGGTCCACATGTTGGACCTTATTCATCTTAGTAAAGAGAACCAATTCAGTCTTGTTTGGGTTAACGCCTAAACCGCTGCTTCTGGCCCATCTAGCCAACTTGTTCAGAGCCACCTGTAGGATGTCTCTGAGGACGTCCTGCATAGTTGCAGATTGGTGGCTTTGTCCGGCATTTCTCTACGGACATCGAGGTAATGAGCCATAATGGCTGATTGCACATGGCTCCATTTGTCCTCACTACTTCTGTCTATAACAGCCATCACTAGAATCTCCTTCGCCACTTCATTGAAGGGCTTGGTGAGTGTTCTGTTGATGGTGACATTAGGTCCTCTTGCCCTTCATCAGGTGATCAGATTCTTTTGACTTTATTAGCCGTTAACAGAGCTGAATTTGTGGCTCTTTTAGCCGACTCATTGGCTTTAGAAGCATCTATGACACCTTTAGCCCAGGTAAGTGACTCTTTTGGTTTTTCGGTAAGTGCCGAAACCTCAACAGCCTCCAACTTCGCCAAAATCTGAGCGCTATCCGGTGCTCATTGTGCCTCCGTCTCGACGGTCGGACTTCCACCATTTTCGGTGTGGTCGGCTTTGGCCAAGACCAACGTACGGACAGTCGGACGATTGGGGAACCCGACTCCATCCGAACATGAAGGCATCCCCGTCAAGAGAATTTATTTATTTCTTTATTTTAGCCCGTAATAGGTAGAACGACTTAGGACTTTCAGACTTTGTACAGATTTTTTTGCGATTGCGTAATAGGTACTGCTTTATAGGTTTTAACTATCCGCTCTGTGATAAACACGTCCGTTCACTACGACTGATCAGCAACGAGCCCAGGTATGTTTAGTGGAAATTCAATTTGGGTAATTTTAAGTCTGTCTGGTTGGTGCGCAAGATAACTTTCGACAAAATTAACCGATTGATTTCAAATTTGATATGCGTCAATATTTGTTTCCGCCTCAGGCTATGGCCAAAGATGGACTATGTTGGTCCACTCCATCGAGTACCTCCCCCAAGAAGGGTCAAAATGTAGTGAAATATTGATTATCTCTTAGCTCCTATACTACTACCCAGAATCATTCACAATTCCAAACATAGTATTAGTTTAATGGTCGCTATCATCTTGAGAAAAATGGGTGATGTTGCCACGCCCCTTTTGGCACCTCCAATACAAGTGGACCTTTTTGAACAAAAAGTCAACGGCTTGTAACTATGATTCAGTTCCATAGAAATACTTGTAATTTTGTGAAGTGCATTGCTTTTACAGTTCCGTAAAAAATGGGAGATTTTGCCACACCCCCTTTTGGTACCTCCCATACAATTGGACCATATTTGCACAAAAAGTTAACTGCTTATAACTTTGATTCCAGGCCATACAAATACTTACAATTTTGTGGAGTGTAATGTTTTTATAGTACCCATAGTAGCAAAAGCATTAAGCTCGGCCATGCCGAATCTTATATACCCTCCACCAATGGATAGCATGTGAATGGTTTTGGGCGCAAATAAAATCATATTACAAAATTTCAGCCCGATTCGTTGAAATTTGTGATTTTTGTTGCGTTAAGAAGTAAAATCTGAAGGGTTTTTTGTATGAGGGCTATACGAGTATTAAAACATAGACCTATGACTACCGTGTGAAGGTTTCCAGGTATAAATAAACCCCAGTTACCAACTTTCTGCAAGATCACTTGAAATCTGTAGTCTCTGTGGCGTTAAGAAGTTAAATCGGATAAATGCGATATATGGGGGCTATATCGAAAAATGGACCGATATTGCCCATTTTCAATCCCAGCATACCTGCAGATATGAGAAGTATATGCACCAAATTTCAGCCACCTAGCTCAAGTATTATAGATTGTAGCGTGATTAAAACAGACGGACAGGTGGCAAAATGAATGTACCCCCATCCTATGGTGGAGGGTATAACAAAGTAGATTCAAATATATCCATATATCGATAACTCCATTCTAAACTATGCTAAGTGCAAAAATGTAGTTTTCCAGGAGAGGCGATCGAAAATTGATGCATTTTTTTAATTTGTGTGGAATTCCTTAATAATGCAAATCAACTGTCCTGTACTGTTTTCTGAATAATTGAGTTTTGATTGAGTTGACGAAAAAACAGCAAATTTTGGCTGAATATAATTTGAAAAAACAATTTAATTAAATAATTTGGAATATTTCGTAATTAAAAATGCAATCTCCCTAAAACCATGCTAAGTCGACTTAGTGTGTTTTAGAATGGAGGTATCGATATATAGGTACCTGCCTCTTTGTTAGATAGTAGTTTATTGATCGAAGAAACTTGTTTTAAGGCAATAGTTTCAGATAAATTTAGGGTATTATATAGGCGGCTCATACTTTAGCCTTTATTTACTAGTTTTTAATAAATTAATTATTTTTTTTACTGGAGTATTGAGACTTTTTGATAATCATATTGATTTATAAAAATAGTTTAACTATATACAGGGTGGCTGATGAATATTGCTACATTAAGAAACTCAAATAACTTTTTTTTCAGTGTATGGAATTCAGTTTTCTTTTATTCGTGTTCATTAAATTTAATTAAATATAGCTCAATTCGTTTTAAAAATAATGGAATTTAAATGCCCCGCTGCTCGTTGATGCATGTGCGGCATCTTACCAAAAAGTTATTCATTACTGCTTGGAGAGTAGAGACGGGAATAGCCGCAATTGTTTCTCGAATGGATTGCTTTAGTTCATTCAAATTTGTTGGTTTTGCTTTGTAGACTTACTGTTTGCAATAACCCCACAAGAAAAAGTCAGGTGCAGTAAGGTCTGGCGACATGGGGGGGCCAACGGAATGTGGGGTTTCTGGATATCAGCTTATTGGGAAATTTTCGCCGCAATTCTGTCATAACAGGCCGGGCTATGTGAGGAGTTGCGACATCTTGCTGAAACCACACAGAGTTGAAAGAAATTCTCATTCGGCGTAATTCTGGATAGAAAAACTCTCTCAACATGCTCAAGTAACGGCCTCCAGTAACTGTAACGGTGTGACCGTATTCTTCGAAGAAGTAGGGCCCGACAATGCAGCGTGCTGAAACTGCACACCACACTGTGACACGAAGTGGATGCAATTTCGTCTCATGGAGTATCTGTGGGTTGGAAACATTCCATATTCGACAATTTTGTTTGTTTATGTTGCCGTTTAAATCGAAATGGGCCTCGTCAGACATGAAAAGACAGTTCAACATGTTTCCGTCCTCTTCCACCATTTGAAGCATCTTCTGGCAAAATTCCAAGCGAATCGGGAAGTCTGCTGAGTTCACTTTGTTGGCCATTTGAATTTCATATGGAAATAACTCCAAATCTTTGTGCATAATTGACTGCAATGACTGTCTGCTTATACCCATTTGAGCAGATAAGGTTCTTGTCGAAACTCTTGGATTGTTTTGTATGGCATTAGCTACAGCAGCGATTGTTTCCTCCGTCCGAACTGAAGGGTTTCGATGGTAAGGTCTTCTGTTGCTCGGAAAAATTGTTAACAAGTCTCTTTATGGTCCATCTGCTCGGAGGATTGCCGCCAAACGTGCCCCTATGCTCTCTTTGAACCGAAACTACGAACTTCAGTGCGTAATAGCGGCGGACAATCCAAATTCTTGTTTCAGTGTCACAGTTATCCATTTTTGTTAAATCTAAAAATCAATCTGCAAAATAAAAAAAATTAACCAGATTCATTAAATAGAAAAAAAGTTATTAATTTTTTTTTGGTAGCAGCTTTCATCTGCCACCCTTATATTATAAACCAAATCGGACAAATTATTTAAAAGTTATGTAAAAAAATAGTTTTTAAAATAAAAATAGAACTAAAAAATGTTACTTATTTTTGAATTGGGGATAATTCACTGCAAAGATTTAGTGATTAGTGAACCAATTCTGTCAAAAACAATTATTTATTTTTTATTTTTCTGTAATAGATACATATTTACAGAAAATTTAATAAATAATTATGTTGCATAAAAGACAAACCAATGTTCATATAATATCTAAAATGTATTTATTATATTTACCCGTATATAAATTGTACAAATTATTTAAAGAAAGCTTTTATAGATAATGTATAGTAAAATTAATTAAAATTTATCTTTTAGAATTAGAACTAGTAATTTAGGAGACAGTTTTCGTTTTGTTCCTCAGTCCATAATTTTTTTTAAGTTTAACCGCAAAAAAATACACTGAGAAAAAGAAATCTCTTTTTAGTATTTTAGTTACAAAGAAATTCATTTTATCCCATTATTATTGTATAATTAATTTTGAGTTAAGCTACATACATACATACCAAACAACAAAACAAAGCTTTCATTTCGTTACAAATCATAACAGAGAAAATAAATTTTTGTGGGCAAAACCTGCCTTAGACGCCCATTTTTCAAAAAAGCAACGTTAAAGCTAGAAAAATGTTGTGAATATTAACACTAACAGAGTCTTAGCAGAACTTTTTGAAAAGAGGTTTAAAGGCTGGGTTAGTCATACGGTTAAGGTAACCTAATTGTGAAAATCTAAGAAATATATTCAGATGCAAAGTAAGGCTTTTGTAAAATTTATTATTTATTATTGAATATGAAATAAAATAAAGGGTTTTCCAACAAGAGATGTTATTTTGGTATTCAAAGAAAAATTCCTTTTTTTAGATAAATGATCGGATGTTTATTTCTTAATAAAGAGGAAGGTATGCCGTTAATAATGAAAAACAACATCAGCCAAATGGACACCACGACCACGCTTACAGGACCATATACTTTTGTGAAAATTTTCCATAACCAAATCGCGAATTCTATCTTTGAGGTCTTGAATCGACGCTGGGCTGTTGGCGTAGACCTTATCTTTCACGTGGCCCCAAAGGAAGAAGTCGCAAGTTGTTAAATCACAAGATCTCGGTGGCCAATTGTGATCACCTCTTCGAGAGATAACACGGTCCGGAAACTTTTCCCGTAACAGAGCAATGGTTTCGTTGCGTGTGTGGCACGTAGCGCCGTCTTGTTGAAAGTAAACGTTGTCCAGATCAATACCATCCAACTCCGACCATAAAAAATCAATAATCATCTCTCGATAGCGCAATCCATTCACCGTAACTGTTGATTCAACCTCATTTTCGAAAAAGTAGTGTCCAGTGACCCCGTTGGACCATAAACAGTACCAAACAGTCACACGTTGAGGATGGAGAGGTTTCTCAACAATAACTCTTGGGTTTTCCAAGCCCCAGATGCGACAATTTTGATTGTTGACGTAGCCACCGAGGAGAAGTAGGCCTCATCAGTCAAAATGATTTTTCGATGGCATTCCGGATCATTTTCATGCATTTCAAGGACTCAATCAGCAAAGACACGACGTTGTTGATGATCGGCCGGCTTGAGTTCTTGTATTAACTGAACTTTATAAGCCTTAAGACCCAAGTCTTTATGCAAGATACGGTGTAATGACGTTTGTGGAATGCCCAATTCCAAAGAACGACGAGGAATGGACAAACCTGGGTTTTCTTCAAAACTTTGGGCTACAACAGCAATATTCTCAGTTGTTCTTGAGCGACGTGCACGGGTTTTATTCTTTACATCACTAACTTCTCCCAACAGCTCGAATTTGTCCACCAATTTCTGTATTGCGGTCGGACAAGGTCCTTCACGACGACCCAAAAATGCTTTAGTTTTGCGAACTGTGACTGCAAGATTTTCGTGGATTTTAATAATTTCAATGCGTTGTTGAATCGTGTATTGTTCCATTTTTAGTAATGGCGTAGTTTCTACTTATCAAATGTCAAAGAATAAAAGCTTCAAAAGTGTCAGCTACCGAAATACCTCTTGTTGGAAAACCCTGTATATATCCACCTGTCTGTCTGTCTCTTCAAGGAATCCTAAATGTGTGTTTTATGCTGACGTCGAAGGACGAAAAATACTAACGATATTGAAATTATCCATAATTTGTGTATATTATTCGAACTTTTTTATTAACAATTAGAATGAAATGATTTTTCAAGCTCTATGAAGACGAAGGTAGTGATGCTATCTTAGCTTTAAGTATGGTTCATTTTACGTTTTTTTACCTAAACATCCTGATGATGCAATTCAAGAAAATTGCGAAATATCGATATGAAAATATAAATATATAAATCGCTCAAAAAAAGATCTCGAGTATGAAAAATCATTTATCCTTATTGATATTGAAATTAACTAATTTCCTGCTATTCCCTACAATTTCTTTTGATTAGATATTTTCATAGATTTTCACAATAACTATTCATTCGTATTCACCATACGTTTCCGCATGACTAATCCAGCCTTATGTCAATAACTCTTTGGTTTGTCATACATTACGTTACGTTGCATTGCATTACCATACGTTACGTCTCAAGTAATGCATGTTTGTTTTGTTTATTTTCTTAAAGGATAAGAAATGATCGTTACGTGTTTTTGCATTAAAATTAACAAAAAAAAATAATTAAATCATTAAATTAAAATAAAATAAATAGAAGGGAATGCTTGATGTTGTGTGTAGATACATTTTGTTGAATGATTATTAATAATTTTTGCCTAGATTAAACAATTTATTAATAGTTTTAAAATGTTTTTTCTTTTTATTTCTTTTTACTTTTTTCCTTTTTGGAATCTGTCATTCAGGCGGCGTTACAGTTAATGATCACAAACAATATATGAGCCCCAAGCCACAGCAACAGCAACTACAGCTGCAGCAACAACAACAACAACAACAGCAGCAGGAGTCTAACTTATTGGGCATTTCCAAAGAGGAACAACAACGTTTGCGCAGACGCAGTGAAGGAGATGCGCCAACGAAGCAAAAACAACAGCAGCAGCTGCAACAACAGCAGCAGCAGCAGCAACAACAACAATACCAGCTGCAACATCAGCAGCAGCAACAACAACACCAATTCGAACAGAAATTCCAACATCAGACTACAAATGCCAATAAGGCATATGCCAGTGATACTATCACCACCATCACCCACACCAATACGCAGGCGGGCGGCCTCATCGGCGTCGGGGGAACTGCATCAACAGCCAATGGCGGCGTCTGCTCGTTCCTGCCGCCCCGGCGCGTTTCGCTCGGTGACTCCTCAGAGTCGAATAATCGCACCGCCACCACCGCCTCTGGTGAGCTGCAGGTCAAGTGTCGCAATAACAAGTGCGATCGCACTGCCACGCCCCTCGACGCCAAAAAGTATTACAAGTCATGCCACAATTGTACCTATTTATATTGTTCGCGTGAATGTCGCCGAGCCCATTGGGAGAAGCATCGTAAAGCGTGTCTCCACTCCCGTGTCTCAAATCTGTGCCGCCAAGTGTTAGCGTCCTGCAAGGACGACAGCGATTCCCTGCGCCACCTCAGTCTGTTGGCACGCAAGGGCTTCCTCTCTCAGGGACGGGGTGTGGTGCGCATTCTCTTCCGTTCACCCGAATCGGCAGAGGGTTTTATCAAGAATGGCTTTCAGTGTATGGGAGAGGCTTCGTATGTGCGTTGGCCTGATCTAATGCCCGCCGAAATGGGTTTGGAGCTTTACTCTGAATTGCTAAAGCTAAGTACAGAATATAGACCCGATTCGAAGATGTTAGTCTATGTGGCGGTGTGTGTGGTCTCTGAGGCTCCCAGCATGGGTCAAGCTCCGGTGCGCTGGGAACGCCAATTGGTTTCACGTTGTGCCAAATTGAAGCTGTGCAAATCGGTGTTAGCCGAATTGGACCAACAGCCCTCAGCAGCCATACTGCAACAGGCCGTGACCATGGTGGCCGTACCCGAACCCACCACCGAGGTTCTGATACTCACCTTTAATCCCCAACTGCGTAATTCCACCACACAACGCGAGATGGTGCTTTCGAATATTCTGGATATACTGTCGCGACGTGGCGTTATCTTGCGCAAACATTACCCGGAGATATTTCAACGTTTCCAGACCTACACCGAAGGACAGACGGACAAAATCAATCCGGTCACCTTGCATCCTCGTGACTCTCAGACTGGCCAAAATTTCGTTTGCATTATAATGCCCGTGCAATCGGATACGGAAATCATTAAGCTCCCCTCCATGGCAGATGGCGGCAATCGGGTGACTACAATCGATGTGGGTTCGCCGACGGCCATTACCCAGCTGGAGGACAATGAACTGTTGACGCGCACCAGTAATTCGGCAGTCGCAAGTTGATTAAAATCAACTCAACGTAGTCACGGTCATAGGAAAACTAGCTCAAACGGTAGTGGCGGTGGCGGTGGGAATCGCAGCCGAAATTCTTCACCCCAAATGATTTCTTCCATAGCGGGAGTGGTGGTGGTGGGCACCTCAACGGAGAGTTTTAATTTGGAAAGTACGCGGATGTAAAACAGACGCTCTCACAAACAAAAACAAACAAACAATCAACTATAATTTGCCTGACTAGAGAACAAAAAGCTTGTTATAACTCCCAAACCTTCCCTCTCCCTCTACGGAACAAACTAAGACATAATCTAATCTCTCCATCTCTCTCTCTAACAATCTATCTATAGCACTACTCGCTATACTCAACTAACCTAAAGCCATCTTGATTTAATTTATTAAATAAAAAACACAACTCATAAATAAAATATAAACTAATTACACTATGCAACAAATGAACACTTTTTGAAAAATACACGAACCTGACTGTATAGCTTCGATTCTACTACCAAATGGTAGTATAACCCTATACTCAGTTTGGCGAGATTGGCGACCAATTTTTTTTTATGGGCCTCGAAAAATGCGGAAAATCAGTGGACCCCTTGAAAAAAGGTGTCATCGGTTTTTAAGCAACAGCTACTTCAGACTTGGTGATAGCGCTTAACTATATTTGGCAATAATGTAGCTAAGAACACGTTGAACAAAGTCTGTTAACATTTCATGCCAAAAAAATTTTGTTTTCCTGCACTTCTTTTTGAAAAACATAGGATTAAATTTATTTTTTTTCACTTTTTTCGGCATAACTTTAAGGGATCGCTGATTTTTTACTAACAATATTTGGCAATATTGTAGCCACTGTAAATCTGAACAACTTTTGTGAACATGTCATTACAATCTGAACGTGTCTAGGCACCTTAAATAGCTCAAAAATCCACATTGTACCCCAAAAATGTAAGTATTTCACTGTTATGTAACAAAAATATATTTTTCTGGTATAGGGTATGTTCAGCAACTTTATAGAAAATATTAAGGCCAATATTTTTGTGGAACATTTTAACCCTCTAGCTCCCCCACATAACTGTAATTTTTGGTCCTTTTTTAACAAATCGTAAAAAACACCCCTTAAAAGGGAGAGGGCGGGGATGAAATGTTTTACAAAAATGTTCGCCATAAAATTTTACTATATGTGTCAGAACACACCAGAGCTCAAAACATAACACAAACACCAAAAAAGGTCAAATTCCTGATCGTGCAGCAAAGTTAGTCGTACGATCTAGTGGTTGAAGTAATGAAGATACCAGTAAAGAACGTTGTTGACTGGAATTTGACCGTTTCTTGGGTTTTTGTGTTAAGATTTGGGTTTTGGTGTGTTCGGACACATATAGTACAATTTTATGGCGAACATTTTTGTAGAACATTTCATCCCCGCCCTCCCCCTTTTAAGGGGTGTTTTTTACGATTTGTTAAAAGGGGGCCAAAAATTACATTTATGTGGGGGAGCTAGAGGGTTAAAATGTTCCACAAAAATATTGGCCTTAATATTTTCTATAAAATTGCTGAACATACCCTATACCAGAAAAATATATTTTTGTTACATAACAGTGAAATACTTACATTTTTGGGGTACAATGTGGATTTTTGAGCTATTTAAGGTGCCTAGACACGTTCAGATTGTAATGACATGTTCACAAAAGTTGTTCAGATTTACAGTGGCTACAATATTGCCAAATATTGTTAGTAAAAAATCAGCGATCCCTTAAAGTTATGCCGAAAAAAGTGAAAAAAAATAAATTTAATCCTATGTTTTTCAAAAAAAAGTGCAGGAAAACAAAATTTTTTTGGCATGAAATGTTAACAGACTTTGTTCAACGTGTTCTTAGCTACATTATTGCCAAATATAGTTAAGCGCTACCACCAAGTCTGAAGTAGCTGTTGCTCAAAAACCGATGATACCTTTTTCAAGGGGTCCACTGATTTTCCGAATCTTTCGAAGCCCATAAAAAAAAATTTGTCACCAATCTCGCCAAACTGAGTATAGGGTTATACTACCATTTGGTAGTAGAATCGAACCTATACCGTCAGATCCGTGTATTTTTTTCACTGTTGCACAGTGTTATTGAAAAGAAAAGAACACTCAAAGCTTTTTTGGACTAGATAAACTAAATTTAGACAAATTTTTTAAAACCTATGTTGTGTATTAAGTTGAAAACAAAAAGTAAATAAACATTTTATGTATTGTATCTATATATAACATTATACAATAAAAAAAAAGCTTTTTTCTCATACATAAATCATCAACTACTTATCTAATGATTCAAGAGCTATAAACATATGAATGAAAATGTGGAAACCCTGGAAATGAAAGCTTTTCGGAAATAATGTTAAGAGAACTTTCTGAAAAGAAAATAACTGTTTACCATTTGTTTAAAATAAAATAAAAAAAATAACATTAAAACTATTTGGGTTTAAAGCCCAAAGCTTTTACCTTTTTACGAAACCCCTAAGATAATTGAAGGCATACACAAAGTAAGCCATGTTCTGAAAGCTTATCACAAGACGGCAGGAAACATACTCGTACATTTTAAGTCGTATTTTCGTCTGCCATCTACGCGGAGCTTTTTTGGTATTTTGACAGTAAGCTTTAATAAGGTGTCTAGTTTAAATTTTATTTGCAAAAATCTTGCAATGCTGTCACAGTAATTTTTGGGTAAAAAGTATAATATTAAAGAATTCGCTTATTAATTTCATATTTCATCAAATAAAATTGAATGATATATAGACAAAGACAAGTGTAGTCATGGACACGTTAAGTCATTTGCGCCAAATGATCGCGTCGTATTTTCCTATATCATCTGCCGAAAGCTTTGTCGTTATTTTGACAAGAGTCACACTAAGGTGTCTAAACTTTCAATCAAAGAAAATTAAAGGTATATGTGTCCCATCAGATCTGACTGTCTAAATAAAAGCAAAGCTCTCCGCAGATGGTATTCGAAAATACTCTTCGATGCCATACAACCAGCAGACAATTTATTTTTTCAGCTTTGTCAGAGCTTGGGCAAATTACTAAATTTAACTATATCTTCAATTGTGTTTCCTTTTAATTCAGTATAGACAGATTATATCCGAATATAAACAAAATAATGAAAAAGCTTTTTGTAGGTTATAAAGATTTCAACTTTAAGAAGCTATAAATTATAAAGGTATAATTTATAGGTTAAAGTTATCAATTATCAACCTTAACACAAATAAAGTTTCATAAAAAGTGTAATACATAAAAATTAAATTTCATAAAGATTTTCTAGTATAATTTACGATTGGAATTAGAAGGAAGATGAAAGCTTTATTTAACACATTCGGTGGTAAATGAACTTTAAAACTTGCCGAACGGAGAGTATTTGTCAAATATGGGAAAAAGCTTCTGCCAGCTTTCAAAACCTCTTCTAAAAAGTATTCTATTACACAAAAATACTTTTTATATATTTCTCAAAAAAAATCTAATTTAGAGCTTTTACATTCAAATTCCAAATGAGATTACAAGAACAGGTTAGGTTTAAAAAACAAGAAGAAGCTTTCTTCAATAAATATAGCAAATGCAACTGAAAGTTTTGAAAGGATTTTGGAATATAAGAAAAAGCATTGAGACAAGTTTCCAATTGTAAAATTTGCTACATACATAGCTTTACAAAAATTGAGGGCTTTTAAATAAAAATTTTAATTCAAAACCAATTGACGAAAGCTTTAGCATAAACCAGATAAGGATTACAAAATATAGGTGAACGATTTCTCCAACTAATTTAATTCGAGATAGATGAAAATATATACACTGAAAAAAAATTTCAAATTTACTTATTTTAAAAACTAGTGACGTCTTTGGAGCATTTCTTTAATTTTATGACAAATTTTTTTTCAGTGTACATATAATGTTCCAATGTAAAAGAAAATCATTGGAAAAATTGCAAAAATTCATTTTTAGAAATAAATTCTAATTGAAAATTCTAAAATGAAAATTAATTTCTAAAGATATCGACAAGAGCTTTGGCAAAAAAAGTTCGAATTACCAAATATAAGGTGACAGTTTTTTAATTAATTTAAACAAACGCATGTATAGAGAAAAGATGCGTATTAATTAATACGTATTAATATTAAAAGCTTTAAATTACATAAAATAGTCTGTCTACGTTTTTCACAAAAAAAAGAATTTCAAACCAACGGAATGGTATTGCAAAAAATGAACTGAAAACTTTTAAATTTAAATTCCAGAGATATTAATAAGAGCTCTCGCATATAACTATTTGGAATTACAAAATAAACAAACACAACTTAAAGTGGAAAGAGAAGGTGAGTGGAGCCAATTGACAAAAGCTTTCGTATGTGATTACAATATACAGGCGAAAGCTTTCTCCAATTAATTTAAACAAACAACTGAAATTATAGAGAGAAGGTGCCAATGTCGCAAATGTTGCTAAAAAGCTTTAAATTACCAAAAAAAAAATACTCATATATTTTCCAACAAAATCTAATTGGGAGCTTTTAAATTAATATTTGAAATTGACAAGAGCTTTAGCATGCGACTGGGGATATAAAAGAATGACGAGAGCTTTTATTTCAATTACAAAAACAACTGCAAATATAGAGAGATGGTGCCACTGTAAGAAAAAACGATGCATTTTGTAAAATTTACCAAAAATCTTTAAATTAGATTTTTCATAACAAATTCTAACTGAGAGCTTTGAAATTTTAACTCCAAACCAGCAGATTGTATTAATAAAAAATGTGAATTGAGAGCTTTAATATTGAAATTTCAAAGAGATTAACAAGAGCTTTCGCAGAACTTTTAAATTAAAAATCGAAAGTGATTGACAAAAGCTTTCACATGCTACAGATTGGGATTACAAAATAATCACAATAATTTAAAGAAACACAACTGAAAATATAGAGAAATGAAATGAAAGTGTCAAATATAGGAAAAACCAGTGCAACAACGTTCAAGTTGTAAAACTTGGTAAGAAAAAAACAAAAATATATTTTTCCGAAAATAATCTTCTTTAAATTAAATTTTAAATCGATTGGCACGAACATTCGCATGATACGGATTTGTATTACAAAAGAAAGGTGAAAGAGTTCACCAATTAATTTAAATTAATTCAACTGCAAATATAGGGGGAAGTGTCAATGGAAGAAATTGCTTTGTCAAAAAGCTTTAAATGAGAAAAAAATATATTTGTTAAATTAAATTATATTTGAAAGCTTTTCAATTTAAATCCCAAACTAATTCACAAAAGCATTCGCATTAAACTTATGAAGACTAAAAAAGAAAGGTGAAAGCTTTCTCCAATTAATTTAAACAACGATTTTTCTTAAATTATAGAAGAGCTAAGCTATTTGCCAAAGATTTGTTGTAGCCCTCATAAGGTGCTTATACTTTCAATTGCCCTTCAGAAGATACTAAAATTCCCAGACGTATGATTTTCACATTCTTGTGAAAAGCTTTTTGGCTAAAGCTGTCTATGGCTTGAAAGTATGAACACATTATTTCAGATTGTTGTCGTATTGATTATAAAGTTCTCCGTAGATGTCATACATATACATAGTTTTATAAAAGCTTTCGGTTTGGAAAATATCAGAAGATTTATATTTTAAATATACCATATTATTATTGAATATGAAAGCTTTTCAAACTGGCATACATTAAGTATATTTCGAAGAAAAAAAAATAATTATGTTAGGATGTTTATACCCTCAAATGTCATTGAATGTATAATTAAAAAAAGCTCTCCGTAGATGTCACAAGAAAGCTTTCAGATGTGAAATATATAAAAAAAAATAATATTTAAAAATAAATATAGTAGCTTTGTTCCTTTACCTACTACAAGTTACCAGTTTTACCAGTATTACTCCAAAAAGCTTTCCTTTACTCAAAAAACTATTAAAAATAGTAGACAAATATAAGAGAGAACTCTCAAAATGTCTTTCTCTTTTACTACTTTTTTACTCGACAATTTTTTCAGAGTAAAAGTAGTAGCTTTTAAGTAATATAACTGAAACTTCAAATAGAAGAATTTTTTCTGTGCTTGCTATTTTTACAAGATTTCGTTCCCGTACTTTTTTAAAACATGTTTACTCAGAGAGAATTTTGAATTATTTCTCTTTTGCTAGATTTACTGTTAAAAAAGTAAAGGAACAAATCTAATCTTCGATACGAAAGCTTTTCAAACAACATCAAATTCTGAAAAAATGTAGCCATCTATGGGCAAGCTTTCAAAATTCTCCATTTACTTTAATTTCTAATTATCCAAAAATTACACGCCCTTTTCTAAGACTCTTTACCATATTTTTTCCAAAACATTATTATAGTTCTTATATCAAAGAGCTTTTTCTGAATACGAAAGAGTTATTTATGATTCAAAGAGCTTTTCCAACTTACAGCCCCCGATATTTAAAAAGATTATAAGAATCTGGGCTTTTTGTAGATTGAAAGCTTCGTGAATTCAGACGACACAGCCCTGTCCTGCAAACTTTGAGAAATATCCAAAATTCCTCCACACTTTAAAATAATGATTTAATGGTTACGAATTATATTTTTTTACTTTGCTCAAAATTGTTCCTATGATAAAGGTTTCTTAAATCTTTCAATTCAAAATTATTATTTATTTTACAAAGATTCCAAATGCTTTCATTCCGGGTTAGCCACGTCGAAAATCTCTCATTAAGTCTAAAAAGTAATATAAATAAAGATTGATAAATAAAACTATATAACCTGCAAGCTTCCAATGAAAGAATACAAATCTTAATAGCGACTAAAGAAGTTGAAAACCGAAAAGTGAAACAAATATAAAATATTTAAATAAATAAATGTATAAAAAAAAAACAAAATTTCAAGGATTTTTTGAAAAAGTAACAAAAACAAGGATAACACAAATGAAAAGCTTCAAGAACACAGTAAAACTTTAGAGCAACGAAATGCAAAGAAATATCTTGGGAGTCAATGGGTTGTATAAATAATTTTAAATAAAGTACCCCAGATTTTAAATAAAGTACCCCAGATCGTGCAGATTTAATAATCGCAAGAATTGTTGAAGAAAAACTGCTACACATCAGAGTTTTATTAATAGTTCCTCTTCCAAAAAATGCTAAACTTTTCCATGTGTGCAAAGTTATAAGGTAAATTATTCTATAATTTAGATAATGAAAGAAATTTAAAACAACTCTTCTTAACATTTGAAATAAAGCAGAAAACAATAACATATTCGGAATCCTATGGGTTGTATAAGTAATATTAATTAAAATACACTTGGTTGTATGAGGAATTTTGATTAATATTACTCATAGCAACCGTGGGCCAAATATATTAATATTAATTTTGCGCTTTCATCAAAAGAAAAAACTGCTTTATAGTAGTTCTAACAATGCTCCTTTTTCCCCGAAGAATGGTAAGGGCATTTACGTCTAATCTAGAATTTTTCTGTGTGTTTGAAGCTCATTTTTTTGTGAACAACAAATCAAAATAATTTCAGACAACTATAATATAATTGATTGAAAAATAATAAAAAATATATAAACAGTAATTCATATATTGTATGCATTACTAATTTCGTTTTTTTCTTTTTCCAAATTAATTTAGTTGTTAAATGTATGTAATACCATTTTTTTAAAAAACAAAGAAACTAACTCTTTTTGCATTAATTAATTTTAAGCCAAAAACATTTAGCAAATAAATATTGTATTTACTGACAAATATGAAATCATTATACATATATGTTTTTTCTTTTCTTTCACAAACTATAGATCAATAAAATGTATAAATTTTGCAAAATAAATATATATATACTTAAAAAAATATATTACAAAAATTATATGTATGAATAAAACCCAAATTGCCTTATTTTTTGTCATTATTACTGATTTTTGTTTTCAAAATTTCAATTGCTTTAAGTGACAACAACAAAACATGATCCTAAAAAATAGTTTAAAATTATTTAAACTCTGTCTTAATTCCTATTTAGTGAAAATATTTTGTAATTATTAAATCAAAACAAAAAGAAACACTTGATTTCCTAAACTAAATTTTGTTAAATGTTATATAGGAAAGTATTTCTGTTTTCATATGTATTTCTGTTGGAAATTTAAACATAAAATGTTGCAAAAACATAGACATAAATGAAGATAAAGTAAAAAAAAATATATAACAAGCCCCGACTTCATCACATTAAAATGGCACAAGAATTTTATAAAAAAAAATCTCAAACAACAACCAAAAATAAATCATTAAACAATTTCAATATTCATCATAAAAATCGTTTGCTTTTTGCTCTTTATAAAAATGTAAAAAAGAAAACAAAATATAAAAGGTAACCCAGCAAACAATTTTGAAGAAATTGATTAATATTTTTCAAACGCATAACTGATAAATTCCACATATTTGCTAAGAAGGAATAACAAATTTAATAATTCAATATATAACTGTTCCCATAACTTCTAAATCAATTCATCTACAGGTTTAAAAGTAATATACTTAATAAAATAAAGTGTAATGTAATAAAATATATGCAATTCATTGGGTTGTATAAGTAATTTGAATTCAAATACAGTGGGTTGTATACTCAATTTCTATAAATACTACTCATACAATCCGTGGGTTTAATATAACAACATTTGTTTAAACTTCTAATGATCAAATGAATCGATTGGTGATGACACCCGATTCGTGATGCCTCTGACAACTATTCCTTAAAAGTGTGATCTCTTACAATGTTTTCGTAGGTAAAGGCATTTTTGACAACCATTCCTTGTGAAACGGTGGTCTCAGAGATTTTTATCACAAGGTAAATGTAGTCTCTGAAAACTTTTTCATAGGAGAAGGTAGTGTCTGACAACTTTTCCTTAAGAAAAGGTAGTCTCTGACAACTTTTCCTTAGGAAAAGTATGTTTCTGACAACTTTTCCTTAGAAAAAGGATGTCTCTGACAACTTTTCATCAGGAAAAGGTGGTATCTGACAACTTTTCATTAGGAAAACGGGGTCTCCGACAAGTTTTCCATTGGAAAAGGGTGTCTCTTGCAATTTTTCCTTAGAAAAAAGGTAGTCTCTGACAACTTTTCCTTAAGAAAAGGTGCACTAAGAAAACTTTTCCTTAGGAAAAGATGGTCTTTGACAACTTTTGCTTAGGAAAAGGTGGTCTCTGACAACTTTTGCTAAGGGAAATGTGGTCCACGACAACTTTTGCTTACGAAAAAGTGGTCTCTGACAACTTTTCCTTAAGAAAAAGTGGTCTCTGACAACCATTCCTTAAGAAGAGGTCGTCCCTGACAACCTTTCCTTAAGGAAAGGTGGTATCTGACAACTTTTCCTTAGGAAAAGACAACTTTTCCTTATGAAAAGGTAGTCTCTGACAAATTTTCCTTAAGAAAAGGTGGTCTCTGACAACTTTTCCTTAAGAAAAGGTGGTCTCTGACAACTTTTCCTTAAGAAAAGGTGGTCTCTGACAACTTTTCCTTAAGAAAAGGTGGTCTCTGACAACTTTTCATTAAGAAAAGGTGGTCTCTGACAACTTTTCCTTAAGAAAAGGTGGTTTCTGACAACTTTTCCTTAAGAAAAGGTGGTCTCTGACAACCTTTCCTTAAGAAAAGGTGGTCTCTGACAACTCTTCCTTAAGAAAAGGTGGTCTCTGAAAACTTTTCCTTAAGAAAAGGTGGTCTCTGACAACATTTAGTTAAGAAATGGTGGTCTCTGACAGCTTTTCCTCAAGAAAAGGTGGTCTCTGACAACTTTGCCTTATGAAAAAGTGGTCTCTGACAACTTTTCCTTAGAAAAAAGTGGTCTCTCTGACAACGTTTCCTTAAGAAAAGGTGGTCTCTGACTACTTTTCCTTAAGAAAAGGTGGTCTCTGACTACTTTTCCTTAAGAAAAGGTGGTCTCTGACTACTTTTCCTTAAGAAAAGGTGGTCTCTGACAACTTTTCCTTAAGAAAAGGTGGTTTCTGACAACTTGCCCTGTAGAAAATATGGGTCTGGTAACTTTTCAGTAAGCAAAGGTGATCTCTGACAACTTTTCCTTAAGAAAAGGTGGTCTCTGAAAACTTTTCCTTAAGAAAAGGTGGTCTCTGACAACTTTTCCTTAAGAAAAGGTGGTCTCTGACAACTTTTCTTAAGGAAAAGTTCGAGACAAAAGTGGTCTCTGACAACTTTTCCTTAAGAAAAAGTGGTCTCTGACAACGTTTCCTTAAGAAAAGGTGGTCTCTGACAACTTTTCCTTAAGAAACAGTGGTCTCTGACAACTTTTACTTAAGAAAAAGTGGTCTCTGACAACTTGTCCTAAAGATATAACTTTTCTTTAAGAAAAGGTGGTCTCTGACAAATTTTCCTTAGGAAAAGGTGGTTTCTGACAACGTTTGCTTAGGGAAAGGTGGTCTCTGACAACTTTTCCTTAGGAAAAGGTGGTCTCTGACAACTTTTCCGTAGGAAAAAGTGGTCTCTGGTCTCTGAAAACTTTTCCTTAGGAAAAGGTAGTCTCTGATAGCTTTTCCTTATGAAAATGTGGTTATGAGAAAGAGATCCCTGACAACTTTCCATGGAAAAAAGTGATCTCTGTTATTTTTTTAATTAAAAGTACTTATACGTACCAATGTTTTTGAGAATTGAAATTACTTATACGAACCGATGTTCTTTTTTTGAGAATTTTAAATTCGTTGTTTAACGAATTGATATAGAAGAGCTAAGAAATCTCAAGGAGACATAAAAAGCATTTTTGTAATTTTACATATTTCCTTCAATAACTAACTACTGGGTTATTGAATTTTTTTTATAAAAATGTTCTTAACAAAAAACAAAAAAAACTGCAACTAAAGCAAAGCTCTAAATGAAGCAATAGTTGAACGAAAACACATCAAACTCATATTTATAGAAAACATAAATCAATTCATAAACTTTTTTGTAATAATTTGCTTTAACTAAACTAAAAAAACATTGGAAAAAAACTAAATATTTGTATGTTTAAAACACTATTTCATCTTAGAAAAATATTCATTGAAAAAAAAAAACAAAAAAGTAAAACATTTAAAATTAACAATAATATTAATTTCAACAAGAATTGAAGTAAAAGAAATCGCAAACACACAACTTCTTTAATAATAAGCTAAAAGAAATTGAGATGAAAAGTAATGAACTTATATTTAAATAAATGAAAACTAAAAGTAATGTGAAAACAAAAAAATATTATTAATAAAAATAATGAGAAAAAAAAACAAAAAATATACATTAAACATTGTTTGCCTATATTATTAATTATAACAACAAGAAAAACGTATATATTGAACAAAAGCAAAAAAAATAATGACGATTCCTTTTTTTCTTTTAAGTTTAAGTACAATAACAAAAAATCGAGAGAAATAAAGTGAACAATTTCAATAAAAAAAAAATTTAGTTTTAATTTTAAAAGGAAAGGAAAGGGTTCGATATCCGCAAAAGTGGTGGTAATATCGGAAATTCTAAACATTTGGGTAAATTGATTTACAATGTTCTCGACATTTATTGAGAAGGATTTAAGCTTTCAGACGGCAATTAGAGCGAAAGTCCAATCACTGCAGTTAAAGGAGCAATAACTGAGATCGAAGGAGCAATTCCTGAAATCGAAACGCCTTTTATTAAGATCCTATTGAAATCCTATCAATGGGTTCGAAAGATTACTTAATGAGATCGAAGGAAAACTTATTGAAATCAACAGAAAAATTAAGGAATTAGATGGAATGATTTTTGACAACGCAAGAGCAGATATTGAAATCGAAGAACAATTTACTGTGCATTTTAAATATCATATAATGTTTACAGTATAAAGGGGAAATAAAGACAGATGAAATATATTTTTAATTTTGTATTGAGTGACACCGAAAACAAAGGACTATGATATCGAAGTACCAGTTAAGGAGATCGAAGGACCAAAAGATGAGGGATTTGATATGGAGGAACGCTATATAAACCTAAATTGATATGGAGGAGCGCTATATATTCCCATTAGGCGATCGAAATCGGACGACAATGAAATAAAAACACCAGTCAATGAGATCAAATTATCAATTACTGACATTGAAGGACCAATCGAAGGAAAAAGTAGTCTCTGACAATTTTTCATTAGGTCTCTAGCAACTGTTCCTTAGGAAAAGGTGGTCTCTGACAACTTTTCCTTAGGAAATGTTGGTCTCTGACAACTTTTCCCTAGGAAATGATGGTCTCTGACAACTCCTTCCTTAGGAAAAGGTGGTCTCTGACAACTTCTCCTTAGGAAAAGGCGGTCTCTGACAACTCCTTCCTTAAGAAAAGGTGGTCTCCGATTATTTTTCCTTAGGAAAAGGAGGCCTCTGACAACTTCTAACGGGTGATACAAGTAGAGATACTTTTTTCAATAGCCTTTTTTTTACCAGATCACGTGTGAGTCGTATCATGCTGTCATGTTATTTTTGATAAGTATTGTTTGGCATTTCATCATGGAAAGACTTACGCCTGAACAGCGTTTACAAATCGTTAAACTTTATTACGAAAATTCACGTTCTGTGAGGAATGTGTTTCGTGCACTTCGCTCAAATTATGGTCAACATAATCGGCCTACTGAGCGTACTATTCGCAACACCATCACCCATCTTGAGACCCAGCATTCATTATTGGATAATATTCGACCGAATAGACCACGTCCAGCACGCAGTGAAGAAAATGTAGCGGCCGTAGCTGAGAGTGTACACGAAGACCGTGGAGAGTCGATTCGGCGCCGTTCGCAGCAACTCGGACTGACGTATGGAACAACTTGGCGCCATTTACGTCGAGATCTTAAATTGAAAGCATACAAAATAAAGCTTATGCAAGAACTGAAGCCGACCGACCTTCCCAAGCGACATCGCTTCCCTCTATGGGCTCTTGAAAAGTTCCAATAAGATCCGACGTTTTCGAGCCAAATTTTGTTCAGTGATGAGGCCCATTTCTGGCTCAATGGGTATGTAAACAAGCAAAATTGCCGCATTTGGGACGAAGAGCAACCTGAAGAGATTCAAGAGCTGCCACTTCATCCAGAAAAAACAACGGTTTGGTGTGGTTTGTGGACCGGTGGAATCATCGGTCCATATTTCTTCAAAAATGATGCCGTTCACATTTTGGGCCGGTCGATTGGCCACCAAGATCGCCTGATATCACACCGTTAGACTTTTTCCTGTGGGGATATGTAAAGTCTTCGATTCAGGCCTTGGAGCAAAACATTACGCGTGTCATTCGCCAGTTACCAGTCGAAATGCTCGAACGGGTCATCGAAAATTGGACTCAACGGATGGACCATCTGACAACTTTTCCTTAGGAAAAGGGGGTCTCGGACAATTTTTCCTTAAGAAAAGATGGTCTCTGACAACTTTTTGTTAGGAGAACGAGGTCTCTGACAACTATTCCTTAGGAAACGGTGGTCTCTGACAACTTTTCCTTAGGAAAAGGTGGTCTCTGGCTACTTTTCCTTAGGAAAAGGTGGTCTCTGGATACTTTTCCTTAGGCAAAGGTGGTCTCTGACTACTTTTCCTTAGGAAAAGGTGGTCTCTGACAACTTTTCCCTAGGCAAAGGTGGTATCTGACAACTTTTCCCTAGGAAAAGGTGGTCTCTGACAACTTTCCCTATGAAAAGGTGATGTCTGACAACAAAGGTGGTCTCAGACAACTTTTCCTTAGGAAAAGGTGGTCTCTGACTACTTTTCCTTAGGCAAAGGTGGTATCTGACAACTATTTCTTAGGAAAAAAACAACTTTTCCTTAGGAAAAAACAGAAAAGTTGCTTCGGAAAAGGTGGTCTCAGACAACTTTCCTTATGAAAATTTGGTCTATGACTACTTTTCCTTATGAAAAGTTGGTCTTTGACAACTTTTCCTTAGGAAAGGGTGGTCTCTGACAACTTTTCCTTAGGAAAACGGGGTCTCTTACAACTTTTCCTTAGGAAAACGGGGTCTCTTACAACTTTTCCTTAGGAAAAGGTGGTCTCTGACAACTTTTCCTTAGGAAAAGATGGTCTCTGACAACATTTCTTTAGGAAAAGATGGTCCCTGAAAACTTTTTCTTGGGAAAAGGTGGTCTCTGACTGCTTATCCTTAAGAAAAGGTTGTCTCTGACAACTTTTCCTTATGAAACTTTTCCCTAGGAAAATGTGGTATCTGACAACTTTTCCCTAGGAAAATGTGGTCTCTGACAACTTTTCCTTAGGAAAATGTGGTCTCTGACAACTTTTCCTTAGGAAAAGGTGGTCTCTGGCAACTTTTCCTTAGGAAAAGGTGGTCTCTGATAACTGTCCGTTAGGAAAAGGTGGTCTCTGACAACTGTCCCTTAGGAAAAGGTGGTCTCTGACAACTTTTCCTTAGGAAAATGTGGTCTCTGACAACTTTTTCTTAGGAAAAGGTGGTCTCTGACAACTTTTCCTTAAGAAAAGGTTGTCTCTGACAACTTTTCCTTAAGAAAGGGTTGTCTCTGACAAGATTTCCTTAGGAAAAGGTGGTCTCTGACAACTTTTCCTTAGGAAAAGGTGGTCTCTGACAACTTTTCCTTAGGAAAAGGTGGTCTCTGACAACTTTTCCTTAGGAAAAGGTGGTCTCTGACAACTTTTCCTTAGGAAAAGGTGGTCTCTGACAACTTTTCCTTAGGAAAAGGTGGTCTCTGATAACTCTTCCTTTGGAAAAGGTGGTCTCTGACAACTTTTCCTTAAGAAAAGGTGGTCTCTGACAACTTTTCCTTAAGAAAAGGTGGTCTCTGACAACTTTTCCTTAAGAAAAGGTGGTCTCTGACAACTTTTCCTTAAGAAAAGGTGGTCTCTGACAACTTTTCCTTAGAAAAAGGTGGTCTCTGACGACTTTTCCTTAGGAAAAGGTGGTCTCTGACAACTTTTCCTTAGAAAAAGATGGTCTCTGAAAACTTTTCCTTAGAATAAGGTGGTCTCTGACAACTTTTCCTTAGAAAAAGGTGGTCTCTGACAACATAACCTTAAGAAAAGGTGGTTTCTGACAACTTTTCCTTAAGAAAAGGTTGTCTCTGACAACTTTTCCTTAAGAAAAGGTTGTCTCTGACAACTTTTCCTTAAGAAAAGGTTGTCTCTGACAACTTTTCCTTAAGAAAAGGTTGTCTCTGACAACTTTTCCTTAAGAAAAGGTTGTCTCTGACAACTTTTCCTTAAGAAAAGGTTGTCTCTGACAACTTTTCCTTAAGAAAAGGTTGTCTCTGACAACTTTTCCTTAAGAAAAGGTTGTCTCTGACAACTTTTCCTTAAGAAAAGGTTGTCTCTGACAACTTTTCCTTAAGAAAAGGTTGTCTCTGACAACTTTTCCTTAAGAAAAGGTTGTCTCTGACAACTTTTCCTTAAGAAAAGGTTGTCTCCGACAACTTTTCCTTAAGAAAAATTGGTCTCTGACAACTTTTCCTTAAGAAAAAGCGGTCTCTGACGACTTTTCCTTAGGAAAAGGTGGTCTCTGACAACTTTTCCTTAGAAAAAGATGGTCTCTGAAAACTTAACCTTAAGAAAATGTGGTCTCTGACAACTTTTCCTTAGAATAAGGTGGTCTCTGACAACTTTTCCTTAGGAAAGGATGGTCCCTGACAACTTTTTCTTGGGAAAAGGTGGTCTCTGAAAACTTTTCCTTAAGAAAAGGTTGTCTCTGACAACTTTTCCTTAAGAAAAGGTTGTCTCTGACAACTTTTCCTTAAGAAAAGGTTGTCTCTGACAACTTTTCCTTAAGAAAAGGTTGTCTCTGACAACTTTTTCTTAAGAAAAGGTTGTCCCTGACAACTTTTTCTTAAGAAAAGGTTGTCTCTGACAACTTTTCCTTAAGAAAAGGTTGTCTCTGACAACTTTTCCTTAAGAAAAGGTTGACTCTGACAACTTTTCCTTAAGAAAAGGTTGTCTCTGACAACTTTTCCTTAAGAAAAGGTTGTCTCTGACAACTTTTCCTTAAGAAAAGGTTGTCTCTGACAACTTTTCCTTAAGAAAAGGTTGTCTCTGACAACTTTTCCTTAAGAAAAGGTTGTCTCTGACAACTTTTCCTTAAGAAAAGGTTGTCTCTGACAACTTTTCCTTAAGAAAAGGTTGTCTCTGACAACTTTCCCTTAAGAAAAGGTTGTCTCTGACAACTTTTTCTTAAGAAAAGGTTGTCCCTGACAACTTTTTCTTAAGAAAAGGTTGTCTCTGACAACTTTTCCTTAAGAAAAGGTTGTCTCTGACAACTTTTCCTTAAGAAAAGGTTGTCTCTGACAACTTTTCCTTAAGAAAAGGTTGTCTCTGACAACTTTTCCTTAAGAAAAGGTTGTCTCTGACAACTTTTCCTTAAGAAAAGGTTGTCTCTGACAACTTTTCCTTAAGAAAAGGTTGTCTCTGACAACTTTTCCTTAAGAAAAAGCGGTCTCTGACGACTTTTCCTTAGGAAAAGGTGGTCTCTGACAACTTTTCCTTAGAAAAAGATGGTCTCTGAAAACTTAACCTTAAGAAAATGTGGTCTCTGACAACTTTTCCTTAGAATAAGGTGGTCTCTGACAACTTTTCCTTAGAAAAAGGTGGTCTCTGACAACATAACCTTAAGAAAATGTGGTTTCTGACAACTTTTCCTTAGGAAAATGTGGTCTCTGACAACTTTTCCTTAGGAAAATGTGGTCACTGACAACTTTTCCTTAGGAAAAGGTGGTCTCTGACAACTTTTCCTTAGGAAAGGATGGTCCCTGACAACTTTTTCTTGGGAAAAGGTGGTCTCTGAAAACGTTTCCTTAAGAAAAGGTTGTCTCTGACAACTTTTCCTTAAGAAAAGGTTGTCTCTGACTTTTTCTTAAGGAAAAGTTGTCAGAGACCACTTTTTCTTAAGGAAAAGTTGTCAGAGACAACCTTTTCTTAAGGAAAAGTTGTCAGAGTTAAGAAAAGGTTGTCTCTGACAACTTTTCCTTAAGAAAAGGTTGTCTCTGACAACTTTTCCTTAAGAAAAGGTTGTCTCTGACAACTTTTCCTTAAGAAAAGGTTGTCTCTGACAACTTTTCCTTAAGAAAAAGTGGTCTCTGACAACTTTTCCTTAAGAAAAAGCGGTCTCTGACAACTTTTCCTTAGAAAAAAGTGGTTTCTGGCAACTTTTCCTCAGAAAAAAGTGGTTTCTGACAACTTTTTCTTAGGAAGAAGTTGTCGCTGACAACTTTTCCTTAGGAAAAAGTGCTCTCTGACAACTTTTCCTTAGAAAAAAGTGGTTTCTGAAAATTTTCCTTTTTTTCGAATTTTTTTGACTCCAATGTCAGTCGGAAAAAAGAAATATGTAAGTCCAATCATCCTTCCCATTTTCTTCTTCAATCAATCCCTATGACGACGGCATTGTGCGTAAACGCCTTATAAATTTAAACACAATTTAAGTAAAGTTTGTTAAAATTTTATTCAAATAAAATTTTGCAATTTTCATTTTACGGGGGGTTTTTCAAAAATATTTACATTTAAATTTCTAGGATTTTTGTTGGTTTTATGCAAATATGCGACGCGTATTATAAATAGTTGATGTTATACAAAAAATCGTTGCTTAATTATAAATATTTTAGTTTACATATTATTTTATTTATTTATATTATTATAATTATTATTTAGTAATTTACTAGAGTGTTTTGTTTAAGTTATTTTAACAAAAATATATATTTTATTACTAATTATTTGTAAAAAGTTTTATAGTATATATATATAAATATATTGCTTTGTTTCACTTAGTATGTAATGCAAGTTAAAGGAAAACGGAAAATTAAGCAAAATTTTAAGTCAACACAACGGCGAGGGGGAGCGGATATGTTAAAAAGGCGTGAAATATATAGAGTTGAAAAGGAGGGAAGAAAATACAAAACTTCAAAATCGCCCTCTTGAAGTTTAAAAAGGAGAAATATAAAATAAAACCCTTGAATGCTGTATTTAAAATTCATATTTCTATCTACACCATTTTCATAGCTAATTGAGAAAACTTCATTGAAAATTAAAATTTGTATTTGATACAGATGAAATTTTAATTAATATTGAAAGTTTTGCATTAAAAATTGGCCAAGTTTTCAGTTGTAATTGAGATTTGGACCTTTTATTTGAAATTGGTAAAATATCATTTGCAATTAAGTAAATTTAATTTAAACTGAACAAATTCTTTCGTAATTTGGTATATTTCATTTAAGACTGATATTATTCATGTGAAATTAACTAAATTTCCTTTGAATAGCGATTTTCCAATTCATTTGAAGAGGAGGTTGAGATGTTTAGTTTGAAATTCATCAAATTTGAATTTAAATGGAGATTTTAAGTTTAAAGTTTGGCTAAATTTTAGTTAAAATTAACAAAATTTCATATAAATTGAGATTTTCGATCTGAATTTAATAAATCGATACCTCCATTCTAAACTATGCTAAGTGCAAAACGGTACTTTTTCAGGAGAGGAGAACAAAGTTTGATGATTGTTTTAAATTTGTGTGTAATTCCTTTGCAATGGAAATCGAATGACCTGTACTGTTTTGTAAATAACTTTTGACTGAGTCGACGGATAAACACCAAATTTTGACTGAGTATAATTTGGAATATTTAGGGAATAACAATGCAATCTCCCCATAAAACATGCTAAGTCGACTTAGCATGTTTTAGAATGAAGGTATCGAAATGTCAGTTGAAATTGAGATTTCCATATATAAAATTGTTTATTCAAATTGAGATTTTCCATTTACTGCATTTCAATGAAATCGAAAATTTAATTTAAAATTTCAATTGAAATTTGGACATTTCAATTAGAATTGGCTAAAATTTTATTGAAATTTTGATTTTCGATTTAAAATGTACTAAATTTTCATTAAAATTTCGGTTTTTCATTTGAAATTGGGTATCTTTCAAAAAAAGTTTGTAAAATTTAATTTTTAAATTATACTTCTGCCAAATTTCAATTGAAATTTTGCAACTTCAAATGTAAAATATAGTGATGTCAAACGGGAAATCTCGATCCCGAAAATCCCAGGAAATCTCGATCCCGAAAATCTCGAATACCGTGATTTTTTAAAATATAAGATAGATACACTCTGTCGAAAATTAAGCAAATTGTTGACATAATTCAAAATTTGGAAAAAAAAATTAAGAAATATATCATAAATTTTATTATAAACAAACAAGTAAACTTAAAACAAGAACACAAATAAAGTTTGTGTCCCACAAAACGAAGGACATTGTACTGTATTCTTTCAAATTTATGAAAAAATCGTAATATAAAATCTGATTTGGATCGACCCATCGATGTGGTTCTCATAACAACGGAATTAGTCAAAATGATTTCTCAAGTTGTTATCCTTATTTAAATTGATTAAAATTAAATTAAAACTGAACCAAAATGTTTGTATTCCATTTCGAAATATCACATTATTATTAGAACGACAAATCCCAATTATCCCGAAAATTCCAGGATATTGAAAAATTTCGGGATCCCGAAAAATCGCAGGATTTGCAATTAAAAAAAACCCGAATCCCGGGATTTCTGAAAACTAATCCCGTTTGACATCTCTAGTAAACTATAATTTTAAAAAGAAATATTTTTAAATGATTTTTAATATTAAATTTCAATTGAACCATTGTCAATTTGTAAAATGTTAAATATAATTTTTGTTCTGGTTTTTAAAAATCAAGCTCAAGCTCTCTTAAAAACAAATAAATGAAATTTTGCAAAGTTCAAATGTAAAATATCATTTTTATATGTAATTTATATATATATATATACTCGTATATAAAATAAAATTTTCCTACCGGAATTTTCAAATTTACATTGAAAACCTCTCAATTTCATATGAAATTTTTCAAATTTCAACTGTAAAATAACATTTTCAAAAAAAATTTTGCCAATTTAAAATGTAAAATAACATTTTCAAAAGAAATTTTGTCAATTTCAAAGGAAAAAATGCCAATTTCAATTGAATTTTCACCGATTTAAAATGTTAAATATTAACTTTAAACAAAAATTTTGCCATTTTCCTATACATATATTACTAAATTTCAATTGAATTATATAATTAAAATTGGCTAACTTTGAATTGAGATTAAGAACATTGAGATTTTGAATTTGAAATTGGCTAAATTTTAGTTTGACTTTCCATTTGAAATTGGCTAAATTTTAATTGATATTGAGATTTTCCATTTATAATTGTCTAAATTTTATTAAATTTAAATTGAGATTTAAAATTGGCAATAAAATGCATTTCAAATGTAAAATCGCAATTTTTAAAACTGCAATTTTACCAAATTAGAAAGCAATTATTATTTTTTTAATTTTTTTGTAATGACAAAACGTTTGGCTTTTTCTTAAACAACTATTTAATACTAATTATTATTTACAAAAACTAGTTTTCATAATCTGATGAATTGCTATTAACCTGTAGAGCGAAAACTTCTCGCGGAATCAGATGTTTTCTTCTCATCTGGGTCGTTACCAAGTTGCCAGATTGTTAGTCATTCGAACACGGCAGTCTTGGTGTTGCCACATATATTTTTACAATTTTAAATGTAAAACTCTTTTTAAAATGTAATTTTAAAATGTCAAAATGTAGAAAATCATTTTCATATAAATTGTTGCCAATTTCAAAAATAATTTGCAGATTAAATTTTGCCAATTAGAAATATAAGACTCAGTTTATAATGAAATTTTGGCGATTTCATACGTAAAAAAAACATTTTCAAATTAATTGCAAAATTGAAATTTAAAAAAAAATTGGTAATTTCATATGAAAAAAATATGATTTTCAAAATGGACTGTTCCCATTTACAGCAAAAACTTCCCAATTTTATACGATATTTTGCCAAATTTCAAATGTAAAATAGAATTGTCATTAAATTTTTTTGTTTTTCGGTCTGTTTTTCTTTTCATAGTTTTGCTTATTATTAATTCGAGTTCTAGATGACGATTTTTGTTTTCTATAAACAGAAAATAATCCTCAAATTTCAATTGAAATCAAGATTTTCCATTTGAAAATGGATAAGTTTCAATAGAAATTGAGTTGAAATTGAGACTTTATATTTAAAATTTTCTTAAAAATTACATTTTTCAATTGAAATCGTCTAAATTTAAATTGAGATTGTAATAAATATATGTGAAATGACTAAATTTCCATTTTTAATTTCCACTTTGAAATTTTTGACAACTTGAAAAGATTGATATCATTTTCGAATGAAATTTTTGGAAATTTCTAATGAAAATAAATAAATTTGAGAATTTAAAATGTAAAACTCATTTAAAAATGAAATTTTGGCAATATCAAATGAACAATAACATTTTCAAAAGAAATGTTGATAATTTCAAATGTATAATATAATTTTCAAACTTGTCTTTGCAATTTTCGCATTTTCAAACCGTAGTTTTCCCATTTCACAGGAGAAACTTCGCAATTTGATATGCAATTTTGACAATATGAAATGTAAAAAAAAACATTTTCAAAAGAAAATTTTGAAAATTTGAAACGTAAAATATTATTTTCAAATGAAACTTTGTCTTTGCAATTTTCGCATTTACATTGAAAATGCTGAAATTTCAAAATGTGAATTATTTTCAAATTATTATTATTAATAATAATTTGAAATATTATTTTCGCGAATTCATGTGAAAAATAGCGTCTTCATTAAAATTTTGCCAATTTTAAATTTAAAATATTATTTTTCAAATCAAATTTTCTTTGCAATTTTCGCATTTTCACATTTTCAAATCGTATTTTTTCCATTTCACAGGAGAAACTTCGCAATTTAATATGAAATTTTGCCGATATCAAATGAAAACTAACATTTTCAAAAGAAAATTTTGATAATTTTAAATGTAAAATATATTTTCAAATTAGACTTTGCTTTTGCAATATTCGAACTTACAATAAAAAATGTGAATTTTCACTTTAAATTTCAAGTTCAAAATAAAATATTAGCATTTAATGTGAAGAACAATTCATTTCTAATATTTTTTCGCAATTTTGCCAATTGTAAATTTAAACTATTATTTAATCAAATTTTCTTTGCAATTTTCGCATTTTCAAATCGTAATTTTTCCATTTACATGAGAAACTTGGCAATTTAATATGAAATTTTGCCGATATCAAATGAAAAATAACATTTTCAAAAGAAATGTTGATAATTTCAAATGTAAAATATAATTTTCAAATGAAACTTTGCCGTTTTCGCACTTACAATAAAAAATGTTCGTTTTTTTCAAAATGTGAATTATCACTTTAAAATTTCAAGTTTAAAATAAAATATTAGCATTTAATGTGAAGAACAATTAATTTCTAATATTGTTTTCCGCAGTTTCATATGTGAAAAATAGTTTCTTAATGAAATTTTACCAATTGTAAATTTAAACTATTATTTTCAAATCAAATTTTCTTTGCAATTTTCGCATTTTCAAATCGTAGTTTTCCCATTTCACAGCAGAAACTTCGCAATCTAATATGAAATTTTGACAATTTAAAATGAAAAATAACATTTTCAAAAGAAAATTTTGAAAATTTCAAGTGTAAAATATAATTTTCAAATTAGACTTTGTCTTTGCAATTTTCGCACTTACAATACAAAATATTGTCATTTCTAAATTTGAATTATCATTTTACAATTTCAAGTTTAAAATATAATAATATTAGCATTTAATGTGAAGAACTATTCATTTCCATTATTTTTTCGCACATTCACACATATGTGAAAAATAGTTTCTTTATGAAATTTTGCCAATTTTAAATTTAAAATATTTTTTCAAATAAAATTTTCTAAATTATTTCAATTTCAAATGTAATTTTTGTCAATTGCAAAAATAAAATATAATTTGCAAATGAAATTTTGCCAATTTCAAAAGAAAAATATTATTTTCAAATGACTTTTTGCCAAATAGAAAATCTAAATCTATATTAAATGCAATTTTCGCATTTACAGTAAAAGTTTTCTCAATTACAATGAAAATTTTGCAAATTTCAAATAAAAAATATAATTTTCAATTAAATTTTTACCTTTACAATAAAAAACTTCTAAATTTCAAAAGCTATTTTGTTAATTTTAAATATAAAATAACATTTTAAAATGAAATATCCGCATTTAAAGTAAGAAAATTCTCAATTTCAAAAGACATTTTGTGAAATATAATTTTCGAATGAAATTTTGAAAATTGTAAATGTAAAACTCATGATTAAATGCCAATTTCAAATGAAAACTATAATTTTCAAATGAAATTTTGACTATTTCAAATGCAATTTTTAAATCAGATTTTGCAGTTTCAAATGTAAGATGTCATTTTCAGATGAAATAGCATTTACAGTGAAAAACTATTCAATTTTGCCAATTTCAAATGTTTAATATTTGTTTTAAATGAAATGTTACCAATTTCAAATGTAAAATATAATTTTCAAATAAATTTCTGTCATTACAAAATGTCAATTTCAAATAAAACTTTGCCAATTTCGATTGTAAATTATTTTGAAAATTTCGAATGTAAAATATATTTTTTTCTAATTTCAAACATAAAATACAAATTTCAAATTAAATGTTGCCGTTTCAAATATAAAATAATTTACAGGGAAAACTTTTGCCAATTTCAAAGGTATAATAACATTTCCAAAAGAAATGATTGTCATTTTCTCAAACGAAATTTTGCAAATTCGAAATTTATTTATTTATTTATTTATTTATTCAATTCAGTAATACTAAAGCCTATAAGGCTAGATAAAATATAATTTTTAAGTATTTTTTTAATATACTTTTCAATTGAAAATTTTAAAATAAAATTTTGTCAATTTAAAATGGAAAATATTGTTTTGAAATTGCAATTTTCCTTATTTACAGGGACCACAACTTCACAATTTAGTTTTAAATTTTGCCAATTTAACATGTAAAATATAATTTTCAAATTAATGGAATGTAAAATTTCAATTTAAAATGTGAAATATCATTTTCAAATGATTTTTTGCAGTTTAAAAAGAAAAGAAAAATTTAATTGAATTTGAAATATATATTTAAAATGCAAAACTCTTTTTGAAATGAAATACATATTTAAAATGTGGAAAATTGTTTCCAAATACATAATTGTTTTGTGAATTAAAAATTTTAAATACAGTATTTATTTTTGAAATGAGTTTTTAGCAATTTCAAATGTAAAATATAATTTTTAAAATGAAATTCTGCAAATTTCAAATGTAAAATATTATTTTCTATTTGTAAATTTTCCCATTTACGAGAAGAACTTCTCAATATAATATGAAATTTTGGCAATTTCAAATGGATAATGTTAATTTCAATTACAATTTCCACAAGAAAATTGGCAAAATTTCAATTGATATTATTTTACATTTGAATTGAAAATTTCTACCTAAAATACTCAATAATAAATGAAATTTTGCCAATTTCCAATGTAAAATGTAATTTTTAAATCAGATTTTGCAATTTCAAATGTAAAATATCATTTGCAAATGAAATAGCATTAAAAGTGAAAAACTTTTCAATTTTGGCAATTTCAAATGTTCAATATTAGTTTTAAATGAAATGTTACCATTTTCAAATGTAAAATATAATTTTCAACTAAATTTCTGTCATTATAAAATGTCATTTTCATTTTGACAGTTTCGAATGTAAAATATAATTTTCCAATTAACTTTTGCCAATTTCAAACATAAAATACAAATTTCAAATTAAATTTTGCATATTTCAAATATAAAATACTGTTTTCAAATTAAATTTTGCCAATTTTAAATTTAGAGTATCATGCAAATTAAAAATTTAAACTATTATTATTATTTTAACTGCAATTTTCTAATTTAATTGGAAAACATATGACTCCAGATGAAACTGTACAATTTCAAATGGAATTTTGAAAATTTAAAAATGTAATATATAATTTTAAAATTGAATTTTGCTAAATTCGAATGGGAAAAATCGATTTGAATGAAATGAAACGGAGATTTCGTTTCTTTAATAAAAATTAACATTTTGTTGCCTTTTCCCGAAAACTGGACTTTTATACCACATTTTGGAATTTTGAAAAAGGAGCTATGTCTAATTTAAGGAAATATAACATTTCGACCTATAAAGAAAAAATATTTTTTAGAATTTCACGTCGATGACGGGGTAACATTTTTTTCAGAATCGAAATCAGCATTAGTCATTACAAATGTAAAATCTCAATATTAAATAATGTTTTCAATTTCAAATGAAAATTTTCTCAACCTCTTATAAAATGTTCCCATTTACAGAGGGAAATTTCTTAATTTTGAATTGAATTTTGCAAATTTTTCTATTTTAAATATAAAATACAATTTTCTTATGAAAGTTTGCCAAATTCAGATGTAAAATGTCATTTTCAATATAAAGTTTCCGATGAAATTTTCTCAATTACTCTTGAAAATGGTGTATAAATATTTTAAAAAAATTTTATTCAATTCCCTCAAGCTATGGTAATTATAAAATGGTCTATAGCCAGGAAAATACGTATGTATGTGTGTAATTGTAAAAATATTTTTGTTAGAATTATTTAACATTTTAATGCTGATTTTTTTATTGAGTGAAAACAAAATTCTTAAGATTAATTTTTACAAGAAACTTATAGACTACTTTGGAAAAACTAGGGGAGGGGGGAGGAAAGGTTTTAGTATACTTAAGAGTTTGATACATTACATTGTAGTGGTGATGGTAGTGGTGGTGGTGGAGAAAGAAAAGCATAAATATTTTAACTAAAAAACCTTAAGTGGAATATAATTTTCTAGGAAAATTGTTTTTCTATAGTATTTACTTAAATTCCCCCCCAAAAAACAATTAATATGACTCCAGATGAAGCCCATATTGATGAGTCGAGGGGAAAGTTATAAATAATAAATATCTATGTCAGTTATTGAAGTTATTTATGATATATGCATATTATGTATGTATGTTTGTAAGTATTTAGGTCTGTATGAATGTGTTTGTGTGTGAATTGGCATTCATAATTAATAAGTGTTGTATGTATGTTTGTGTTGTATGTAAGTATGTATGTATATGTTTATACATTTTTGGGGTTTTAAGTAGTCAAGCAACGTTTGTTTGTTTGTTTTTTCTTAAAACTATAAAAGCTTTCAAAAAATAGCTGAAAACTTCTTCTTGAGAAAATAAGAAAAGCTAAGCTTAGGATATAAATAAGAAAAAAGATTTCAGCAGAAATCGGAATCATTCCGCCAAATCACAGGATTACTTTACCTTAGTGATTTCATTTTGTTGTTTTAAATTAAAAAATTAAAAAAAATAATAATATAAACAGTTGTGGACTTATAGTATGTACATCTTTAAAATTAATCCATAATTTACGCAGTTACGTAGTGTAGAGAGAATACTAACAGCACCAGAGTTAGCAAAGACAACAAAGTGGTGACAAATTTTGGGCGTAGCAGTTCTGGAATAAACAAAAAAAATCAAGAAAAGCTGTCAATAAAATAGATACAACACTTATTAATTTTGTAAACGCCGACCGGGGCAGACGTATTTGTTTACTATATTCTAAATTACTATATTCTCAATTAAATAAATTATATTTTAAGCTTTAAATTAAAATGATTGTTTGGGCTATTATATAGTCATTCACAATGCTATCACGAATTACTCATTTCAACGATAACTCTACGCAACAATATTTAGAAATTGTTTATCTTTCAGAACAACCAATATATTTTGCTGATATTTTCTTGTCCCATAAACAAAGATATCAAAATATGTATGGACTCGTTAACATGTTTTGATTTTAAATTAAATATTTGGAAACAAACAATAATTCTCATACTCCGCATTTTCACATAAACTTTTATTTCAAATCTGGTGGAAAATATTTTCTTTAAAATCTCTGTAGAATGTCCTAGAAAGAATGTGAATGTGTAGGCATTTTATTAGTCCAAACGTTCTTATAATTAATTATCAAATAGGCTTATTGCATTGACAATTCGTTTATTTATACCCTACACCACACTGTGGTACAGGGTATTATAAGTTTGTTTCATGGCAGATGTTTGTAACACCTTAAAATAACACAGCTAGACCCATCTTAAAGTATACCGATCGACTCAGAATCACTAGCTGAGTCGATTTAACGATGTCCGTCCGTCCGTCCGTCCATGTAAAGTTGTTCGTCGACTACAGGTCGCAATTTCACTCCGATCGTTCTGAAATTTTGCAGTTTAGAGTATTTCGCGGCTGTTAAGATCGCTATTGAATTTGGTTGAAATCGGTTCATATTTAGATATAGCTCCCATATATATGTTTCGTCCGATTTGGCCCTTTAGTCCTATAGAAGCTGTATTTTACATCCGATCGTTTTGAAATTTAGAATGGTAGAGTTTCTTGATCCATGAACCAACATTGCCGAACTTAAAGAAAATCGGTTCAGATTTAGATATAGCTCCCATATATATCTTTCGTTCGATTTGGCCCTTTAGTCCTATAGAAGCTGTATTTTACATCCGATCGTTTTGAAATTTAGAATGGTAGAGTTTCTTGATCCATGGACCAACATTGCCGAATTTGAAGAAAATCGGTGCAGATTTAGATATAGCTCCCATATATATCTTTCGTCCGATTTGGTCCTTTAGTTCTATAGAAGTTGTATTTTACATCCGATCGTTTTGAAATTTAGAATGGTAGAGTTTCTTGATCCATGAACCAACATTGCCAAATTTGAAGAAAATCGGTTAAGATTTAGCTATAGCTCCCATATATATGTTTCGTCCGATTTGGCCCTTTAGTCCTATAGAAGCTGTATTTTACATCCGATCGTTTTGAAATTTAAAATGGTAGAGTTTCTTGATCCATGAACCAACATTGCTGAATTTGAAGAAAATCGGTTAAGATTTAGCTATAGCTCCCATATATATGTTTCGTCCGATTTGGCCCTTTAGTCCTATAGAAGCTGTATTTTACATCCGATCGTTTAGAAATTTAGAATGGTAGAGTTTCTTGATCCATGAACCAACATTGCCAAATTTGAAGAAAATCGGTTAAGATTTAGCTATAGCTCCCATATATATGTTTCGTCCGATTTGGTCCTTTAGTCCTATAGGAGCTGTATTTTACATCCGATCGTTTTGAAATTTAGAATGGTAGAGTTTCTTGATCCATGAACCAACATTGCCGAATTTGAAGAAAATCGGTTAAGATTTAGCTATAGCTCCCATATATATGTTTCGTCTGATTTGGCCCTTTAGTCCTGTAGAAGCTGTATTTTACATCCAATCATTTTGAAATTTAGAATGGTAGAGTTTCTTGATCCATGAACCAACATCGGTAAAGATTTAACTATAGCTCCCATATATATGTTTCGTCCGATTTGGTCCTTTAGTCCTATAGAAGCTGTATTTTACATCCGATCGTTTTGAAATTTAGAATGGTAGAGTTTCTTGATCCATGGACCAACATTGCCGAATTTGAAGAAAATCGGTGCAGATTTAGATATAGCTCCCATATATATCTTTCGTCCGATTTGGTCCTTTAGTCCTATAGAAGCTGTATTTTACATCCGATCGTTTTGAAATTTAGAATGGTAGAGTTTCTTGATCCATGAACCAACATTGCCGAATTTGAAGAAAATCGGTTAAGATTTAGCTATAGCTCCCATATATATGTTTCGTCCGACTTGGTCCTTTAGTCCTATAGAAGCTGTATTTTACATCCGATAGTTTTGAAATTTAGAATGGTAGAGTTTCTTGATCCATGAACCAACACTACCGAATTTGAAGAAAATCGGTTAAGATTTAGCTATAGCTCCCATATATATGTTTCGTCCGATTTGGTCATTTGGTCCTATAAAAGCTGTATTTTACATCCAATCGTGTTGAAATTTAGAATGGTAGAGTTTCTTGATCCATGAACCAACATCGGTAAAGATTTAACTATAGCTCCCATATATATGTTTCATCCGATTTGGCTCTTTAGATCCAATCGTTTTTATACCTTACACTACACTGTGGTACAGGGTATTATTTAAGTATAAAATGTCCCAAAAGTAAATTTATGCAAACAATTTATACATGAATTACAAAATTTATATATCAGAGTTATTCAATATTACGAGAGTGGTGTAGGGTATTATATAGTCGGCACCGCCCGACTTTAGCCTTTCCTTACTGGTTTTTATTTTATTATAGTAAAATTATAGGAAGCATTCTTAGAATTTATGTTATTGCCTATTCGGGTGGTCTTGAAGCTTTATAGGACTAAGCAGAAAAAAAATATTACACATTTATTTGAGTAAAATGATTAATCCAGATTTTACGCTCTTTTAAATAAAGGGTTTTTCAACAGGGACGCTACAAAAGTAGACCGACAGGGACAGCAAACGACGCCATATTTTTTGCCGCTCTTTTGACATTTCTCTTCAGTAAGGTTTGCCATTTCATGATGGAAAGATATACGAGCCAACAATGAGTCGAAATTATTAAAATTTACTACCGAAATTCGGAGTCAGCGGCCTCAACGTTAAGAGCGCGAAAAATCGAAAAATCATCTTCAGCGATGAGGCTCATTTCTGGCTGAATGGCTTCGTCAATAAACAAAATATGCGTTATTGGCCAGACAGCAAGCCACACGTACTCCATGAGTCATCATTGCATCCCGAAAAAATTACGGTTTGGTGCGGTTTATGGGCCGGCGGCGTCATTGGGCCGTACTTCTTCCGTGACGATCAAGACCGGCACGTTACTGTGAATGGGAATCGCTACCGTTCAATGATAACCGAATATTTTTGGCCCCAATTGGATGATATGGACTTGGAGGACATGTGGTTCCAACAGGACGGCGCCACAAGCCACACAGCGAATGCCACAATCAATTTATTGGAAACCAAGTTTGGAGAACATTGGCCGCCTCGCGATTTGACGCCGTTAGACTATTTGCTGTGGGGCTACGTCAAGTCTTTGGTCTATGCCAACAAGCCAGCGACGATTGATGAACTTCGTACGAATATCGAACGTGACATTGCAGCAGTATCGGCCGATTTATGCTTGAAAACCGTCGAAAATTGGGTTCAGCGCCTGGACTTCTGCAAGCGTGCCCGTGGTGGCCATGCAAAAGAAATCGAGTTCCATACATAATGGCATCGAACGTACTTTCACAGGAATAAAGAATTTCATTGATATCCAAAACCGTTTTTGTTTTATTTAAAAAAACTTTTGTAGCGCTCTTATTGACGGACCCGATACCTAGAACAGTATTAATTTTTATACCCTCACTTTAGTGATACGAGGGTATATATCATTTACTACGGGGCAAAAGTGTAACACATCGAAGTAGTGACATAAGACCCTAAGTATGTTCGGCGGATAACCGTTTTAGGTCGTTTTAAGTTGAACGAGCAATGTCTGTCCGTCCGTCCGTCCGTCTGTCTGTCTGTCTGCTGGCTGGTGCGTACGATAACTCTCTCTTCTATCTCCGGCTAAGTTCGAAGATGGGCCATATTGGTCCATTCCTTCTAGTACCTCCCCCACAAAGGGTTAACACAGTGAAATATTGATTATTTAATAACATCTATACTACTTATTTGAATCCTTTGAAACTCTACACATAGTAAAGGGTTTTCCAACAATAGGTGTTATTTTGGTATTCAAAGAAAAATTTTATTTTTTTAAATAAATGATCGGATGTTTATTTCATAATAAAGAGGAAGGTATGCCGTTAATAATGAAAAACAACATCAGCCAAATGGCCACCACGATCACGCTTACAGGACCATATCCTTTTCATGAAATTTTCCATAACCAAATCGCAAAGTGGCTGCCCTATGTCCTCGATAGCCTCACGAATTATATATTTGAGGTCCTGAATCGACGCTGGGCTGTTCGTAGACCTTATCTCCCACGTGGCCCCAAAGGAAGAAGTCGCAAGGTGTTAAATCACAAGATCTCGGCGGTAATCACCTCTTCGAGAGATAACACGGTCCGGAAACTTTTCCCGTAACAAAGCAATGGTTTCGTTGCTTGTGTATCACGTAGCGCCGTCTTGTTGAAAGAAAACGTTGTCCAGATCAATACCATCCAACTCCGACCATAAAAAATCATAGCGCAATCCATTCACCGTAACTGTTGATCCAACCTCATTTTCGAAAAAGTAAGGTCCAATGACCCCACCGGACCATAACCCGCACCAAACAGTCACACGTTGAGGATGGAGAGGCTTCTCAACAATAACTCTTGGGTTTTTCGAGGCCCAGGTGCGACAATTTTGCTTGTTGACGTAGCCACCGAAGTGGAAATGGCCTCATCAGTCAAGACGATGATTTTTCGATGATTTTCGCCATCCGCCATCTAACGTTTTTTTGCAACTAGTGCTTATTTCGTGAATGGTAACACTTAATGTCTGATTTGACAGATAATTAGTTTTATATATATACGCTTGAACAACGCTGGGAGCGATCGACTTACAGAAGATGCCGATTTTGCCAAAAAAAAAAATCTTCTTTTCAGGGTATGTAAACAAGCAAAATTGTCTCATTTGGGGCACAGAAAACCCGCACGTATGCATTGAAAAGCCGATACACCCAAAACGAGTCACTGTTTGGTGCGGATTGGCGGACCCTTTATATATATATATCTAAACCGACTTTTTTTTGGCTAGTTTCACATGGTCGTTCATTTTATCTTGCTTGCTTGACAGTTTATGTGATAGGAGACAAAAATCGTCGGCATAATCTAAGTGTTCGAGGTTTCTTTAGAAACTCCGCGATATTCTCCCTTTTCCCAAGAATAATTTTCCCATAAAGCAGTGGTGAGAAATGAGTATTAGTTATATTTAGTTTCAATTTCAACATTACAATTACAATTTTAAGATTGATCATACTAATCTACATAAAATCTTTTGGCAACGAGAATATATTCCACAACGAAATTTAATGCCGAACAAATATGTCGTTATTTAGTGTTCTAATAATATTATACATTAAATAAATGTGATTATATATAGTTTGAAATATATAAAATATTAGCCGGTCATACAGGCGTTGTTCTTCTACCTTATCGGTAAGTAGAACATATAGTTTTGTAAATAAATATAAAACTGTATAATAACCACTGCAGCACAGTTTCGGCTATTTATATTTTGAACATGAATCATTTTCGCTCATAAACTAAGAAATTAGTCATAATATTACCCCCTCGACAACAGCCCATGAACTCTTTAATAGCTATGAACCAGTTCAATCGTTTTCGAGAATATCGGCGACTAACAAACGCACACAACAAAGAAATAAAACAGATTTGACATCTACAATTAAGTCGGTTATAACTATAGGCCTATGCATATCAGGTAAGAATATTTTGCAATCGCTTCAGGATATCAAGGAATTTTCATTTTAACTACAAAGAAATTTAAATTACAAAATTTAATCTCAGTCAGAAAGCCATTCGCTTCTCGTTACTTTTAATTGGATATTTCGCACTAGCGTGATATTGTCAATGTGATATAGCCCAAAATAATTCATAGCAATGTAAATACAAATTAAAGATAACATAAAAATAAATATTTACATGAAGAAAAGTATGTCTCACTTACCCTTCATTGAAATCGTCAGCCGGCTGCCGAAAACTATTTCATCGATTACCGCTTCGGCACTGGTGTCAATAATGTACTAGCCTGTCCCGAATTAATGGCTATGACTTCAGTTATATTGGCCAAATGGGAATTCATATGTTGTTGATAGTATAAAGACGACGGTGGTGGAGGTGGATGTAGATGTGAATGTGGGTGCGAATGAGAAGCCGGCGCATGTGATGTATGATAGTTGTGTATATAGGAGGGATTTGTAAGATTGGCGACGCTATGTTGGTGGTGGTGCCCTACTGAAGAAGCAGCAGCAGCAGCAGCAGAAGATGTTGATGCTGCTGCCGCTGATGTTGTTATTGATGTCTGTAATGACTGCATTGAAGAGGTGTTTGATGATGGCGATGCTTGTGTGGTAACTTGATGTCGCTCATGATGCTGTTGTTGCTGCTGGGATGAATGCTGATGCTGATATGTTGTTGCATATGTGCCGGCGGCGCCCGCGGCTACACCTCTTTTTGGGGTTGTCTATAACCCGGTTATAACCACCTCATGTTGAGCATCATCATCCATATCGGGCATTTCTTGTTTGTGCATCATATCGGAATCATGTTGATTATTTTGTTGTTGTGATCCCGGCGTCTGTGCCGGTTGACGGGGTGCAGTCTGGCCATATTTCTCATGAATACCACGATGCCGTTTCAGGGCAAAACGATCGGCAAATGCCGCCGAACAGATATCACATTTAAATGGCTTCTCACCCGAATGAACTTTGGCATGATTCTTGAGATGTGCCGCCTGCGAGAATGCCGAACCGCAAATTTCACATTTATAGGGTTTCTCTCCGGTGTGAATGCGCCGATGATTCCAGAGGGTGGCATGACGAGCAAATCCTTTGTCACAGACTTCACAAACATAGGGTCGTTCGCCACTGTGGGTGCGTTCATGATTCTTCAAGTGAGGGGATTGAGAGAATTGCATGCCACAGGTTTGACATCTAGAAATTAGAAAATTTGGGAGTTAGGAAGGTATTTGCTAACATATGTACATATTTTTTCGATTGGAAAATATTAATTAATTAATGAATAAAATATAACGACGGACCACCTAATCTACGGATGGAAAAACATTAATAAGGAATAAATAAGGGCAGATGGGAGATCGATGAAAATACATAAGATATAAATAGGAAAGGTTAGGTAAACAGGCATGATGATGGACGGAAAGACGAGAGAAAGGACGACAAATTAAGACAAGATACAGACGAAAGGTTGAGGACAGACAGTAGGATGAGCTGGTTTTCTTAACTCAATGGTTAGTGAGTTGCTATTGGAAACCGAAATAATGATTTCGACTCAAATTCTAATTTTTGCAGTCGTATTGATGGAATTCCCCAAAAATAGGCATCGGATTGCCCAAGGTAACAGGAAAACTAAACATAGAGGAGAATAATGACGGAATGCACAAATGACATCCATGCCCCAAGATTAACATGAAAATGTGGACAATAGATAAGGGGAAAATAACATAAGACTCCCACGAAAATGGGATATAAGCCTGACAGAAATCAGTGATAGACGAAGGTAGCGATGCGAGGAAATACGGGCAGACAGAATCGCAAGCTTCCTATAACCTTTCTCTCCTACGAATCAACACTGTTTAAGAATTTATCCTTTAAGAATCGCAGTAAATCCATCGAATGATTTTATCGCGGAAAATAATAAAAGTGGCTGAAATGCATTGACAATCTGACTTACTTGTAGGGCTTTTCTCCGGTATGAATACGGGCATGATTTTTCAAATAAACCGCCTTAGCAAAGGCCAAACCGCATATGGTACATTTGTAATTCTTTTCGCCACTGTGCAGCTTCTTGTGCGACCACAGACTGGAATAGCGCGAGAAGGTTCCGCCACAGATATTGCAAGTGAACGGTTTGGCATTCCTAAAACAAATGAATAAAAAAGACAACAAATTATTTAATAAGGCCCATTGGAGGGGTAGAAATTAACGACGCGATCTTGCCGAAATATATACTTTTCTTACTCTGTCTTTATGGAGGTCACGGCCTGTGTATTCTGTTGTTTGGAGGCGGGTGCTCCGGTTCCCACATAAACCATGCCGGAGCCGTTACACTTATTGCATTTAGTTATCTTGGCCGAGGAGCATTTCTTTTTCGAAGTGCAGCCACCGCTATCTCTTTTCGACGATGAGTGGGAGGAGTTGGTGGGCGCTGGTTGTTGTGTCGTCACCACCTGTATTTGCTGTTGGCCTTGAGCATTGGTGGAGATAATTTGTACGGGTTGTTGTATCATAGCTTGACCACCGCCGCCACCGCTAAGAGAATCCATGGAAGAGTCGGAATTGGCGCTGCCCAAATCATTCATTTCGAATTTGATTTCACCATCGGGAGCTACAAATATCTGAGTGGGCTGCACTTGTTGGGCGGCAGCCAAGGCGGCCTGCTGCTGGGCTTGTTCATTTTGCAGGCAGGCATCACAGCGGGTAATCTTGGGTCCTTTACGTTTGACTGGTTGCAGAATTTGATTGCCACAAGTAGAGCATTTACTTTGTTCCAACTTCAAAGGTTTACCGACATTCGATTGGTTAATTATCTCACCGGCGTTTTGTTGCTGTTGTTGCTGCTGTTGTTGTTGCTGATGTTGTTGTTGCTGCTGCTGCTGCTGTTGTTGTTGATGTTGCTGCTGCAGAGTTTGTTGGTTCGTCTGCTGTTGCATTACCGCTGTGGCCGGTTCTAAAGCCTCTGTGGCCACTATTTGTATTTGACCCATTTGTCCATTTTCGGTAATTATATTTTGGGTCTGTACCAAGCCTTGGGCATTTACCAATTGTATAGTTTCCTGCTGAGACTGCTGCTGATCACTGCCATCTTGTGTATGCGTTCTTTTGTGATGATTTAACAAAGCCAAATGGGAAAACATTAAACCGCAGACATCGCACTTGAAACTGATATTCGAAATAGTGTTTTGTATCGGTGATATAGTCTGTAAAGACTGCTTGAATATGGAAATGAGAAAATGAAACATAAAATAATTATTTCTTACATATAAAATCTGGAAAACTTACTGCCGCCAAAGGTTTATTTTGATTGACAATCTGCAGTCTTCCCTGAGGATCCAGAGTGGCAATGCCTATTGTGCCTCCTTGATTCAGTTGATTCAACTGCATGCCATTGACCAAGTAGTTATAGCCACCCACAGGTTGGGCGGCTATGTAGCAGGTTTTATTATCTTCCGTGGTGAGTTGGGCCAAATTAACGGTGGTACCATTTCCCTGGAAATAAAAAAGAGACAAATGATTGATTATTTCTTGCTTTAAAAATATATGTATATATATTCCTCTCACATTTGTTGTGGTATAGTAAAATGTGGGCTGTTCCTTTTCAAGTTTTGGCTGCTTCAATATGGTCCCATCGGCTGTTTGATATTGTATGGTGGTCGGTTGTACATTTGCTCCAAGAGCATTGGTAAATATTATATTTTTTGTTAGATCTTCCATCATTTGGAGGACTTATTGTGGGGAGGGAAAGAAGCTGCAATGACAAAAAGAGAGGAATTTAATTTATTAATTGCAGAGAATAAATAAAACATTTCGATGAAGGTCTTGAGAAAAATCGTCAAAATTACAGTTTCCTATAGAAGTCATGAACGATGATCTTTTCGTATAGAAAAGTCATCAAAGATGATATTTTCGTATAGAAAAGTCATCAACGATGATCTTTTCGTATAGAAAAGTCATCTACGATGATCTTCTCGTATAGAAAAGTCATCTACGATGATCTTTTCGTATAGAAAAGTCATCAACGATGATCTTTTCGTATAGAAAAGTCATCAACGATGATCTTTTCGTATAGAAAAGTCATCAACGATGATTTTTTCGTATAGAAAAGTCATCAACGATGATCTTTTCGTATAGAAAACTCATCAACGATGATCTTTTCGTATAGAAAAGTCATCAACGATGATTTTTTCGTATAGAAAGGTCATCAACGATGATCTTTTCGTATAGAAAAGTCATCAACGATGATCTTTTCGTATAGAAAAGTCATCAACGATGATCTTTTCGTATAGAAAAGTCGTCAACGATATTATTTTCGTATAGAAAAGTCATCAACGATGATATTTTCGTACAGAAAAGTCATCAACGATGATCTTTTCGTATAGAAAAGTCATCAACGATGATCTTTTCGTATAGAAAAGTCATCAACGATAATCTTTTCGTATAGAAAAGTCATCAACGATGATCTTTTCGCATAGAAAAGTCTTCAACGATGATCTTTTCGTATAGAAAAGTCATCAACGATGATCTTTTCGTATAGAAAAGTCATCAACGATGATCTTTTCGTATAGAAAAGTCATCAACGATGATCTTTTCGTATAGAAAAGCCATCAACGATGATCTTTTCGTATAGAAAAGTCATCAACGATGGTCTTTTCGTATAGAAAAGTCATCAACGATGATCTTTTCGTATAGAAAAGTCATCAACGATGATCTTTTAGTATAGAAAAGTCATCAACGATGATCTTTTCGTATAGAAACATGTCCCAAATTGCTTACGAGTGAACAAATTACAATTAAGAATAATATGTTGTTAATGTGGTCCATTTCATGTTAAGACAATATTCTGCTTTGAATGTGCTTTGTTGACTTTCAATTTCAGGAAGTTGACGGCCTGTCTTTAGACATCCGATGAGATATTGGATATAACATAGTGGGTTTTACGGCCAACGAAAAAGGTGTAGGCTTTATGTGGCCTCCATCTGCATTCCTGCCAGACGTAAATATCGAACTTGAATCATATTAGTTCTATGTTGCAGAAAACCATGGCGGATGTTAATTCCCATTTCTAAGAATTTTTCCGAAAAGCAAGGCTTTGTGACGCTACAATAACACTTGGCTGGATATCTTTAAATGTCTCCAGTAGTTAATTAGTTTAGTTTCAATCTCGTTCACACATTTAATTGCAATGTAAACATATCAACGATTAGCCGTAGAAATGTAAACAAACCACAGCAACAATCTGGCAACCATGAAGCGCAACAAAAAGAAAACATGACAAATCGAACAGAAATGATAACACGCGCGCCTTTTCAACTTCTCCGACAAAGACAGCTATAGTGTACAGTCATCGCAGAATGAGAGAATACAGGAATTCTTATATATGTAATGTGGAATGAAAGAGAAGCAGCAAAATTAGGAATTATGGCCGACAAAACCACGAAGACAAAAAGGAGACGACGAACGAAACCACGAACTGAGACACAAAATCGTTAAAACGAGAACGAAGAAAAAATAAGAAATAAAAATTCTATTGTTTTGATTTTTCTCAAAAGAATTTACGAGGGAATTTCGGAATTTCCTCCCAAACAACACAGAAAATTAAGATTTTCCACTTCAAAAAAACACACAAGACTTCTAAAACGGTTTATAGTCTTGTGGACACTATTTCTCATACACTTGCCTATTAATGAACATCAATTTTACCTCGGGTTTACGCAATATACACACGGCCTGTCACCACCAACTGCCAGCAAATTTTTACAATTCTTCTTTTTCCGAAAATCTTTAAAGTTTTACTCCAAAAAACCAATTCCTGCTGCCAAGTTTTACTTGCACACCGGGTCGAATATTTGTTTTGGTATTTCTTTATTGTTGTTTTTAACGCTCCCGCACAGGGTTTATTATTGTTTTTTCTTTTTCTAACAAATTATAATCGAAAATACCAAACATGAGATGCACAATGACCGAACTTTTTCACCAGGGTGAAGAAACACAAATACAAGAAATTTTTTCTTCCTTCTTCTTCTTCGTCTTCCACCTCTTTTTTTCACACACGCACACACGGACGGGGTTAGCGACGACACGTCGTGTTTTCTCTCGTTCTCGGTGTTTCGACTTCGTATGGCCTTTTCACTTTGTCGTGTGTGTCTTTTTTTCACAGTGATTTTTTACTTAGAATAGACAGAGAAAAAATATGGCGGATTTGCGGCGCGTCCAACAATGTTGGAGGACTTTAGCGACTATTGTTTATATTATTCTTGCTAAATTCGACGTTGATTTATAACTAGTGTCCATTATTTACTTGGATGACATGTTTTGCCAGAATTAAATTTATTTATAATAATTTAACCATTCATTTGTTTAAACAAAACACCGCGTAATTAGGTTTCACTCTGCACTATTTCACTGCTTAAATCGGACTAACGACTGCTGTACTCTTCTCTTCGTTAAAGGTATGGTATTTCATCGTACATAGAAAAGGAGAAACTGATGGAATAAAAGAGAGGTGTCTTTCGTCTGGCCGGTATAACATACAATGCAAGTGCGAGTGAGATGGCTATTGATTCGTGGTATCTTTGGAGTGATGGAATTTATCCTAAATTGCAAAGGTTGTTGTTCACATTTTTAATACGATTTTCGATTTATTGTACAACGTAGAATTCGAATCAACAAATTACATTTACAGGGCACAATCCAAATATTAAAATGTCCTGTTACACAAGAGGCAATTTTTTCCAAGCAAGTGCCAAAGTTTGAAGGGGAGAGAGGCAGAGAGCTCTTTTCGCCTGCCTCTCTCTCCATCAAACTTAGAAACTTGCTTGGAAAAAATTGCCTCGTGCGAATCTCGACTAAAATCACCTGGTCCAAAAATAACGTAATCTGGAACTACAAATAAATCGTAAAGTTAAAATTAAATGTTTCTATTTATCTCCTTTTCAGTATAAAAATGTCTCCCAAAAATTAGGTATGGAAAAAAATGTGTAAATTCCCACGTTTGCGAAGAGAAACTTAGATATGTTTTCTTTGAAACAAATGAGAAAATCTTAAAGATTTCCTTTTTCAATTCAAAAAATTTTTTTTGTATTCCTAATTTTGAACAGCATATATGAGATTTTCTTTTCGATATAAAATATTGCATGATTTGTCGTTCAACATCTGTGTAGAAGTACAAGTGGCTGAAATCAATTAGTAATATATTACAATTTAAATACATTTTTATACCCTACACCACACTGTGGTACAGGGTATTATAACTTTGTGCATTTGTTTGTAACGCCCAAAAGGAGAAGAAGTAGATCCATCGTTTATTATACCGATCGACTTAGAATCACTTTCTGAGTCGATTTAGCTATGTCCGTCTGTCCGTCTGTCTGTCCGTCTGTGCATGTATTCTTGTAATCAAAGTACAGGTCGCAATTATGGCCCGATCTCGACGAAACTTTACACATATCTTTTTTTTGGCCCAAGGACGATCCCTATTGAATTTGGTTAAAATCGGTTCAGATTTAGATATAGCCCCCATATATATGTTAGCTCCGATTTGACATGTAAGCGCTGTAAAAACTTTATTTTATATCCGATCAGTATGAAATTCGGCAGGAAAAGGTTTCTTATTACATGAATGAACTCTGTTAAATTTGGAAGAAATCGGTTCAGATTTAGATATAGCCCCCATATATACATAACCCCCGATTTGACATATAAGCGCTGTAAAAATGGTATTTTATATCCGATCAGTACGAAATTCGGCAAAGAGAGGTTTCTTATTACATGAAGGAATACTGCTGAATTCGGAGAAAATCGTTCAGATTCAGATATAGCCCCCATATATATGTTACCCCCTATTTGACATGTAAGCGCTGTAAAAATTTTATTTTATTTTCGATAAATGCAAAAAATTGAAAATTGAAAAAATTACCTCGTGTGAAGCAAGACCTGAATAATACATTGGCATTTTTGTGACTGCGCCAGCTATACTGTACTCTAGTTTCATCTGACAACTATGATCTATATGAATACGTTACAACAATAGTATTGCATATTTTTGGGAGCTTATACATCGTGGGGTGATTTTGTAGATTTCAAAAATGTTCGTATATAAAAATATTAAATTAATATTATATTTGCCGATGTAATGATAATATGTTGGTATTTACATTTTAAAAACTATTTAAATCTATGTATTATTTACAAAAAGTAGTATAGTTGCCGATGTAATAATAAGACGTTCGTATTTACATTTAACAACTATTTAAATCTATTTATTATTACTAAAACTAGTTCACAAAATCTTACGAAGTATTACTTATAAAGCTAGAGCTGAAGTGAGAAAACTTGTTTAGGAATCAGCTGTTGTTTTCTCCTCCTCTGGTTCGTTAAAACCTTGCCAGATTGTTTGTCATTCGAACACGGCGGTCTGGTGCTGCCACAGCCACTCCCTCTCCAGTGACCAAGTCAGGATCCGACTTCTGATTCGCCTGGAACGATATTCTCCTAGTTTGTGTGTTCCGCACAATTGTAAGTTCGGTGGACTGCGTACTCTGAGATGGTGTTGATGAGTCTTGAGAGAATGTCTGAGGACTCGGTAGAGGTGTTGCCGTTGTTTGAGGACTCGATAGAGGTGTTTGTGTTGTTTGAGGACTCGGTAGAAGTGTTTGTGTTGTTTGAGGATGTTCAGGCTCAGTATTATTGATGACGAAAGCTGGCTTGAGTCGATCTACCGATATGTTCACGTCCTTGTTCTTCATTCGTATCGTATATAACCGATCTGAAAATCGTCGCACTATCTCAAACGGTCCAGTGTAAGGTGGTTCAAGTGGTCGGTCCTCGTACTGCGTCCGTGCGAAGAAAAACGTGAGTGCAATCATCGAGGTTCTTGAAAATAAACATTTTGTTTTTGTTGTGGTGAGACACTGGAATTGGTCGCAGGAAGTTGAAGTATTCACGAAGTTTCCTTAAAAATTCAGATGAATCGGCAGGAATTTCTGATTCGGTGAAGAACTCTTGAGGCAACCGTAAGTGCCCACCATAAAGACAGCTGTGCTTAATCCGAACAAAACAGTTGGAAGTATATCGACCCACGAAACTTGTGAATGACACATTAAATCTGCTTTGAAAGATCTGTGACATCTCTCAATCATTCCATTTGATTGTGGATGATAAGCCGTTGTTCGAGTACTTTTCGAACCTATTAAATTTGCTAGGGCCTTGAATAACGCGGACTCCAATTGTGTGCCCTGGTCTGTCGTAATTGTCTTAGGACAACCAAAGCGTGAAATACAGTTGGACCAAAATGCAGTCGCGACCGTCTGGGCCGACATGTCCCTCAGAGGAACACCTTCAGGCCATCGTGAAAATCGATCGATCATGGTGAGACAATATCTATAACCCTGTACTAACGGCATTATCACGATGACATCTATCTTGTCTGGAGTAAAGCAAAAGCATTTTCAGCTTCAAGTGTCCAAGGAACCTTCCTCTTATCATTTTTCTTGGAGTCCTTAAGGAATTCATTGAGTGGTACCTGTAGCTGAGCGGCATGTGGAATGCAACGACGATAAAAATTGACGACACTGAGGAATCTGCGAAGCTCACAAATAGTTTCAGGTTTGGTGTAATTTTCAATAGCGGCAACACGATCTGTTGGAGGTGTACAACCATTGCCGTTGATGATGTATCCAAGAAATTGTACTTCAGATTGTCCAAATTTACATTTATTGACGTTGATTGTTAGACGGTATTGTCGAAGGCGGTCAAAAATCTGCCGTAAATGTATTTGGTGTTCTTCAATAGACTCAGACATAACAATCATATCGTCAATAAACAAAATCAAGACATCTTAAAACGGAGTCAATAAACCTCTGAAAGTTTTGTGTGGCGTTTCTCAACCCGAATGTAATATATAAAAATTCCACAAGTCCAAATGGGGTGCACACAGCTGTCTTTTCGATGTCTTCCGCAGCCATTGGTATTTGGTTATAAGCCTTAACAAGGTCAAGTGTAGAAAAAACTGACTTACCATATAATTTCTCACAAAAATCGTTGATGTTGGCAATTGGGTATCTGTCAGGCACAGTTTTCGAATTCAGCTTTCGGTAATCTCCACACGCTCGCCAACCACCATCTTTTTTCGATACCATATGGAGGACTTTTGGAGGGACGACATGCAACAGGCTTTCCGATTGTTTCTATGTTGTGAACAGTAATTGCTGTACTCGTCGATTTACGCATCAAAGTAGTAGTTGTGATGTCAATAAACTCCTTCAGTAATTCATGGAATGGTCCTGTCGATGGCGATAATGTTGAGATACCAAAATCTTTGGTCTTACGAATTTCACCACGACTTGTTAAATTTGTTGTATTAGCGATAAGGCGTTTCCGTTTTAAATCAATCATCAAATTATAATGAATTAAAAAATCTGCTCCCAAAATGGGCGACTGGACATCGGCAATGGCAATAAACAACCACTTGAGATCAACGGCAATAACAACCACTTGAGATCACGACGTAGACCTAGGTCTAATTTATTGTTTGCAGCCAGAAGTCTCATGCCGGACGGCTTTAGAGTTGTTCTGATTAAGGATGGGGGTACCACTGACACCACCGATCCGGAATCAATTACAAATCGAGACTTTGTATATGTGTCGTAGACATGTAAACGATTTTCATTTACGTGGTTGTTACTGCCGCTGCCGCCAATCGTGTTAACTGACGACAGCTTCATTAGTTTTACGAATTAGGGTTGTAGCGAGGACAATTCGGTTTACAATTTTGCGCTGCATCTCCAAACTTTTGATGATACCAGCAAAGCGAATTGTCAGATGGTCCAATATTTGAACGTGTATTACTGTGAGATCTGGATCGATTACGACTGTATTTGCTGTCATTGTTCACTTGAATAGTATCCACTAGGGATCTATAAATCGAGTTTCGACTAATCGATTAATCGACTTTTGATTGGAAAAAGTAGAAAAGTCGAAATCGATTTTCACCAAGCAAAACGTTGAAAAATCGATTTATCATTTCGACTTTTTTCGATTTTTATCCGACGGTGGAATATCAACCGAAATCGATTACCATTTCGACTTTTGTCGAGTTTGGCCTTACTTAAATAGACGGCTGCTTTGAACTTCTCCAACCAGTTCAAACGCTTTTTAGGAAAGAGTCGGAAAGAGCTCTCTCCAACAAACTTTGACACTTGCTTGGAAAAAATTGCCGAGTATACATAAATATTTAAGTTGTCTGATTGGAAAATATTGCCAGAAAAATGGTGGAGAAATGCGACCCTGTGAACGTACAAGGGTGTGAACATACAATTTTGGTCTTGCAGCGTTAGCAGAACAAGTCATTGTGAGATAATTTGCAGATTGTTAGATGTGCGAAGTTTATGCATGGGACAACGGCGCAATTGTCAGAAAAACATTTTATTGGTAACACTGTCTATAAAATATTTGTATTATCCTACATATAAATATTTACAAAATATATTGTAAATATATGAAATTGTATAGTTTTCTTGCAATCGTCTGAACTGTCAATTCACCTTTTCCTAACAATCTATCATTGTCCGTACATTTGCAGCACTTTAACAGAGTTGATAACGTTGTCCGATCAGGCAATCCTGAATATTTAGTTTTAGTTGCTTGGAATCTGCGTAATGGAAAAAAAACAAAAAGGAGACAAAAATCGGTTTAAGACAAAACCGAAAAGTCGAAAAAAATCGATTATCCAAATAATTGAAAAGTCGAAAAATCGACTTTTCACTAAATCATGAAAGTCGAAAAATCGACTTTTTGTCTCAACTATAGATCCCTACGCTGCAATGACAATTGAATACTATAGACGTCGCATGGAGTTTGACAATTCGTTTAGTTTGTCTGCATATTGAAGATGGCGCTTTGTCTGGCTAAACTGTAAAGAGAGCGTTCGGCAAAGAGAGGAGATTTACTTTTATTTACTCTGCAAAGAGAGAAAAGATTTTCATCATTAATTTTGTTATATTCCAACTTCAAAACATTCAACTATGTACAAAACAAACTGAACTTCAAAACATTCAACTGCAAAACAAACTGAAAAACTCACTCCCTTCTCAGAAATTATTTGAGATTACAAAAAGTCTGCATGTTTTGAAAGAGAAATAATTGAGAGAGGAATTCGAGAATGAGAGAAAGGCTGCTCGGACGCCACCTGGCGGATGAAGTCTGTAAATTCCATGCGACGTCTATAGTATTCAATTGTCATTGTACGCTGTAGAGCGAAAACTTATCGCGGAATATGTTGTTGTTTTCTTCTCCTCTGGTTCGTTACCAAGTTGCCAGATTGTCTGTCATGCGAATGCGGCAGTCTTGGTGCTGCCAGAATATTATCAAAGAAAAATATACATGAGCATAACAATCATTTATTTAATTATCGATCAAAACTACATAAAGTCGTAAAATTCTAAGATGATTTAGTCATGTCTGCCGGTGGCAATCACAAAGCTCACTGTCACCGTGTAATTTGACAAAAAATGTTATCTTTCAACACATTTTCGATTGTGTTGCCCCACTATGGTTGCAATTTCGTGTTTCAAGTCATGAATCGTCTCTGGATGGTTGGATTATCCTTAATGGCTCTCCACAAAAATGGTCCAACGGAGCCAAATCGCAGCTGAAAGGCGGCCGTAGTTCAATAAGCAACCGCTAGATGGGCCACCCGTTATAAATATAGAATAAAACTGATCGCTGTAATTCACTTTTGTTATTCTACCATAAAACGAAAGTGAAAATGGCGAATATACCATAAATTTGGCACACATAAATAGAAAAAAAAATAGAAAACTGTCATATATTTTACGATGTTGTCCACCTAATCCCAATATCTGTTTACACTACCGCCCTCCTGTGGTGGACTACATTAAAAAAGTTGCTCATATGTTGGCCCAAATAGTGTCGACTAAGATTAGGAAACAAATTGTGGGCGCGATCTAGCCGGTTTGCGGCTTCTCATCGCATCCAAGGAAATCTCACAAATGTTCGCAAGAGGCGAACACATAAAGTTTTAGTTTTTTTTCTTTCGGAGAAAATGAAAAATGTTCACCAAATAATGGAAACATGCCAGCAGAAAGAAGCCAAATTTCACTTTCATTGATCTGCCACAGCAGATTTTTCATCCTCTTCTGGCGCTGAGTGTGGGATAAAAAAATGCTGATGATTGCGACTAGAGATACTCGTTTTTTTTTGTACTGCCCAAACACCAATGTGCATATGAGCGCGGCAACTATAGGTTAGAGTAACAAATAACAAATCAAAAAACTACAATGTTAGAAGCAATTTTTTGGGAAAAGAGTTGCCATGTTATAATTCAAAAACAAGAAGGAAATATTTCTATCGAATAAAGAGATTTGATCGATGAGTTTTCGATTTCTTTCCTAAAATAATTTCCAATAAAAAATTTCCACAAAAAAAGAAAAATATAGTATAATAGAACGAAAACTATTGGAAACTCCAAAAAAATATTTTATATTTTCTTAAGGGATATTTTGTTAAAACATTTGGTTTATTTTAAATTCACAGCGAATCAAAAATGTCCGTAAAGAATCTCAAATGGGAAATTTACTTTTAAATTTACAACTAGTATTTTTTTTCTCGAAGTGGATATAATGTATCTCAATTAAATCTGCTTCGAAAAATTCTCAGAAGTCCATAGTTTATACTTAAATAATTAAAAAATCCCTTAAGGCAAATTTTTGTGTTTGATCGAAATTCAAAATTTTTTCTATTTTACGGTTTCTCATCCTGAGAAATCACAATTTCCAATAAAACCAAACCATATTCATAAAATTTCCCAAATAGAAAATGTTTTATTTTTGGACCCAAAAGTTGTACTTTTTTGTCTAGAAATGAAAATAAGTTTCCTAACACAATATCTTGTAGAAACTTTTTTTATATTTTCCAAGGGAATTTTTATTTTAAAATTTGTTTAGTTTTATCAGACAGTAAAATGTAAATTACCAGCGAATACAACATTTCCGTACATAATCTCATAAAGGAAAATTTCATTTTTTTGTCGGTTTAGTTGTATATTTTTGCTAGAAGTGCATAATTTATCTTAATTAAATCAGTTGAGAAACAAAATATTGCCAGAACTTGTTGATAATTTAGTAATAAAAAAAACCACATTAGGGAAATTTTTGTTTTTGATTAAAGTTTTTATATTTTCCGGTTTCTCATGCATTAAAATTAAATTTTCATATAAAAACAAAAATTTCCCTAAAAATTTCCCAAATATATAATTTTTGTTTTTGGTCGAAATTTGAAAATTCTTTAATTTTTCTCATGCAGATAAATTAAAATTTCCAATGAAAACCAAAATTTCCCAAAACGGATTGTTCTTATTTCCAAAAGTTTTGTTTACTACATAAGAAAAGAAAATAATTTTTCCTAACCAAATACCTTGTAAGATACTCTTCAAAAAACTACTTTATATTTTCTTAAAGAAATCTTGATTTAAAGTTTTTAAAATTTGTTTAGTTTTATCAGACAGCAAAATGTAAATTACCAGCGAATACAACATTTCCGTAAATAATCTCAAAAAGGGAAATTTCCTTTATTTTGTCAGTTTAGTTGTATATTTTTGCTAGAAGTGCAAATAATTTATCTTAATCAAATCAGTTGAGAAATAAAAAATAGCCAGAACTTGTTTATACAGGGTTGCCCATATTCGACGGACCCATCTGGCAACACCATAACTTTTGACAGAGATGTCAGATCGCTTAATGACATACCGCGTTTGAAGCGTCAGTCCAAGCAGATTTGTACCATGGAACAATACACGCAACGCGAGCGCTCTGAAATAGTTGAAATTTACATTCAACAGAAGAAGTCAATTGTGAAAACTCAAAAAACAAAATGATCATGTCCGATGAAGCCCATTTCACATTGAATGGGACCGTAAATAAGCAAAATTGCCGTATTTACGCCACTGAAAATCCTCAGGAGATTCAAGAATTGCCTCTTCATGACGAAAAAGTCACAGTTTGGTGCGGCGTTAGTGCGAAAACGGTCATTGGGCCGTTTTTCTTCCAAAACGAAAATGGCCATGCTGTTACCATCAACCAGGAGCGTTATCGCGACATGATGACCAATTTTGTGATGCCAATTATTCGTCGAAAGCGTATGAGGCAGTTCTGGTTTCAACAAGACGGCGCTCCACCGCACACAAGTCGCATAACAATCGATTTTCTGAAGAATTTGTTTCCGGGCCGTTTGATGTCGAAAAGTGGTGATTTGGACTGGCCACCGCGTTCGCCCGATTTGACGCCGCCTGACTTCTTCTTGTGGGGATATTTGAAGTCAAAGGTTTACGTTAACAAGCCAAGGACCGTAGAAGAGCTCAAGGACAACATTCGTGAAGAAATAGCCGCTATTCCGACCGAAATGTTGGCGAAAACGATGGAAAATGCTGCAAAAAGGGCACAATACGCCATCAACGCCAGAGGCGGCCATTTGAGAGATATCATATTCAAAAATTGATGTAAACAAATCTACTTGGAACAAATTAAATGATTAAGATTGCCAACCGCCAAATTTTTATTTTTTTCTTTGATTTTTTTTTAAAAAACATGGGTCCGTCGAATATGGGCAACCCTGTACTTTAATAGTAAAAAAATCCCTTAAGGGAAATTGTTGTTTTTAATCGAAATTTAAAAGTTTTTATATTTTACGGTTTCTTATGCATAGAAATCAAACCATCCTATAAGAACAAAAATTTCCCTAAAAATTTCCCAAAAGGGAAATTTTTTGTTTTTGGTCCTAAACGTTGTTCTTCTTTTTTTAGAAATTCAAATAAGTTTTCGCAACTAAATACCTTTTAGAATAAAAAGTAGAACAACAGTTATTTAAAACTCCAACAATGTTATATTTTCAAATTTTAAATCAACATTTTTTAAAACAAATTCAAAGCAAAATTTTACTTTTTGATATAATTTATCTTAATCAAATTACTCGAGAAATAAAAAATAGTGAGAACTTGTTTATACTAAATAATAAAAAAATCCTTAAGGGACATTTTTGTTTTTCATCGAAATATAAAAATTCTTATATTTTACTGTTTCTCATGCTGAGAAAATGTCCGAACAAACATAAAAAATTTCCGTCAAAAATTGTCGTAAATAATCTCAAAAGGGAAATTTACCTTTTTTGTCAGTTTAGTTGCATCTTTTTTCTAGGAGTGGAAATAATTTAATAATTATAATTAAATCTGTTGAGAAAAAATCCCAGAACTAGTTTATATACATTAATAATAAAAAAAATCCTTAATGGAAATGGTTGTTTTTGAACGAAATTTAAAAATTCTTATATTTTACGGTTTCTCATTCATAGAAATTAAATTATGCCATAAAAACAAAAATTTCCCAAAAAGGAAATTTTTAGTTTTTGGTCCCAAGTTGTACTTATTGTTTTAGAAATGAAAATATATTGCCCCATCCAAATATCTTGTGATATAAAAAAAAATAATTGAAAAAAAAATCATTGGAAATTCCAAAAGGGAAATAGTTTGTTTATCCTTTTTGTTGTATCTTTCATTTTAGAAATGGAAATAATTTGTCTTAATCATATTGGGAAAAATACATAAAACTATTTTAAACTTTGAATGTTTGTCCTTAAATAATGTTTTATTTTCTTATAACTATTTAATGTAGAAAATTTGACATATATCGAATTATTTAGCAATTGTAAACCTAAACATATTTCACTAAACGAAGAAAATTATCATATATTAGAAGTCATAGTGCATTCCACTGAATGAAAAAATTATCATATATCAAAAATCATAGAAATCGTGGACTTATTTATATTGAATCCTCAAAAAATCTTGTTGTAATTCTCAGACCCCTTATGAAAAATCAAAAGATTTCATTATTTTTTTGAGGTGAAAATAGAGAACAACCTTATTGGTTCGCTCTAGTATAGAGGAATACCTCAGAAATCGACGCTAATATAAAGATAGCTCTCTGCGGTCGAATATATTATCTATAGATAAGATATACCTCTATTGCTATCGGAAATATCTGTCTGTTTTTCTTCTACATTCAAACAAAATATTTATTTAGAATATTATTTTGCTTTTAATTACCAGGAAAATAAAAAAATGTTTTAAGGGACATTTTTATTTTTGACCGAAATTTAAAAATTCTTTTATTTTACGGTTCCTCATGCAGGGAAATAAAAATTTCCAATAAAAACTAAAATTTCCCTAAAAATTTCCCAAAGGGGAAATTTTTTGTTTTAGGTCCTAAATGTTGTAGATTTTATTCTAACAATGAAAATCTAGTTTCTTAGTGAAATGAAGAGATACCTATAATTATTTTATTTTCATATAATAATTTTATTTGGAAAATTGTACATATATCGAATTCTTTGGCATTTGCAAACTTGAATATATTCTAATGAATGAAGAATATTATCATATATGAGAAGTCGTAGTTCATTCCAGTAAATGAAGAAAATTTTCATATACCAAAGGTCAGAAAGTTTCATGTTCTAAGGTGAAAATAGAGAACAGCCTTAGTGGATCACTCTAATATAGAAGAATACCTCAGAAGTCGACGCTGATATAAAGGAAGGTCTCAGAGGTCGACTTTCTTGTCTATAGAGGAAGACCTCTATTGCTATCTGAAATATCGCCTGTGTTTCTTCTACATTCAAATACAGGGTTGCCCATATTCGACGGACCCACGGACTCGTTGGGCCCATTCCAATCGACGAGGCTTGTCCGCAGGCAACAATCTTTGCGTCAATTGAATTTTGTACGGGAACAAATGCAAATCAACGCGAATAATCCGTTGTAAAGTGGACCGAGCCATGCCCAACTGCTGAGAACGGCGTTTTTGGGATGTTCTTGGGGACCTCTCAACACTGGCTCGTACGGCAGCGATATTCTCGGCCGATCGCCTTGGTCGACTTTTATTTGGCCTCTTCGGATTAGAAAGAGCCTCACCAGTCGAAAATTTTTCGTATAAACGCTTAATGGTGTTCTTAGAAGGCGCACTTCTCACATTTTTTAATATTTTAAAAGCACGTTGACTTGACTTCTTCCGTTGAATGTAAATTTCAACTATTTCAGAGCGCTCGCGTGGCGTGTATTGTTCCATGGTAAAAATCTGCTTGGACTGACGCTTCAAACGCGGTATGTCATTAAGCGATCTGACATCTCTGTCAAAAGTTATGGCGTTGCCAGATGGGTCCGTCGAATATGGGAGACCCTGTACATAAACTGTTTATATATTTTATATTTTTTTTAATTTGCTGGAAAATAAAAAGAATATTTTAAAGGAAATTTTTATTTTTGATCAAAATTTAAAAATTCTTTTATTTTACGGTTTCTTATGCAGAGAAATTAAAAATTCCAATAAAAACTAAAATTTCCCTAAAAATTTCCCAAAAGGGAAATTTTTTGTTTTTGATCCTAAACGTTGTATTTTTTATTCTAGCAATAAAAATACAGTTTCCTAGTGAAATAAAAAAATACCAAGAACAAAAACTCTTGAAAACTCCAAAATAACTTTTGTACTTATATTTTTTCCAGCCAAGATTTGCATGTTTAAGCATTTTTTTGTGTTAGTGAAATTTTTAGCATTTTGGTGTCCACATGGTGTTATTTTTAAGTCGTATTAAATTACTTTTTAATCGTTTTTAATAAATATCCAATGTGGACACACTTCAAATATTTGTGGGAATATAAGTTCGTTTTTATTTGTTTTCGAATGAAACTAAAAGTAAGCCTTAAGGCAACCCTAGACATAAACCACAAATACCAAATGACGATGACTGCGTACTCCATAACTTACCGCAACAAACCGACAAGATCATGATCGTGTCATGTATGTTTTTTTTTTTAATTTTTGGAAGACTAAAAATAGCGAAAACCGACTCACACACAAAATAACCCAAACTTGTCCATATGGCTTTCGTCGGGAAGCGTTTGTTGTGTGAACAATAAAAGTGGATGTTTGAATATAGCGATTTTATAGGACACATTTTGGTATTTACGTGCATACAAAACGGAAAAAAGTAGCTACCTATAGAGCATGAGAAGAAGACTTTGTTATGACTCTTCTTCGATCACGGCTTCGCCAAAAAACGAAAAAAATGGAAATTCAAAATAGTTTTCCTAGCAAGCGGCGGCAGCAACTCTCTTTATGTTGTTGCTATGGATATTTATTGTTAACTGACTTTTTGCAGGCAATATGGAAATTAAATGCCGGTTTATTAAGCACCATCTCCATAAACATAACCATTCGCCAGAAAAACGCAGAAATCAAAAACTCCTCTCAAACCCTCCTCCCGTCTCCAAAAAACAACAAAGCCTATATGAATATTGTCAAGCGGCAAAAGAAAAATACGCGGAAAACTTTTAGAAAGTGATTGATGGTGTTGCTTTAGCTTATAAGAGGAAAAAGAGGAAGATGATGGCCGCGACAGCGAAGAAAAATAGTCAATTTAAAGGTAATTAAATTAACTATAAATGGTAAGACTTTTTTCCTTCAAAAAAGAAAAACCGCAAAAACCCATACAATGTTTTGAGAGAAGAACTACGCAAAAAGGCGGCAGCGTAATAAATTATCCCTTCTCGCACAAACGAAAGACTTAAGCAGCAAACTTGGCTTACTCAGACGACTAACAGCTGGCAAACAAAAGACTTAAGACACAAACTTTGCTTATACTCGTACATAGTACGATACAACAGTGAGGAAATCTGTGTTGCCCCATCTTTTGGTTAATGCTAGTCTTTAAGCAACATTGTTTTGTGCTGCTGCTGCTCTCTTCTAATATTATACATCGTGCGGAGTAAGTATTGGCATCCATGGTCGGTTAGAAGCCCATGCATCGATGCATGATTGCTGCTGCTAGCTTTCAGCATACATAAATTTATATGCTGAGGTTAACTTTAATCCCTAATGTCGGTTCATCTTATTCTTTTAGGTCTTTTGTGGGAAAAAAAGGTTGTAGCATTTTTGTGTGCAAATAATTGCTGATTTAGTGGGTGTTTGGTTAGAGGTGTTGGACTGTAAATTAAATCCATATGACATTTATTTGAATTAAGAAGACAAGTCTTCTAGACTTCAGTGATTTGCAACTGCAACTAAGCGAAGATCAAAGTCTTAAATCCTTTAAAGAACTTAAAGGAATTAAGTAAGTTTAAAAAAAGTAAAAAAAAAACGTAAGGTCGAGTCGCATCGTGGGTACCGTACACCAAGGATCGCATCCAATAGTACAAAAGGCAAATGATAGGAACGATGTTATAAAGAGAAGGAAATTATAAAGCTACACTGATAGAAAAAGCTTCGTCATTCGGCAAAAGTCAGCTAACGTACGGATAATCCTATCTATGAATTTGTTCGTCGCCATGACGAATCTCTGTTTAAGTATACTAGAACAAGAACTATTTAGTGGAATAAAAAAAACCCCACAGGGGATAAATATGGGGATTTATTTGATTTATAATACAAATATCAATAAGTGTATATATAACATATAGAAAAAGAGTAACGCATCAAAGGAGTGGCCTAAGACCCTAAGTTTATGCGGAGGAAATCCGTTTTAGAACACATTAAGTCATTTTACTTATGTCCGTCCATCCGTAAGCCTGACTGGAGCGAACGATAACCCTCGAAACTATAGTTTCCAGAGATTAAACAGAGATTCGTCAGGGCGACGAACAAATTCATCAATAGGATTATCCGTACGTTAGCTGACTTTTGACGAATGACGAAGCTTTTTCTATCAGTGTATGACCGGTTAAAATCTGTGAACTTTATCGATTACTTATTTGTCACTAGGATCGATTACCCTAGTTAACAAAAAAAAACATTTTTGTGCATGGAACTAACAAATATTGTTTGTATGTATTGAGAAAAAGAGGTCTCCGTTAAATCAGCAGCTACATTTTGAAGGATATTTTTTTTTGGTTTTTAAAATTAAAATTTTCTACCGCATTGCACAATTATAATATATATTATTATTTAAAAAAATATAATAATATTTACAAAAATAACTAATAATAAAAAAGGCCTATTTGAAGATAGTCCATAGATCAGTGCCTCCCAACCCTTTCAACCGTAGGGTTCTCCTATCAACCCACAACCATGTAAAAAATCTTCATTCCCCCCTTCCACCAAAGAAATTATGGTAAATTATATATTTTTATTGTAACTAATAAAAATAAAATTTCTTTTATATTATTCCTTAAAAATTTTCTCGTATATAATTGCATTTCCTGAAAAATTTTGGTTGAAATTTAATAGTTTTTAGAAAAAGTGATTGAAATTTTATTTCTCTTAAAAATTACGTTGGATTTGAAATTTTCTAAAAAAAGTATGTCCATGGACATGAGACGTTTTAAACGTCTCCTCTATTCAACCATTCAAATTTGTATTTCTCTGAAAAAAGTGTTGTTGAAAACATATATATCTTGCAAAACTAAGTTGAAAAAGCATTTTTTTTTCTGAAAATTTTGGTCGAAATTGCGTTTTTCTGCAAAATTTTGTTGAAATTGCTTTTTTCTAGAAAAATCGTTGAATAGCATGAACATTTTGTTAAAATTGCATTTCTGTAGAAAATTTCATGAATTCAAATTTTTACTAGAACAGTTAAAAAAAAAAAAAGAATTTTGACGAAATTTTCTAGAAAAATTAAATTTTGAAAACATTATAAAGAAAAATACAATTATCGACGAAATTTTTTAGAAAAACGCAATTTTGACGAAAGTTTTAAAAATTAAAAAAAAATTCTATCAAAATTACACTGATAGAAAAAGCTTCGTCATGACGACGAATTTGTACATCATCACTATTATTTTTTTCGTCAAAAGTCAGCTAACGTACGGAATAATCCTCTTGATGAGTTTGTTCGTCACCATGACGAATCTCTGTTTCCAAAAACTTTCGTCCTTAGGATGATCACATTTCATCCCTACGATGAATCGAGTTATTTATCACGACGAATCCCATTCATTACCACGATAAACACCATTCATCCCAACGATGAATCGAGTTCATCACCACGACGAATCCCATTCATTACCACGATGAATACCATTCATCACCACGACGAATCCCAGTCATCACCACGACGAATCCTATTCATCATCATGACGAACTCCATTCAACAGCACGACGAACTCCATTCATAACCATTATTAAATTTTTATACCTTCCACCATAGGATGGGGGGTATATTCATTTTGTCACTCCGTTTTTAACACCTCTAAATATTGATCTGATATATATTCTTAATCGTTGTAAAATTCTAAGACGATTTAGCCATGTCCGTCCGTCCGTCCGTCCGTCCGTCTGTTGTAATCACGCTACAATCTATAATACTTGAGCTAGGTGGCTGAAATTTGATATAGATACTTCTTATAGCTGCAGGTAACTTGGGACTGGGCGATATCGGTCCATATTTAGATATAGCTCCCATATACATATAGCATCTTACTTGTTGTTATTCCTACTGTTCTCATCTACTAATTTTTTTTTGCGTTTTTCGGTGTTATTTTCTTTAGGTTTGAGTTATTTTGTGAGGTCACATGCTATCCATGGTGGAGGGTATATAAGATTCGGCATGGCCGAACTTAACGCTTTTACTTGTTATACCCTCCACCATAGGTTTGTAACACCTCTAAATATTGATCTGAGACCCCATAAAGTATACGAGTATAAATTCTTAATCGTCGTAAAATTCTAAGACGATTTAGCCATGTCCGTCCGTCTGTTGTAATCACGCTACAATCTATAATACTTGAGCTAGGTATTTTGTGAGGTCACATGCTATTCATGGTGGAGGGTATATAAGATTCGGCATGGCCAAACTTAAGGCTTTTACTTGTTTTTTAACTGCGATGGACGCTTCATGGAGGGCTGATCCAAGCCCACCGCAAGTAGAGTACCATCACGATTCTTCTTTATGGGGAAGACTTTCCACCTCTTCACGTCCAGTCCATTGTTTTCATTGCCGAATAGTTTGAGCATGCGTTCTGTTATGATATTGCTGCCCCCATCCTTTGACATAGATTGTCACTTTGTCGGTCATAGCTCACGATGGCCCCTTTGAACTCGCTGCTCATTATCTGAATTGGGGGCCCGTCATCGGTATTGAGTGCGTGCTCCAAAATTTGATTGTTTACCAAGTCTTCAACATTGTAGTGTTGGTTAGTTCGGATTTTGCCGGATGTTCTGTTGATATCCATCACTGCGTAGCAGAACTCTTGTTTCTTTTGCTTCCTCGCGACTTTAGCATAAGATGGTGGCTTCTTACCTTTTTCATCAACTTCCTCTTCCATGTCCTTCTCGGAGGATTCTGTGATTACGCTTTCTTTGTAGTTGGATCGACTTTGTCGTCACCTTCCCACCAGCATACTGACTAGAGCCTCCTCTGTGAAGGGATTGACTCGTTCTCTCCAAATTTCTTGAAATTCGTATTCAACGGTTTCGCAGTGTTATGCTCTTCAGGATATCTGATCCACTTTCCTGCTTCCGAGGAGGTAGAAGGAGTTTCAGATAGCTCCTTTAGAGCATCCTGCACCTTGGCGTGCTTGCTGTTCTGTTCATCTTCTTCAATTTTCTTCGTTGTACCCCTTATAGCTTTTTCTTTTTTGTCGTGTGCTGTGCCATACATGCGCTGACTTATTCTACAATCTTACTCACCTCGGCATTTTTGGAGTTAACTAAGACAGTCGTTTGAGTCGAAATGAGCTTAGGAATCCCTACCTGTACTTGCTGGCTGGGTCCAGTTGATACTCTCTCGAGGGTCCTCCTTTTCCTTCTCCTTGCTTTTGTCAATGCTTGATGCATTAACTGCGACTACAGGCGCCAAGGCAGCCACATCTGTAGGAGAATTGATATTAGTTGGCTCACTATTGAGGGATAACGACGGCACATGCCTTATGAGCCGTTCAACACTTGCCGCCAATACTGGGGTTATTACTCCCTGCACCGTAACTTCATTCTTGCGTTTCACGACTTTACTTCAATTACACTATGCAACAAATGAACACTTTTTGAAAATACACCGAATTGACAATATAGTTTAGATTCTAATGCCGAAGGGTAGTATATCCCTGTACTCGGTTTGGCGAAATTGGTGACCAATTTTTTTTATTGGTCTCAAAAAATTCGGAAAATCAATGGGCTACTCGAAAATGGTGTCATCTGTTTTTGTCCAACAGCTAATTTAGAATAGGTGATACCACTTAACTATATTTGTCAATAATGTAGCTAAGAATATGCTGAACAAAGTTTGTTAAAATTTTTTGGGAAAAAAATGTTTCCCGTACTTTTTTTTTTGGAAAAGTGAAGTAGAAAAAATGTTTTTTTCAGCATAACTTACAGGGACTCCTAATTTTTCAATGACAATATTTGGCAAAATTCTAGCCACGGTAAATCTGAACAACTTTTGTGAACATATCAATACAATCTGAATGAGTCTAGGCACCCTAACTAGGTTACAAAGACAACAGTGTACCTTAAAAATGTTAGTATTTCACTACATATTTTGTAAAATATTTTTATTTTGTATAGAGTATTTATTTATTTATATGAATTACAATACAAAGTAATTGTATATTCTAATTTTACGGTCCTGGGAGAAGCCGGGTGACAAACACCATGTTGCTTGTTAATTTTTGTTGCGACAGACCAGAGCCTCTGGTGGGAATCGAACCCACGACCCCCAAACTAATAGGCGAGCTCGCTATCAACTCACCTACTGGGCGCTTTTATTATAGGGTATGTTCAGCAACATTATAGAAAATATTAAGGCCAATATTTTTGTGAAACATATTAACCCTCTAGCTCCCCCACATAACGGTAATTCTTGACCCTATTTTAACAAATCGTAAAAACACCCCTAAAAATGGATAGGGCGGTGATGAAATGTTCTACAAAAATGTTGACCATACAATTTTCATATATATGTTGGAACACACCAAAGCCCAACACTTATCACAAACACTGTATGAAACACCCTTTTGTAAAATTCGTGCAGCAATGTTATTCATACGCCCAGTGATGGAAGCATTTAATATACAAGTACAGAGGGATTTAAATGTCATCAAATTACATTTGGTGTTTGTGTCACGTTTTGGGCGTTGGTGTGTTCTGACATTTTTGTAGAACATTTCATCCCCGATCTCTCCATTTTTAGGGGTATTTTTTACGATTTGTTAAAATAGGGCCAAAAATCACCGATATGTGTAAAAGCTAGAGGGTTAATATGTTCCACAAAAATATTTTCTACAAAATTGCTGAACATACCCTACACCAAAAAATAAATATTTTGTTTATAGTGTTTTGGTATACATCACTCAAATTTAGAAAATTTATAGGAAAATCTTCTATACTTCTGTACCGAATGTCCTAAATCCTTCAAATCCGGTGTATTCCTGTGATTTTTTTTTTTTAATTTCTACTGTCTAAAGAAGATTGAATAAAATTTTCCCAGACGCTTTGGAATTTCATACACACAAAACATCTATTTTCGATATTGTATTTATTTCTCCGAAATTGAGTGAATACTTCAATCGGTTACCTGAACTGTGATTTGATTGGTGATTTAAAAAGCCTACTCTTCTAGTTCGTAGTATCTTCTGCCGAAACTCAAAGCAGGCCACATAGTTCACACCATTATTTGATTCTTAAGAGAAAACTTTAACAAAATTAAATAATGCACATGGTTAAGGAAGGAAAATAGTTTTCTTATCGTTTCAATCACTTTTAATTAGCATACAAGTTCACTTTTATTGAAAATCTACCTGTCCAATGTTCTGATCTGATTTCATTCACAAAATGCGTAGAATTTTCCCCACTCAATTGGGCCTTTGGCTTTGTAGCAGCGAAATCAAAAGACTTAAGACCCAAACCCACGATTTTAATTTGTTTATTCCCCATACATATCATCATTGCTTTTTTTACTTAGTTGTTGTAATTTTGTGCCTTCGTAGATTTTTCTATGCTGAAGTTTTTGTACTTCTGTAGTACTTTTTTTTTGATTCGTTTTAAGTTAATTTACATTTTTTTGTATTGTACACTAATTTCGATTTTATTATGAGTATAAGTAGTATATGAGTATGTAGTATAATGCACACACATTCACACACAAAATCAGCATTGTTTTAATAATAAAAATAAAAATAAAAATAGATTTCTCTTTTGTTGGTTTTTTACTCGACTAAATTGCAGTTGTAAAGTTAGAAGGGTGTTGGGTTGTGGCATGAGGAAAATTTATAAAGTATGTAGTTTAAAACAAGAAAGAATATTCCAGAGCGCAGTGTTTTATCTTTTCTAAAACGCCACAAAAAACTTGTCTTTCGAAAGGAAGAGTTTGATCGAAAAAGCTGAATAATTCAAATGTGAAAACATTTAAAAATCTAACAAAATTTAAATTTAATCGATCATTAACAAAAAACTTCTAAAAAACATGAATATTGTTAAGATTTAAAACAAAATAAATACAAATTTGAATTTAATTGATACTTTGGCCTCAAAAAAGGACCATATACATAAATCCATTGGATTTAAGTCCGGGATATATGGAGACCTTTGTTGTGAAGGAAGAAGTTGGGAACATTGAGTTTCATGGGATTTATGGGATGGTGTATTCTTGAAATGTCCTCAGGCTTCTACCGACATATGTATATGTCTAACATTCTTAAAACAGTTTCATTATAATTTATATTTGTTTTCCTTTTGAGTTATTTTCTTTCACTTATTCAAAAAGAAATAAACAAAAGACTTAAGAAACAAACTTTATTTCTTCACCACCACAAAACGAATCACCCACAATAACTTAAAAAAATCCCTTTACAATTATTCTACGATTTATTCAATGAGAAAAAAAGTTGTATTTTTATTTATCAATTTGTTTGTCTGCACCTTTTTTTGCAATAATTTTCGCCAAAAGCTTAATACCGTGAACTTAATTACAGCTAACAAGTAGTTTTACAGCTGAAAAAATGAGCGAAAAAAACTATACAACCGACAAATTAAAACCAAAACCATTCTTGGGTTTTGAACTTATGTTGTTGGTAATTAAATAACACTACGCAACAAGAATAGGCTTCCAGTAACCATAATACTTTTTTATATGTTTTGGAGACACGATTTTGTAATAATAAATAAACTTGTAAATGGTATACCTAACACTATCCATCAAAAAAAAACTTTTTTTTCTGGTGGATTATCATAAATATTCGTTAAAATATAATAAATCTTAATATATATTAATATACATATTTAAATATTTCTCTATTATGTATACTACGTTTTTGGCATTTAGTTCATTTTCCTCTGGTACGGCTCGAATATATGTTTAACAGCAAATGTATTAATAGTTTAGATTTTGCAATACATACATTTCTACAGGTACTTCTCAACATACATAGTTCGTAATCCTCTTGTTAAGAGGATGGTATGAGAATTTGTGGAAATAGATTTAATATTACTTATACATTACATTAGATCGGCGAAAGGTGAATCGTGGAAGCTTTTCTGTGAAAATTTAAAAAGGAAACATATCCATAGAAGTTTCTCTCATAAACTCAAATTAAAATCGGAACACTGGATGTTGTGGACAAAAGGATGGAAACAATAGAGTATGTGTTGAATCAAGTACCTTCACGGGAAAATATCGCAATTTTTGATATGTTTGCATTGGAAGAAAATATATTTAGAATCAACATTTTTAAATATATTTTGTTTCACACATAATTGTCATAGATCCTTCTATCATAATAAAAAATATTAAAATAATTCTCTGAAAACTTTTTGTTTCATTTACAACTAACATCTAGCGTTCAATATGGACCACCCTGTATTATAGATTTGTGATCAAATACATTTTAATTGAAAATCAAGAAATTTTGTTTGTAACGCTTATATTAATATATTAGAACAAAATATACTCGTATTTGCAAAATTACTTTCACAAATAAACAATTTTTTTAACACACAAACAATGTTATTGTTTCAGAAGTTTTCCAAATATATTTTATTTAAAAAATGTATTTAAAAGTTTGCTGGCTTTTTCAAATTTTAGTTTTAATTTTTTCTAGATTTCGTATTATATATAGTTAAAAGTGACGTAAGCAGCATTAAGTTTTGTTTCACAGCATTAATTACAATAAGTAAAAAAAATTTGTTTCCGAAGCTTAACAATTTTTTTTTATATTTTATGAAACAAAACCAAAGTCTTTTTTTATGGTAACGATTTTTTAAAAGTTTTTTTTCTACAATTCCAATTTTCATGGAAGTTACCTTTCGTATTTGGACCATATTTTTGAAGTATAAGCTTGATAAAAAATTTAAATTTAGATTTTTTTTTTTCAAAAAATTCGTTTTTTTCTGGCACCAAAAACAACTATTAACAAATAGGAAAAAATTCGGAAAAAAATACACGCTGAAAAAAAAATCGCTTCTGTAGTATATTGTCCCAAACATATTCGGCTTGAAACATATATATGTTTAGGGTACACTCTAAACATATAATATTTGGTACACACAAAAATTATATATTTGGGAAGACGTTGTTCTAAACAAATCTTTGTTTACATCCCAATATGTGTTTACTTTGAACTATTTTTTCCGAAACAAATATTCATTTGCATTTAAGTATTCAGAAACTGCCTAAATTGTGTTAACTTTTTTTCATGTCGTAAAAATAATTGAAATCGTATAATCTTGGATCGAAATATATTTCTTGGAGGATTGACAATTAATAATGGCTTGGAATACTCAGAAATGCTAGATGATTGATTTAAAACAGAAGATAATGCTGCATTTGGTACCATAATTGGGAGAATCAATTCGAAACCAAAAAAAAAATTAAAACTGAAATTCGAAAAATTCAACAAAAGTTTAAAAAATCTTTTTTAAATAAAATATATTTGATGAAATTCCTAAACAATAATTTTATTTGTATTCAAAGACATATTTTATTTGAGAAAATTATTTTGCAAATATTATATGTTGTAACATATAAATATACGAGTTGCAAATATATTTTATTGATTTTCAAATAAAATTTATTTGCTCAGAAACACATAATATTTAAAAAGTTGTGTTCCAAATATATTTTCTTTCGATTCAAACATATCAAAAATGGCGATTTTGCCCCGTGTAGTTTTTTGAAAGATAAGATCCAAACGAAAAAAAGCTATGCCTAGGTTTATGTTAGGTTGGGAGCCGTTTTTTGTCAGCTTACAAAGACCAGTTTAGTCCCTGGTGTTACACGGGCTGAAATACCCCTCATCTACACGCTGAAAAAAAATCGCGTCTGTAGTATATTGTCCCAAACATATTCGGCTTGAAATATATATATGTTTAGGCAACACTCTAAACATATAATATTAGGTACACACAAAATAAATATATTTGGGAAGATGTTGTTCTACACAAATCTTTGTTTACATCCCAAAATGTTTTAATTTGCGACTTTTATTTCCAAAACAAATATTTATTTGTTTAAGTATTGAGAAAACACTTGTGTTAATTTTTTCGGTAATTCAAAGTTAATTTCTTAGAAATTTTTAATGTTCTTGGATCAAAATAAATTACTTAGAGGATTGACAACTAATGATTGCTTGAATTACTCAGAAATTTGAAATTATTGATTTAAAACAGAAATTATTGCTGCATATGGTATCAAAACAGGGAGGTACAATGCGAAACCAAGAAAAAAATTAAAACTGAAATTCGAAAAAGTCAGCAAAAGTTTTGTAATCTTTTTTAAATAAAATATATTTGGAGAAATTCTTAAACAATAATGTTATTTGTATTTCAACACATATTTTATTTGAGAAATTTAATTTGCAAATATATTTTGTTGTAATATATTAATATATGCGTTCCAAATATATTTTATTGATTTTCAAATAAAATGTATTTTCTCGGAAATATATAATATTTAAAAATTTGTGTTCCAAATATATTTTCTTTCGATTTAAACATATCACATAACGCGAGTTTGCCCCGTGTAACTAACCTGTCTGATACACAAATTTATCGATAGTATGTACGAATATTGGTACCGGAAACATCTTCTAGACTGCCTAGAAAGGCCGACTCAAAGCGTCGTTTACTCAAAGCAGGACAGTCGCATAGCAAGTTTTTAATGCTCTCCACATCTTCCTCATCTTGACAGCTTGTGCAGAAGTCATTGAAGTCAATCTTCTGTCGGGTTCGCCGATCAGACAGTGTCCCATCAGAACTGATACTAACGTAGACAATCTTTTCCTCTCTAGTGCGAGGAGTCATTTCGATCTTCTCAGTCATACCTTGGCCAGATTTGTCTAGCTACCCTACAGGTGCCGATTTCTGTCCATCTTTCATAGGACTGCCTGATTCCCTCTTGCCTAAGCCAAAGCTTGCACGTGGAGTAAGGCGCACCGACATATACAAATTCTTCTGTTAAATTTGTCGTCCCTTTCCTATCAAGTTCATCGTCTTTGCAGTTCCCCGGGATATTCGTATGGCCAGGCAGCTATATGAGGTTTATATTAAACTGCTCAGCCATCTTGTTAAGAGATCTGCGGCAGTCGAGGGCTGTTTGTGAATTTAGGGATGTGGCCTCCAGAGAACTGATGGTAGCCTGGCTGTCTGAGTAAATGACAACGCCAGTGTTGGTTACTATATCGCGATTCAGCCACTTGGCAACTTCCCATCCATATATCCAAATTATGTTTTTCACAGTGTACTCCGAAGACAACCTTTTCATCAACCTTCGAACCATCCGCATAGAAGCGAATATGGTTTCTATTACCTGGCATTCTGCCAGCCCATTCATCTCTGGCTGGTATCATTGTGATGTAGTTCTTTTCCAAAGGGTACACCGTTGGTATATAGTCCACTCGGTTGGTTACCATAGCACTACACTTTGATATCCTCCTGTGACCGTAGTTCTTGTAAAGGGTTTTCCAACAAGAGGTGTTATTTGGGTATTCAAAGAAAAATTCCATTTTTTGAGATAAATGATCGGATGTTTATTTCATAATAAAAAGGAAGGTATGCGTTTAATAATGAAAAACAACATCAGCCAAATGGCCACCACGACCACGCTTACAGGACCATATCCTTTTCATGACATTTTCCATAACCAAATCGCAAAGTGGCTGCCCTATGTCCTCAATAGCCTCACGAATTCTATCTTTGAGGTCTTGATTCGACGCTGGGCTGTTGGCGTAGACCTTATCTTTCACGTGGCACGTAGCGCCGTCTTGTTGAAAGTAAACGTTGCCCAGATCAATACCATCCAACTCCGACCATAAAAAATCATTAATCATCTCTCGATAGCGCAATCCATTTACCGTAACTGTTAATGCAACGAAAAAGTAAGGTCCAATGACCCCGTCGGACCATAAACCGCACCAAACAGTCACACGTTGAGGATGGAGAGGCTTCTCAACAACAACTCATGGGTTTTCCATCATTTTCATGCATTTCAAGGACGCAATCGGCAAAGACACGACGTTGATGATGATCGGCCGGCTTGAGTTCTTGTGTTAACTGAACTTTATAAGCCTTAAGACCCAAAGTCTTTATGCAAGATACGGTGTAATGGCGTTTCTGGAATGTCCAATTCCAAAGAACGACGAGGAATGGACAAACCATGGTTTTCTTCAACACTTTGGGCTACATCAGCAATATTCTCAGTTGTTCTTGAGCGACGTGCACGGCTTTTCTGGCAGGCATGTTGATTAGATTATTTTTGTAGAATAAACATATGGTTCAGCTGGTCTGAGTTTTTTTACAGTGGGTCAAAGTTTTAATTTTTTTGGTCGAATGGAGCATCATACTAAATGAAACAAGTAAAAGCGTTAAGTTCGGCCATGCCGAATCTTATACACCCTCCACCATTGATTGCATTAAATTTTATTACTGGAAAAATCTTTGGATATGGTGCAAATCATGTTATTGTTTAAGTAAATTATTAAAAAAAAAGGAATGCTGCAATTTTTAGCCAAATGGTGAGCCGCATTTGAACCGATTTGTAAAATGTTTGCTGTGATGAATTCTTGTCAAAATAGAATACAAACTGCAAAGGTTCTGCTAAATTGATTTAAAAATGTGGTATCTATGGCTCAAATCCCGTATTTTGGAGCGAACCCTGGAGGGGAGTTATGTCAAAACATTGACCTATATGGCTCATTTGCAATGCCAAACAATCTGCAACTATAAGAAATATTTTTACCAAATTGGATCAACCTTGCTCTATTATTACGGACTGTAGCGAGATTGCAACAGACGGACATGGCTAAATCGTCTTAGATTTTTACGACGATTAAGAATATATATACTTTATGGGGTCTCAGATCAATATTTAAAGGTGCTATAAATGAATATACCCCCATCCTGTGGTGGAGGGTATACAAATTGCTGTAAGTAAATGTCTGAGAGATTTATTATTGTCAGAGTTATATAGTGACATTTTATGAGGATCATTTTTGTGAAAGATCTTAACCCTCTAGCTCCCCTCTCAATGGGTCAATTTGGCCCTTTTTCCGAAAAAATCAAAAAGTCCTTTAAAAGAGGACATTTAAGGATTAAAATAGTCTACGAAAATTTTTGCCGGAATTTTTCAGTGGGGTCGCCACAGACACCAAAGTTGTAAATATAGCTCTTTACGCATAATTATCAAAATTATACGTCACCTTATTTATACAAATAAATAATATAATGTAAATTTAAAGTCGTAATTAATTAACGAAGTCTGGTTGCTAAAACCTTTATTAAGACCTACTGTAAAAAAAACTGACCAGCTGGACCAAAAGTTTATTCTACAAAAATTATCTACTCAATGTGCTCTTTCACAATTATTGGGTCGCTATTCAGTTCGAACCAAAAAGTCTTAATTTGTTGGGCAGTGTTTTGTGTTCAAGACATAAAAAAAGGTTGTAGATTGAGGCACACTATTTTATGAAACCAAAACAAACACTTTTTTATGGTAAAGTTTTTTTTTAAATAATTTAAGGTAGTGAAAACATCACTTTCACGTAAAGCGGAAGTTAAGTAACTGTCGATAGAACAATTAGAAAAAAATTTATTTTTTTAAAAGCTTTTTTTGGCACGAAGAAAACTATAAACCAGTATGGAAAGGCAGAAAGTCGGGCGGGGCCGACTATATAATACCCTACACCTCCCTACCAATACGATAAGGGTCATTGCGATAATAATTTGGAATAATCGGTAAATGGGTAAGAACATATATATGTGGATATATCTAATTCAGAACCGATAATCGCTAAATTAAGCAATATTCGTTCCTAAATTGAGAAACATCTTTCTGGAGAATTTTGTAATGATCGGAAGTAAAGTACAACTTCTATAGCGCTTTATAACAAAATCAGGAGGAACATATATATGGAGGTTATATATTAATCTGAATCGATTTTCCCTGAATACTCATTCATGTAAAATAGAAACCTATTTCTGTCGAATTTCGTACTGATTGAATATGAAATACGGTTTCTACAGTGCTGACATGTCAAATCGGGTGAAACATATATATGGCGGCTATATATAATTCTGAACCGATTTTCTCCGAATTTGGATCACGTAATAAGAAAATTCTCCCTGCCGAATTTCGTACTGATCGGATATAAAATACAGTTTCTACAGCGCTTGAATTTCAAATCGGGGGTAACATATATATGCGGGCTATATCTAAATCTGAACCGATTTCCCCCAAATTTTGTATTGTATCTAAGTGTATTACGATACTACTCTCTGTCAATTTTTGTACAAATCGGTTCAAAAATGTTGCTTATACAGTGCATATATGCCAAATCGGAGGTACATATATATATGAGCTATATGTAAATCTGAACCGATTTTAACCAAATTCAATAGGGATAGTCCTTGGGCCCAAAGAAAGATATGTGTAAAGTTTCGTTGAGATCGGATCATAATTGCGTCCTGTACTTTGATTACAAGAATACATCTACAGACAGACGGACAGACAGACGGACATAGCTAAATCGACTCAGAAAGTGATTACAAGTCGATCGGTATAATAAACAATGGGTCTATCTCTTCTCCTTTTGGGTGTTACAAACAAATGCACAAAGTCATAATACCCTGTACCACAGTGTGGTGTAGGGTATAATAAGAAACCTCTTTCTGCCGAATTTCGTACTGATCGGATATAAAATACAGTCTCTACAGCGCTTGGATGTCAAATCGGGGCTAACATATATATGGGGGCTATATCGAAATCTGAACCGATTTCCCCCAAATTTTGTATTGTATCTAAGTGTATCACGAGACTACTCTCTGTAAATTTTTGTACAAATCGGTTCAAAAATGTTGCTTATACAGTGCATATATGCCAAATCGGAGGTACATATATATGGGAGCTATATGTAAATCTGAACCGATTCTAACCAAATTCCATAGAGCCTAAGAAAATATATGTGCAAAGTTTCGTTGAGATCGGACCATAATTGCGACCTGTAATATGATTACAAGAATACATCTACAGACAAACAGACGGACAGACAGACGGACATAGCTAAATCGACTCAGAAAGTTATTACAAGTCGATCGGTATAATAAACAATGGGTCTATCTCTTCTCCTTTTGGGTGTTACAAACAAATGCACAAAGTCATAATACCCTGTACCACAGTGTGGTGTAGGGTATAAAAAGTTTTTTTTTGGCACAAAAAAACAAACGAAAATAATAAGAAAAAAATCACAAAAAAATTTAATAACATCAATGGATAAATGTATAAATTATAGCACTTCTGGTAAAAATAGGAGAATTTCAACATAATACTGTTTTTATACGCCCGCTATTGTGAACGAGGGTATATATCAAATGCTGCGGACCAAAAGTTCAACACACCGATGGAGTGGCCTAAGAAACCCGAAGAATATTTGGCGGAAATACGTTTTGGACCTTTTCAAGTTGTTTGACCAATGTCCGTCAGCCAACGATAACATTCGACAGGACTAACCGATTGACTTAAAATTTGGTATGTATCAAAATTTTTTCCAATCCCTGGCTAAGGTAGAAGGTGGACCATGTTGGTCCACTCCTTCGAGTACCTGCCCCACAAAAGGGTCAAGATTTAGTGAAATGTTGATTCTTTAATAACATCTACACTACTATCGGAATCTTTCACAATTTCACACATAGTGAATTGAGAAAAAAGAGCGAAGTTGCCACGTCCCTTTTGGAGCCTCCCATAAAAATGGACCATTTTGCACAAATTGTTAACTGCTTATAACTTTGATTCCAGTCCATACAAATACTTAAAATTTTGTGGAGTGTAATGCATTTACAGTACTTATAGTTTTGTAGAAAATGGGCGTTATTACCACGCCCCTTTTGGTACCTCTCATACAAATGGACCATTTTACAAAAAAAGTTATTTTTTCCGATTTTTGAACGACAGTTGCTAAACTTCTGTTACTACGTGAAAGTGATGTTTTCCTTTCTTGCCTTTATAATTTCCTTTACTTTTAATGGTATTCCAGCATTATCGAGTTTATACTTTGGAAAAAATGGTCGATATAGTAAAGGTACCACCCATCAAAATTGGAATATGTACCATAAAATTTTTGTTTTGGTCTCATAAAATAATATGCCTCAATATATACCAAAAAAAAGTTTTTAGGTCTAGACACACAAAAAAAATTTGTTGCATAGTGTAATTATAAGGCTCCCACTTACTATACCACCCTCCTATTAACCAACAACATCCATTAGATTTTAATGAATAACAAAGAAAAAAACGAAACCAAACAAAGTTTAAAATAGTCTACTAATTTCAAAACCCAAAAGCTGTTAAAATTGTAATAAATAAAACCCCATATGAATAAAACAAAAACAAAAAAACATCAACATATGTTACACATGCGCAAAAATGCAATCAAGTGCAACTGAGCGTATTAGCCGAACATGAGTTTGGTTTTGGTTTGGCACTTCTTTACTTATTTCGTTGTGTTTGTTTTTTTTTTAAACATAAAAATTTAATAAATCATAAACATAACTGAGGCATTATATGTTGTTTATGAATTATTAAATTTAAAAAAAAACGTAGAAAGAACAATGAACTAAATTGGCAAAAAATAAATGAGAGATTGTTGATTAGTTTAAATGGTTTGTTTGGTGGGGATTCATAAAGGTGAAATTTTGTAAATGGATTTTATAATGGAATGGATTTAGAGTTAATCAGTTTTATGTAACTGATATTATTTGTTAGGATCATAAAAAAATTATCATAAAACCGTAAAAAGGCAAAAAACTTACAGAGAAAAAGTGCTTCAATTCACAGAAAAAACGGAAAATAGATATTTATCTATCCATTTACAAAATGTCACTTTTATGAATCCCCACTAAAAAAAACCATTTAAACTAATCAACAATCTCTCATTTATTTTTTGCAAATTTAGTTCATATTTCTTTCTATGTTTTTTTTTAAATTTAATAATTCATAAACAACATATAATCTATATCTATTTTCAGATTTTTCTATGAACTGAGCACTTTGATAAAGACAATCAATATTGATAGCGACGATCAATTAATTGAAAATTCTTAATTGAATCCAAAAAAGTTAATTTAATCAAAAACAATTTTTAATTGAATATTAATTAACTATTTTCAATTGAAGATATTGAGCCTTTGTCAATGAGTCATTTTCAAACTGACATATTTCTAATTATATTTTTTCAGTGCATAATTCAGATGTTTCTCATAAGTTTGGCAGTAATTGTACATATTTCAATCAATATCTTTGCTTGAATTTGTTGCGGTTGAAAACTTTTGCCTCATGTTGCCTCTATATAATAATTATAAACAGCTTTCAAGACAGGATATAGGCTTCACATCCCCTCTATGAAGTTTAGCTTTAATAAGTCTGATGACCTTGTTGCCACTATCGACACTTCTTTTACCGTTCACTTACTTCCACTTTATGGCTAGAATTATTTATGACCAATTCTTGAGAAAAAACAAAACGAAAACATCGGCAACAACATATCACATATCATAATCAAGCAATAAAAACCATTATTATTATTTTAAATTAAGGAAATACACTTAACTCCATATATCCGACTACGAATGTATGTATTTTTTGATGTCAGCCTCGAGTTATTATTATTATTTTTTCCCCCAACATTTTATTGCCATTTGTTTGTTTAGTTCTTTACTGAAAGTTGAGATTTTATTAGTGGAATTTTCGTTGAAGTTTTATTTAGTGGCTAGATTATGAATTACTCTTAAGTTGGAGTGGTGCTTAACGTTTTGTTTTCCTTTTTTTGTAATCATTCGGCCTAAAGCCATTAAGAAAATTTATGATTTTTAATGTCATAAAATAAACATTTCTAAAGTTTTATTGACAACTTGAAATTGTAGACATTTAAGGAAGTATCTGTTGAGTTGAAAGAAAAGAAATAATGAACAAACCTGAATGAAGAGAGATTACTATTCAAATAGAAGTAGCATAGAATTCTAGCTATAATTCCAGCTAATGGCAACGACAGACATTCCACCAATGATGCCAATATAACTATTAGGACCCACTGTCAATGGTCATTGACCCACTGTCAAAGGCCATCGACCCACTGTCAATGGTTATTGACCCACTGTCAATGATTATTGACCCATTGCCAAAGATCGTTGATCAATAGCCAATGATCAGTTGTCACAACATCACTGTTAATTGTCATTGGTAATTGTTTAATAGTCAGTGGCCATTGAACTGTGGCCAATGATCAATTGTCATAGATCATTGATATATTGTAAATTACCATTAATGCGTTGTCAATGATCCTTTGTCATTATCAATGGTCATTGATCTATTGTCAATGGTCACAGACCCATCATTGACCTATTGTCAATGGTCATTGACCTGTTTTCAATGGTCACTGACCTATTGCAATGGTCATGGATCTATTGTCAATGGTCATTGACTTATTGTTAATGGTATTTGACCAATTGACTTATTGTCAATGGTCATTGAGTCATTGTCAATGGTGATTGACTCATTGTCAATGGTCATTGACTCATTGTCAATGGTCATTGACTCATTGTCAATGGTCATTGACTCATTGTCAATGGTCATTGACTCATTGTCAATGGTCATTGATTAATTGTCAATGGTCATTGACTCATTGTCAATGGTCATTGACCTATTGTCAATTGTCATTGAGCCATTGTCATTGAGCCATTGTCAATGATCATTGACACATTGTCAATTGTCATTGACACATTGTCAATTGTCATTGACACATTGTCAATAGTCATTGACCTATTGTCAATTGTTATTGACCCATTGTCATTGACTCTTTATCAATGGTCATTGACTCAATGATCATTGATCTATTGTCAATGATCATTGACACATTGTCAATTGTCATTGACACATTGTCAATTGTCATTGACACATTTTCAATTGTCATTGACACATTGTCAATGGTCATTGACCTATTGTCAATTGTCATTGTCAATGGTCATTGACTCATTGTCAATGGTCATTGACTCATTGTCAATGGTCATTGACTCATTGTCAATGGTCATTGACTCATTGTCAATGGTCATTGACTCATTGTCAATGGTCATTGACTCATTGTCAATGGTCATTGACCTATTGTCAATGGTCATTGACCCATTGTCAATGGTCATTGACCCATTTTCAATGGTCATTGACCCATTTTCAACGGTCATTGACCCATTGTCAATGGTCATTGACCCATTGTCAATGGTCATTGACACATTGTCAATGGTCATTGACCCATTGTGAATGATCATTGACCCATTTTCAATGGTCATTAATCCATTGTCAATGGTCATTGACCCATTGTCAATAGTCATTGGACCACTGTCAATGGTCATTGGTCTGTTGTCAATGGTCATTGGTCTGTTGTCAATGGTCATTGATCTGTTGTCAATAGTCATTAAGCTATTGTCAATGGCCATTGAACCATTGTCAATGGTCATTGACCTATTGTCAATATTCATTGAACTATTTTCAATGGTCATTGACCCATTGTCAATAGTTATTGACACATTGGCAATGGTCATTGACACATTGTCAATGGTCATTGACCTGTTGTCAATGGTCATTGACCTATTGTCAATGGTCATTGATCTGTTGTCAATAGTCATTAAGCTATTGTCAATGGCCATTGAACTATTGTCAATGGTCATTGACTTATTGTCAATATTCATTGACCTATTGTCAATGGTCATTGACCTATTGTCAATGGTCATTGACCTATTGTCAATATTCATTGACCTATTGTCAATGGTCATTGAACTATTCTCAATGGTCATTGAACTATTGTCAATGGTCATTGAACTATTCTCAATGGTCATTGAACTATTGTCAATGATCATTGAACTATTATCAATGGTCATTGACCTAATGTCAATGGTCATTGACCTATTGTAAAAGGGTATTGACATATTGACAATGGTCATTGACCTATTGTAAATGGTTATTGAGCTATTTTCAATGGTCATTAACCTATTGTCAATGGTCATTGACCCACTGTCAGTGGTCATTGACCTATTGTTAATTGTCATTGGCACACTGTCAATGGGCATTGACCTACTGTCAATGATCATTGGCCCACTGTCAATGAACATTGACCCACTGTCAATAGTCATTGACCCACGGTCGGTGGTCCTTGGCCTTTTGTCAATGGCCATTGACTTATTGTCAATGGTCATTAATCTATTTTCAATTTTCATTGACCTATTGTCAATTGTCATTGACCTATTGTCAATGTTCATTACCGATTTAAATAGTCATTGCCGATTGTAAATAGTCAATAACCCATTTTCAATGGTCATTGGCTCATTGTCAATGATCATTGAACTATTTTTAATATGTATTTGAACTATATATAGTTAATATTCATTGAACTATTTTCAATATTCATTGAGCTTTTATCAATATTCACTGACCCATTGTCAATGGTCATTGACCCATTGCCAATCGTCATTGACCCGCAGTCAATGGTCATTGACCGATTGCCAATGGTCATTGACATACAGTGAACTGTCAATGGTCATTGACCCACTATCAATGGGCATTGACCTATTGTCAATGGACATTGACCTGTTGTTAATGGTCATTGACCTATTGTAAATGGTCATTGACCTATTGTCAATGGACATTGACCTATTATCAATGGTCATTGACTTATTGTCAATGGTGATTGACCCTTTGTCAATTGTCATTGAGCCTTTGTCAATGATCATTGACAATAGGTCAATGACCATTGATAATAGGTCAATGTCCATTGACAATAGGTCAATGTCCATTGACAATAGGTCAATGACCATTTACAATAGGTCAATGACCATTAACAACAGGTCAATGTCCATTGACAACAGGTCAATGTCCATTGACAATAGGTCAATGACCATTGACAGTGGGTCAATGACCATTGACAGTTCACTGTATGTCTTTTATCAATATTCACTGACCCATTGTCAATGGTCATTGACCCATTGCCAATCGTCATTGACCCGCAGTCAATGGTCATTGACCGATTGCCAATGGTCATTGACATACAGTGAACTGTCAATGGTCATTGACCCACTGTCAATGGTCATTGACCCACTGTCAATGGTCATTGACCCACTGTCAATGGTCATTGACCTATTGTCAATGGACATTGACCTATTGTCAATGGACATTGACCTGTTGTCAATGGATATTGACCTGTTGTTAATGGTCATTGACCTATTGTAAATGGTCATTGACCTATTGTGAATGGACATTGACCTATTATCAATGGTCATTGACCTATTGTCAATGGTCATTGACTTATTGTCAATTGTCATTGACCCTTTGTCAATTGTCATTGAGCCTTTGTCAATGATCATTGACAATAGGTCAATGACCATTGATAATAGGTCAATGTCCATTGACAATATCGATGAAACGTTACACATATCTTTTTTTGGGCCCAAGGACGATCCGTATTTAATTTGGTTAAAATCGTTTCAGATTTAGATATAGCCCCCATATATATGTTAGCCCCGATTTGACATGTAAGCGCTGTAAAAACTTTATTTTATATCCGATCAGTAACAAATTCGGCAGAAAGAGGTTTCTTATTATATGAATGAACACTGTTAAATTTGGAAGAAATCGGTTCAGATTTAGATATAGCCCCCATATATACGTTACCCCCGATTTGACATGTAAGCCATGTAAAATTGTTGTTTTACATCCGATCAGTGCGAAATTCGGCAGAGAGAGGTTTCTTATTACATGAAGGAATACTGCTTAATTCGGAGAAAATCGGCTCAGATTTAGATATAGCCCCCATATATATGTTACCCCCGATTTGACATGTAAGAGCTGGAAAAACTGTATTTTATATCCGATCACTGCGAAATTCGGCAGAAAGAGGTTTCTTTTTACATGAAGGAATACTGCCAAATTCGGAGACAATCGATTCGGATTTAGATATAGCCCCCATATATATGTTACCCCCGATTTAACATGTAAGCTCTGTAAAAACTGTATTTTATATCCGATCAGTATGAAATTCGTCAGAAAGAGGTTTCCTATTATATGAATGATTTGGAAGAAATCGGTTCAGATTTAGATATAGCCCCCATATATACGTTACCACCGATTTGACATGTGAGCGCTGTAAAAATGTTATTTTATATCCGATCAGTGCAAAATTCGGCAGACAGAGGTTTCTTATTACTCGAAATAATACTGCCAAAATCGGTTCAAATGTAGATATAACTCCCATTATATGTTATCCCCGATTTGACATGTAAGCGCTGTAAAAACTGTATTTTATATCCGATCAGTGCGAAATTCGACAGAAGGAGGTCTTTTTACATGAATTTTATATTCAGGGAAGATCGGTTCAGATTTATATTAAAGCTCCATATATATGTTCTTCCTGATTTGGTATCAAACCACTATAAAAGTTGTATTTTACTTCCGATCATTAAAATTTTCCAGAAAGATGTTTCTCAATTTAGGAAAGAATATTGCTTAATTATTATACTCTACACCACACTGTGGTACAGGGTATTATAAGTTTGTTTGACGGCAGATGTTTGTAACACCTGAAAATAACACAGCTAGACCCACCTTAAAGTATATCGATCTACTCAGAATCACTAGCTGAGTCGATTTAACCATGTCTGTCCGTCCGTCCGTCCGTCTGTCCATGTAAAGTTATTCGTCGACTACAGGTCGCAATTTCACTCCGATCGTTCTGAGTATTTCGCAGCTGTAAAGATCCGTATTGAATTTGGTTGAAATCGGTTCAGATTTAGATATAGCTCCCATATATATCATTCATCCGATTAGGCCCTTTAGTCCTATAGAAGCTGTACTGTACATCCAATCGTTTTGAAATTTAGAATGGTAGAGTTTCTTGATCCATGAACCAACACTGCCGAATTTGAAGAAAATCGGTTAAGATTTAGCTATAGCTCCCATATATATGTTTCATCCGATTGGGCTCATTAGTCCTGAAGAAGCTGTATTTTACATCCAATCGTTTTTATACCCTACACCACACTGTGGTACATGGTATTATTTAAGTATAAAATGTCTCAAAAGTAAATTTATGTAAACAATTTATACATGAATTACAAAATTTATATTTCAGAGTTATTCAATATTACGAGAGTGGTGTAGGGTATTATGTAGTCGGCCCCGCCCGACTTTAGCCTTTCCTTACTGGTTTTTCTTTGACTTACTGGTTTTTCTTTGACTCCTTGTTAATCGTCTGTGACACTTGTCTATTGCCATGATTTTTTTTATCAATGTCGCTTAGTTATATATTGTCACCGACTTTTTCACAACGGCCATTGAACTCTTGTCAACAAAAGTTAAGTTTAGTTTTCTTAATATCAGAGAAATTCTGTAGACAAGCAACTTTCGATAATAAATTGCAGGTTTCCAAAGAAATTTTGTTGGGCACAATTAGACCCTAATGAAAGCGTTGATACTCGAAAGTTCTCACCAAATGTTGGGGATGTCTGTGTGCTACGTTTGAACTTAAAGTGCACATCAGTAAAACGAAAGACTTAAGACACAAACGTTCAAAAGTTTTTAATTGTTTAATTTAATGCAGATACATATGTATGTACATATAAAAAGAAAACAGTTTTTATGACATTTATGAAGAAATAAAAAGAAAAACAATTCAAGGAAGTTGAAATGATTTTTGAAAATCTAAAAAACAGACTTTCTTTACCGCTTAAATCAAGAAAAATGTGAAAAGTCAGAAAGAAAGAAATGCATCTACATAAGTTTATTTGCCCCATGCAGAAGAAGCTGCTTTAAAGTTTATACAAAATCTCAAACTAATAATGTTGAAATTCCATTAAAACGTTATTTTATTGTCTTAAATAAATACTTCACAATCGATCATCATTATCATCGACATAGTCATAATTTATTTATTTATGTATATTATGCTCTGTTAGTTCCTCTATTCCATCAACCATCTGATATTTTAATGAGTGACGGTTATGAAATCGCCAAATTTAAAACATAAACTTCATTTGTTAAATCATTTTGCCATCATTAAGTTAATGGCCATTAAACAAAATTAAACCAAAAGATCAGAGCATACAAGTACATATGTATTTGTTTGGCATATGTATTTCGGTTTGCAAACATTCAAATGGGAAGTGCTTTTTGTTTTAACCAAATCAAAAGACTTAAGACACGAACTTTTGTTATTTAATTTGAACTGATTTAATTCAATTTACTCGATTGCAAATTGAAATCGAAACTGTGTTACGGAAGCAACGAATAATTGAGAAAATTATTGCAATTATTGGAATGGATAATTTAAGAGGAATTTATACTCGTAGCATAAATTTGCATTTGCATTGAAGTGCTTGTTCTATGATTGCCATAATTTATTTTATTTTCTGAAGATAATATTTGTATTTAATATTTAATATTTTGACCTTGTAAACTAAACAGAACAATATTTTTTCCTGAGATAATTTTTTAAATGGGTTTCACAATTTTTTTTCATTCGCCGGTGCGGTCATGTTGGCAGCTTTTTGGTGTTGACTCGGGATATGGGGCGAATTTTTTCAAAATGCCCACATTTGAACAAACAAGTCCAGATCTGGTACTTCTCCAAGAGATCAACTGATAACGCACATCTGAAATTCGCACTTATTTATGGTGGAAAGGGGATTAAAAAGGGACCATGTCTGGCCCTTTTTAATCCCCTTTCCACCATAAATAAGTGCGAATTTCAGATGTGCGTTATCAGTTGATCTCTTGGAGAAGTACCAGATCTGGACCCTCTACCAGAGACGAACTAATATAAATTACACTGTGTATAGGTTCGATTCTACTACGAAAGGGTAGTATAACCCAATTTTTGGTCGGAAATTAATGTTATATACACCCGCCCCCGTTTATAAAAACGTCAGGCTATAATGATAGGAAACTTATTTTCCGAAAAATTTTAGTATGAAAGCAATTGTACAAGAAATTTTGCCATATTTAAATCTCATCAGCAAAATTATTAATAGAAAGTGTTTTACAGCTTTTTCTGAAATCTTATTTTGAGAAAGGTCAAGTTTGGTGAAATTTTTGGAAACAAATTGAGGCAACAGCAGACACAATGACGCCGGCACTTCAGATTTATCCGCTCATTCTTGTGAAGGGGAACCCTCTTCATCATAATAACTATCATAAGATTAGACACCGCAGTGTTTGTAATTAAAACCCTCTCTCTGTGTAGAAATGAAAGATAAGTAAAAAGGCAAATTAAACTTCTAATGGCTTTTGAAGTACATATGTACATAAAATACTTTCAATTGTCTTGTCTACAATAGATCATGGGGTATTTAATGTTTTTTTTTTCTTATTTGCCCTCCCCAAAATCAACTTAACTCAACTCTAGATTAAAAAGGTGGTTTTTTAACTTTTACTTACAACAAAACGTTTAGCCAAAAAAAAACAAGATTCCCAGCCGCACTCTCAAAAAGCAGAAAAGATTCATTGCTACATTTTTCTGCTGGAGTGCTGGAATGTCTGTGGGGCCAATTCGTCTTCCTCAAAAGTGTCCATTCACCAGAAAAAACGAGTGAAAAGTGAAATGGCTGTTCTTGTGTCACGCTTTATTTTATCTATATGTATATTTATTTATTTTTTTCTTAAAGCCTGGCTGAGCTAATGTCTCAAGCTCATCTTAGATATAAACGATCGTTTTGATGATGATGATAATGGGGAGAGGAGGAGTAGCAGTAGTAGGAAGCAGAGGAGGAAGAGCTGATAGTCTGCGTACGTTTATCACCGCATAATCATAGAGTGACATGTGAAAATACCGGCTCTTTTTTCAAACAATACGGCACAGCGCAGCGCTTCTTCTGCGCATGCGCTCACGCTTACATTGCAGACAAATTTCATGGTAAGTGAAGAGCGCAAAAACAAAAAACGTACGAAACTTTTGCTTTTTAACAAAGAATGTTGGATGAGTGAAAGATGGAAAAAAAGAAATTTAAATAAATGTTGTTGTTACGTTGTTATTTGCCATGCTACTAAAATTATGAATAATTTGTTTGTAAATGTGAATCATTTTTTTGAAATTTCTTAATTGTTTTTAAAGCAATTTATATGAATTACTATTAATTACTATTTTACAATTGTATAGCGTGATCCATTTCGAGGTTCCCTACTTTTTTAAAGAAAAAAAAACACAGAAAATTCAAATTGAATGGGAAATGTTTATTATCATTTGAAAGAACATTCCTTGGCATTTATTTTTTGAATATTATGTCTATCAAACGTTGGCCGCGGCTATGTCTCAGATGGTCCATTCGTTGAGTCCAATTTTCGATGACTCGTTCGAGCATTTCGACTGGTAACTGGCAAATGACACGCGTGATGTTTTGCTCCAAGGCCTGAATCGAAGCGGGTTTGTCCGCATAAACTTTAGACTTTACATATCCCCACAGGAAAAAGTCTAACGGTGTGATATCAAACGATCTTGGTGGCCAAGATCGAAGTGTGTGAGAGAACCGAAGTGTTCTCTCAATAAATCCATTGATTGATGCGATGTGTGGGAAGTGGCGCCGTCTTGTTGAAACCAAATGTCGGCGAGATCACGAGCTTCAATTTCAGGCATCAAATAGTCGGTTATCATGGCACGATAACGGTCGCCATTGACGGTTACGTTCTCACCGGCATCATATTTGAAGAAATATGGACCGATGATTCCACCGGCCCACAAACCACACCAAACCGTTGTTTTTTCTGGATGAAGTGGCAGCTCTTGAATCTCTTCAGGTTGCTCTTCGTCCCAAATTCGGCAATTTTGCTTGTTTACATACCCTTGACCCAGAAATGGGCCTCATCGCTGAACAAAATTTGGCTCGAAAACGCCGGATCTTCTTGGAACTTTTCAAGAGCCCATAGAGCGAAGCGAAGTCGCTTGGGATGGTCGGGCGGCTTCAGTTCTGGCACTAGCTGTATTTTGTATGCTTTCAATTTAAGATCTCTACGTAATACGTCAGTCCGAGTTGCTGTGAACGGCGCCGAATCGACTCTCCACGGTCTTCGTGTACACTCTCAGCTACGGCCGCTACATTTTCTTCACTGCGTGCTGGGCGTGGTCTATTCGGTCGAATATTATCCAATAATGAATAGTACGCTCAGTAGGCCGGTTATGTTGATAATAAGTTGAGCGAAGTGCACGAAACACATTCCTCACAGAACGTGAATTTTCGTAATAAAGTTGAACGATTTGTAAACGTTGTTCAGGCGTAAGTCTCTCCATGATGAAATGCCAAACAATACTTAACAAACCTAACATGACAGCATGACACGCCTCACACGTGATCTATTAAAAAAAGTATCTCTACTTGGTCACCCGTTATATAGATTTACTTTAATGAATTTATCAGTTTTTAGATTTCCCTGAAGATTTCCAAAAGACGTAGAAATCGATGAATTTTTTTGCGTAGTGTATTCGGCATATTGAAATAGTATAGCAATTTCTATTAAATTCGTATATAAATATTTTAATAAATATTACGTTTCACTAGGAGGAGTTGGAATTGCATTTAAATTTCGTCTCATTCAATCCTAATGTCGGATTTCTTTTTCTTTCAATTTATTTTCCATTTACACTCTGTTCGTTTCTTGTTTGCCTTTGCAGCTTTTATTTTAAAGCTTATTTTCTTAATGGTCTACTGACTTTGAATTACTTTTTTTTGGGGTGCAATTTATTTCAAATTTCCGTTATGCTCAGAAATTAATTGTAAAAGCAATTGTGTATCTCTAATTCGAATTAAAAGCAAAGAAAGTTTTGAAATTTTTAACATATTTAATGGAATATTTGATATAAACATATACATACGAATACTGTGTATGTAACACTATTCAACAAAAACAATATTTTATTTCCGAGACCTAAAAACTTTTTTTGTGAAGATTTAGACATAACAGGTGGCGCAAAAGTAATCCTCCTATCAGAAAATGCTATAAATTTTGCGATTGGCCCCTAATGTCAGTTCTGTTTTGACATTTGTGTAGTAAACACTTGCGAAATACACGTTAATAAACAATGTTACGCTACACTGCTCCAGAACGCGGAATATTGCTGACTATTTATTTGACCAATAATCGGTCGGTGACTTTGGCACAGATTTCCTGGCCGTCCAACGCCTACTGGTGAAAAACTGCGACGTTTAGCCGCTCGCCTTGAAGAGACTGGCACAACACGAGATGCTGCCAGGCGTGGCAGACCCCGGAGTAGCCGTTCTGCAGAGAATATTGCTGCTGTAGCCGAGGATGTCATGGAAGCGCCGTCGACATCGACCAGACGACGTGCCACGCAAATGGGTATCAGTCGACGGACTCTACAGCGAATTTTGGTACAAGATTTGAAGATGTTTCCGTACAAAGTCCAGACGGTGCATCAGCTGTTAGCTGTTGACCGCCAATCGCGTCTAACATAACATCGAAAGGTTACTTTTGCGCCACCTGTTATTAGTTTATTATTCTTGATCTGTGAAAGAGCACTGCGCATTTTAAGGTTATCGTTTCAGATCTAGTTTATTATGATCAACACCTTCAACTCCTCCTTGGAATAATCCGTGATGGGCAGGTGGAGCTACGTACTTTGTTATCTGAAAGGAAACCTATTATTCCACATTAGTATCGCATTGTCCCTTTTCGCATTATTAGGGAGGTGTAGAGTATTATGTTGTCGGCTCCGTTCGATTTTCTGTCTTTCCTTACTGGTTTTTAATATTTTTTTTGTTCTTATGACGCCATATTACTCCAGAAAATGTTATACACAACCCCTCGACAAATATTGTGTAAACTATTGTTAACTACATGTTTGTGTCTTAAGTCTTTCGTTTTGAAAATATTAGTTCAAAAGTTAGATGGAATTTCTCAAATATTTCTTTTGATTCTCCACTAATTTCTTTAAATAACTTTCTATCCTACTAAGCCTTTAGATTTATAGCGGCTGAAAGTAATAGTGACTCTATATATAGGGAATTGTGTCTGACAATTTATAATATTTAAAATTCCTGCCACATTTTCTGTTGTAACTACTTTTGTTTTCCTTGATGAACACATTCATGCCACATTCATGTATATCCATGATTCATTTCGTTTAGACAGAAATATGGGCTATGTTGCTTGTTTTACTCAGTATTTTTGCGAAAGCTTGTAACATTTTGCATAATTTTGTTCATAATTCCATAATTCATTTTTTCGGAATATTTCCTTAAAAACATAAGTCAAATGTTGTTGGTTTTTTTTACACTATTTTGCATTGTATTGCCACTTTTCTGTTGTAGTAGCATTTTTATTGTTGTTTAACACGACTGGCGAGAAAAAAACAAAAACAAAAAAGAAATGCAAAAAGCGTAACAAATTTTTATGAACATAATTATGAACTCCAACTCCCCCGAAAACGAACAGCCAGACAATAAAATTGGTCTGAAGCCAAAGAGCCAGTGATAGAGACCGCATTAGACTTGGGTTGGAGTCTATTATAAGCCAAAAAAGCCCTGCCAAATAAGGTATGACTGAGTTGTACACAAAAAAAAAATTGGTAAATAAAACGAAACTAACAACACAGTCATAATTTATCATGATTTAAGTGTAACTTATACGAACAGCCCATAATATGCAATATGCGGGTGTTACACTTTAAAGATGTAAAACATAATACATCGAATCCATAGCCTCCACCCTTTACCCACAATGCGAATAAATGACTACCAAAAAAAAGTGTTAAACGAAATGAGTAAACAAACCCAGAAATCTTCACAAAAAAAGGAAGCTCCCCAAATTCATAAAAAAAGAAAACAATGGCCATCGGCATATGGCATACTTCAAAACAGATATAGAGGGAAAAATGGTCAAAAATGAACTCAAAAGAAAGAAAAAACTATAACAAAAACACCCAAACTTTGAATTATTTATTTTTTCTAGAGAGAGGCAGTGTAAGAGGAGTCGCAGTAGGGCTAACACAATGGCCCCCGTCTGCCTTAAACTATGATGAAATTTTTAGTTCCTTAATAAAATGGAACAACAACAAAAAAAAAACATTCATCCATCCAAAAACAAAAAAAAGTATGAAATGTTGTTTTTCTATGCGGATTACCAAACAAAAGACTTAAGACACATACATCGCTGACTTAAGACACATACTTTAACAATTTCAATGCTGTTGTTGTGGTCATTTGGCAAAAAATGGGTTTGATAATAACAGTTGTTCAACTGTTTTATTGTGTTTACTTAATTTATTTATAATTTCAACAATTAATAAGAAATGTTTTTTTTAGTAGTTAGGAAAAATAAACAGAAATTATTGCAAATAATAGAAATGTTTCATTTATATTTATTTTTTTGGTGTGATTATCATTTTCAAAATGTTTACGTTTTATTTCGCTTCCGAAATTTGCCATTATACTCGTGCAGCGGAAATTCCACGCCCACAAAATGAAAGATACATTAATGAAACTTAATAAAGGAAATAGATTTTTAATTTAAGATTTGGTTAATTCATGAATTACACTAGATTACAGTAATTTTCCAAAAAGTATTTATAATATTTTGTTTTTATTTTGGCTCTCTGAACTAGAAAACAAGTAAGAAAAATTTCAGTTCAGTAAACCGTCTAAGCTTATACCCCCACTTTAGCAGTAATGTATTATAATGGGTGATCTAAGTAGAGATACTTTTTTCAATAGCCTTTTTTTGACAGATCGTGTCATGCTGCCATGTCATGCTGCCATGTTATTTTTGTTAAGTATTGTTTGGCATTTCATCATGGAAAGACTTACGCCTGAACAACGTTTACAAATTATTCAGTTTTATTATCAAAATAATCGTTCGCCAATTGCGCTAAGTCCATTTTTTTAAAATCAAAAAAAAAAACGCTTTCCAGTCGACCCACGACCTTGACACCCATGAGCAATATTTTAGCTTTCGTTAAGAGCTATCTTTTTGCCATTGACCGATTCCCGATCCGTCGTACCGGAATCATCGGTCCATATTGCTTCAAAAATGATGCCGGTGAGAACGTAACCGTCAATGACGACCGTTATCGTGCCATGATAACCGACTATTTGATGCCTGAAATTGAAGCTCGTGATCTCGGCGACATTTGGTTTCAACAAGACGGCGCACAGTGCTCTGTCCCATTGACAAAAATCGATAATAATGTACTGGCTCAAATAATAGTAAAATTGGTACTCATCATATCCTAACAAATCAATTAAGATAAATAATAACAATATTTTTTAATTTACCTCTTTTTGGCACAGCGAGAGGGCGCCAAAGTCAATTGTTGTATACGGAAATCGAACAAAAAATATACTAGGATAAATGTATGTTGTAAACTAACCGTATAAAATTCGTTTATTAGGGAAATTAAGCCAAACTTTTTGTATATGATAGTAAATCGAATTCCTAATAATACAAAAATGCCAAGTCAGCAGAAAATTGCAATAGTGCTTTGCAAAATTCGTATTTTTTGTTAAAATGAAAAAATGTACAATTTTAATTGGAATGAGAAAAATAAGTTGGAACAGATCCCTAAAATTTTATTCTTCAAAAACTATGTATGTACTGTTACTATTAAATAAAAAATATAAAAACGTAAAATGAAAGTGCACAAACTTAAAAAATATATATATTTTTTTATGTCTAAAAACGTTATTTTCGAATATAATGTTTAGGGGTGTTCCAAAAACAGACGCCCACGCTTAACGTGTTGACCAACCCCATATTTTTTTTTGCGCTAGAAAGCTGACAGAATTTTTAAAAATATAAAAATTCATACTTATAAATTATTGTTGTGAAAAACATAAAAAAAACGCTTTGGTGCTTTTATGCCGAAAAAGCAAAAACTATTAAATATTGTATGGCATCGGAAAAAAAATTCGTAAAGATCCCTAATTTTTTTTTGCCAGATACTATTATTGATATGCCCTCTTTAAACATAAAATATAAAAGTTCAAATTATTCGCGCACAAAATTTTGAAAAAGTAATTTTGCTTTAGGTCTAAAAATGTTTTTAGGTAGTTTTCCAAAAACCATCTCCTTTAACTTGTAGAACAACCTTTTTCGAGCCTAATAGTTGACATAATTCTTAAAAATACAAAAAAACCATATTTATAAAATATGTTTGAGAACATTTTTAAAAAAATCCATTTAATATGGTGTTTTTATGTCGAAAAATCAAAAAAAAAATATTTATGTCATCTGAAAAAAAAACACGTAAAGATCTAAATTTTTTTGGCAAACATTATTAATGCCATATCCTTTTTAAAAATAAAATATAAAAGTTCCAATTATTTGCGCACAAAATTACGAAAAAGTACTTTTGCTTTAGGTCTAAAATTTTCTTGCGACAAAAAATTAACTGTAATGCATTTAAGGAGTTCCTAATAGCAACAAGGATACTAATTTGGCGCACTTCCGATGATATTATATGTCAGTAGTGTACATAAAGTAATAATTCATGGTTACGATGTTATTAGTTAATTTAATTTGCTAGTAGGTATATACATATTGACAATTCTATTTCCGGAAACATTTATTTAATTTTTGTTGTTGTTGCAATTTTTTTGGTTGTTTATCTGAAGAAGCCAGTCACAAAATTATTCGAGAAGCTCGCGTGTTTCATACCAGGAAAAAATTGTCCAAAAAAACTCAAACAAAGGTTTAATGACGTACCTTACAATAAATTCTGATCCTATTATAAGTTCAATACGGTTTAAAAATCTTAACATTGCTAATATTTGTCAGAGTAATATATCAAGTATCCTTTAAACAAAAAAATATATATGCGGTATTTTTTATGCAATTTTTGACGAAGACGATAATATTATTTTAGAATTCAACGAAGGAAACTCGTATGACAAATACATGCATTACATTTTTAAAACGAAACATTACAGTACAATACTACGCAAAAACACTATGGTCCACGTACCCGACGTATGACATACAGAAATTTTCCCTATTGAGTCTTCTAGTTTTTCTCCCATATTTGTAATGTACGCAAAATTTCCTTTAATTTGATGGGTCGCACGATATTTGGACCAAAAACCCATTTTTCAAGATCTTCTAGGGGGCTATGTTGAAGGATCTTGAAACAATTCCTCCCAAAATTTGTGCACATATATACTCACAGCAAAGCCTATTACGCTGTACAAACTTTGTCGAAATTCAGCGCCACTCTTGAGCGTTCTTTATGTATATATTTATTTTTAAGTCCTTTGAACCCTTTGTGTAGTAGGTACCAAAAGGACTCGCTATATCCTGTCGAAATTTTGCACCGCAACTGATAAATATAAAATATTATGACATGTTAAATTTCATAAATATAGAATGCTCCAATTTAGTGTTATAGTCTGGTGAATTTTTAAGGACCCGGAATAATTTGCCTAAGGTATGAGACCCGCAGTCCGATTGGGTCCACATTTAAAATTTTTCTTAACTATTACCAAATACAGCTTGGTACCAAATTTCATAGTTCTGCAATTACTCCTTCTATTTTTGTCACATCGATACATGAAGACAGAGCACTGTGCGGCGCCACTTCCCACACATCGGATCAATCAATGGATTTATTGAGAGAACACTTCGGTGAGCAGATAATTTCACGTTTTGGGCCGGTCGATTGGCCACCAAGATCGTAAATTACACGATATTTTTTAATATATATTTTTTAATTTAAAATAAAAATTAAAACTAAATTTTAAGAAAAAAAATAAACCTCAATACTTTTTAGATATTTAGATTACATTGTCATTAATAACTCCAAAAACTTTCATAATGGTTCCTCTTCAACTCCTTTAGAAAAAAGATGATGAATGAGAAAATTAAATTTTTGTTCGATTTTTGATTAATTCCTTAGCGATCACACAAATTTTCCCTATTCTCTCCGATTTTGATGAAATTTTCCAGATATGTACTTTGAAGTGTGCAGTATAAGAATCAGAATTTAAATTTTTATTTAATATTTTTTTAATAGTTTTAAGAAACTCGTGAAATTGCCTCAAATGCATCATCCGATTTAATTTTTTTAGAAGAAAAACAAATTTGGCTGTAATAGTGATAGGCAGGTTTAAAATTACCTTCCTTTGCTTACCAATTTTCTACCAATTTTCTCTACCAATTTTCATTTCAAAAAAATTCTACATATTTTGCATGTTAGTCATTGAATGCGATCGGATCTATGACCAACTTTATTTGTTTTATTGATCATCTATAATATTTTAGAATTTATCTACCATTCATAATTTTAAAAACACAAATTACATCTCGAAGGAATTATAAAAAAACCTTAACATAAGAAAAATTTAGTAAGTTTTCCTTAATTTTTTCATATCATATGAAATCGTCATTTCAGGTAAAAAATCGTCAAATCGTCATGTCGAATTTTTTGGCCCTAAAAGTCGTCAAAATGACGATAAATCGTCATTTCTGGCAACACTGCGTACGAGAGCAATTACAAATTGCATAAAAAACAAAACCTAATTTTTTTAATATTTTTAAAAAAATAACCAGTAAGGAAATGCAGAAAGTCGAGCGGGGCCGACTATATAATACCCTACACCTCCCTAACAATGCAAATAATTGGTAAATGGGTAAGAACATATATATGTGGATATATCTAATTCTGAACGGATAATCGCTAAATTAAGCAATATTCCTTCCTAAATTGAGAAACATCTTTCTGGAGAATTTTGTAATGATCGAAGTAAAGTACAACTTCTATAGCGCTTTGTAACCAAATCAGGAGGAACATATATATGGAGGTTATAAGGGTGTCCCAAGAAGAACGCAATTTTTAAATTTTTTTTTTACGATATAATAAAGTTTCACGATTTTTTCTTAAATATCTGTGTTTTATTTAAAATTAAAAAATTGCGCTCTTCTTGGGACACCCTTTATATAAATCTGAATCGATTTTCCCTTAATACTCATTCATGTAAAATAGAAACCTTTTTCTGTCGAATTTCGTACTGATCGGATATAAAATACAGTCTCTACAGCGCTTGGATGTCAAATCGGGGCTAACATATATATGGGGGCTATATCTAAATCTGAACCGATTTTCTCCGAATTTGGCAGTGTTTCTTCATGTAATAAGAAACCTCTTTCTGCCTAATTTCGTACTGATCGGATATAAAATACAGTTTCTACACCGCTTACATGTCAATTAAGGGCTAAGATATATATGGAAGCTATATCGAAATCTGAACCGATTTTGTATTGTATCTAAGTGTATCACGAGACTACTCTCTGTCAATTTTTGTACAAATCGGTTCAAAAATGTTGCTTATACAGTGCATATATGCCAAATCGGAGGTACATATATATGGGAGCTATATGTAAATCTGAACCGATTTTAACCAAATTCAATAGGAAAAATATATGTGCAAAGTTTCGTTGAGATCGGACCATAATTGCGACCTGTACTTTAATTACAAGAATACATTTACAGACAGACGGACTGACAGACGGACATAGCTAAATCGACTCAGAAAGCGATTACAAGTCGATCGGTATAATAAACAATGGGTCTATCTCTTCTCTTTTTGGGTGTTACAAACAAATGCACAAAGTCATAATACCCTGTACCACAGTGTGGTGTAGGGTATAAAAACAAGTAAGAAAGTTCAGTCGGGTAAACCGACTAATGAATCCCCTCACCCTGAGCCTCATAAAACTATTAGTACATTTATTTATTTTTTTTGTTTTATTTAAACTGTTATCATTTTAATTACTTATTATTGCATTTAATAATTTTAAAGTATGTACTGGAATTAAAGTTAAAAGCTGTTTACTTTTGGTACAAAAGGGTTAATTTGTATGAGAGGTATCAAAAGGGGCGTCCCAAAAACGGTCATTTTTTCTCTGGACTCTAGGTACTATAAAAGCATTACACTGTACAAAATTGCAAGTATTTGTATGTACTGTTATTAAAGTTATAAGCTGGTAACTTTTGGTACAAAATGGTCCATTTGTGTCCGTTCGTCCCTCGGTCTGTCTGTCTGCTGGCTGGTGCGCACGATAACTCTCGAAAGGAGTAACCGATTGACTTCAAATTTGGTATGCGATAATTTTTTTTCTATCTCCGGCTAAGTTCGAAGAGGGGCCATATTGATCTACTCCTTCCAGTACCTCCTCCACAAAGGGTTAACATTTAATAAAGTATTGAAACTTTAATAACATCTACATTTCTTATTCTAATCTATTGAAATTCCACACATAGTATTAGTTTGTTAGTGCTATCAGCTAGAGAAAAATGGGTTTTTTGGTACCTCCCACACAAATGAACCATTTTGCACCAATAGTTAACAGCTTATAACATTTATACCAGTGCATAAAAATAGTTAAACATTTGTACAGTGTAATGCTTTAATTGTACCTACAATCCAGTGAAAAATGGGCGAAGTTGCCACTCCCCTTTTCGTACCTCCCACACAAATTGACCATTTTGCACAAAAATTTAACAGCTTTTAACATACAGTGTAATGCTTTTATAGTGCCTATAGTTCAGTGAAAAACGGAGGTTATTACCATGTCCCTTTTGGTACCTCCCACACAAATGTTCCATTTTATACAAAAGGTTAAGAGCTAATAACGAGAGTACCGAAATGCACGAAAATACAACAAAATATTGCACAGTGTAATATTTTTAAAGTACATATAGCCCTACGAAAAATGGCTCCTTTTGGTACCACCCACACAATATGGCCAAATCATACATAAATTGAATACATCATAACTTTAATATACAAGTGCATATAAACGCTTACAATTCTATACAGTGCAATATATTTGAAGTATCTACTGTTTAGCGAATAATAGGAGTATTTGTTAAACCCCTCTGGTACCTACCATACAAATTGACAGATTAATTCGTGTAATATATTATATTGCAGTACTCACAAAGTGAGGTTATACCTTAGTCGGTTTACCCAGAGAAATTCAAAGTGTAGGTAATATAAATGTATTTATACCCTACACCACACTGTGGCACAGGATATTATGACTTTGTGCATTTGTTTGTAACACCCAAAAGGAAAAGAGATAGACCCAGTGTTTATTATACCGATCGACTTGTAATCACTTTCTGAGTCGATTTAGCTATGTCCGTCTGTCTGTCCGTCTGTCTGTCTGTAGATGTATTCTTGTAATCAAAGTACAGGTCGCAATTATGGTCCGATCTCAACGAAACTTTGCACATATCTTTCTTTAGGCCCAAGGACGATCCCTATTGAATTTGGTTAAAATCGGTTCAGATTTAAATATAGCTCCCATATATATGTTAGCCCCGATTTGACTTGTAAGCGCTGTAAAAACTTTATTTTATATCCGATCAGTATGAAATTCGGCAAAAAGAGGTTTCTTATTATATGAATGAACACTGTTAAATTTGGAAGAAATCGGTTCAGATTTAGATATAGCCCCCTTATATACGTTTCCCCCGATTTGACATGTAAGCGCTGTAAAAATGTTATTTTATATCCGATCAGTACGAAATTCGGCAGAAAGAGGATTCTTATTATATGAATAAACACTGCTAAATTTTGAAGAAATCGGTTCAGATTTAGATACAGCCCCCATATATACGTTACCTCCGATTTGACATGTAAGCGCTGTAAAAATGTTATTTTATATCCGATCAGTGCGAAATTCGGTAAAACGAGGTTTCTTTCTACATGAAGGAATACTGCCAAATTCGGAGAAAATGGGTTCAGATTTAGATATAGCCCCCATATATATGTTACCCCCGATTTGACATGTAAGCGCTGTAGACTGTACTTTATATATCCGATCAGTACGAAATTCGACAGAAAGAGGTCTTTTTACATGAATGAGTATTCAAGGAAAGTCGGTTCAGATTTATAAATAATCTCCACATATATGTTCCTCCTGATTTGGTATCAAAGCACTAAAGAAGTTGTACTTTAGTTCCGATCATTAAAATTTTCCAGAAGGATGTTTCTCAATTTTTGAACGAATATTGCTTAATTTAGCGATTATCGGTTTAGAATTTGATAATATGTTCCTACCCATTTACCAATTATTCCAAATTATTATCACAATGACTCTTATCACATTGTTAGGAAGGTGTAGGGTATTATATAATTGGCCCCGCCCGACTTTCTGCCTTTCCTTACTGGTTTTTAGTTTCATTCGTGAGCAGTTGAAGGGAAATATTGTTCAAATATAAAGGGTTTTCCAACAAGTGGTGTTATTTTGGTATTCAAAGAAAAATGCCATTTTTTGAGATAAATGATCAGATGTTTATTTCATAATAAAGAGGAAGGTATGCCGTTAATATTGAAAAGCAACATCAGCCAAATGGCCACCACGACCACGCTTACAGGACCATATCCTTTTCATGAAATTTGCCATAACGAAATCGCAAAGTGGCTGCCCTATGTCCTCGATAGCCTCACGAATTCTATCTTTGAGGTCTTGAATCGACGACGGGCTGTTGGCGTAGATCTTATCTTGCACGTGGCCCCCAAAGGAAGAATTCGCAAGGTGTTAAATCACAAGATCTCGGTGGCCAATTGTGATCACCTCTTCGAGAAATAACACGGTCCGGAAACTTTTCCCGTAACAGAGCAATGGTTTCGTTGCATGTGTGGCACGTAGCGCCGTCTTGTTGAAAGTAAACGTTGTCCAGATCAATACCATCCAACTCCGACCATAAAAAATCATTAATCATCTATCGATAGCGCAATCCATTCACCGTAACTGTGGATCAACCTCATTTTCGCACCAAACGGTCACACGTTGAGGATGGAGAGGCTTCTCAACAATAACTCTTGGGGTTTCCGAGCCCCAGATGCGACATGGCCTCATCAGTCAAAATGATTTGCGAAATGGCCTCATCAGTCAAAATGATTTTGTATCGTTCGTATCGTTTTTGATCATTTTGTATCGTTCGATGATCGTGTATCGTTCCATTTTTAGTAATGGCGTAGTTTCTACTTGTCAAATTTCGAATAATAAAAGCTTTAAAAGTGACAGCTACCGAAATACCACGTGATTCAAAATAACACCTCTTGTTGGAAAACCGTGTAGCAAAAACAAGCCGGTATCCTTCCATTTTTGTATCTAAGCGTTATATTTATTTTTATCTAGCATTAGCACAGAGAATTCACTAGATACATGAATATATCCTACTACATTTTGAAGAAGTCGGTTCAGACTTACATACATATATAGCCCTCATACGTATATACGTTCCTTCCGATTTGTCATCTAAGCGCTATAGAATATGTACTTTACATCCGATCAATATGAAACTTGGAACAGGAAAGTCTCTTCAATCATGAATAAGCCATACTAAGTTTGATGGAAATCGGTTCATATCAAAACCGATATGCCGACATTCTCTGCAACCTATCTAATAGTGAATCGACGATTCTCCATAACAATTTTCTCCACCTTCTCATTATTTTCATCGATTTTTGATGTGATGGATCTTCCAGGACGTCATTCACATTTTCTAGTCCTTCTTTGAAAGAGTACAATCACCATATGCCACTCTCAACATTTCAAGTGCTTCACTTAAATCTATTTTTTACACAAAATTCGATGCAAATTCACGGATCCTTTTTTTCCACAGCAAAAAATCGCCGAACAAGCAATACACGTCTAACTGTTATGTCTCTCACAAACAAACTAAACTAAATACTAACAAACTCAACTAAACACTTTTTCTATTGAACAGACCGGAAGGTATATGACCATCCTTCCGATTTGGCATCAAAGCACTGTATTTCAAATTCAGTCAATGTGAAAATTGACACAGGGAAGTCACTATGTTCATTATTCCTCAACCACTGCCTTTACATAAAGATTATATCCTTCCATATTATAGGTAAAATATCACATCCTTTGGACATTTGTTTATTTATAACTGAACAATGTCAAATAGAATTAAAATTCAAATGGCTGAGGAAAATATCTAAAGAAATTTAAATTGATAAAAAAAATCCGCAATTCTATTTACAATGCAGTCCCTCCTTTCTTGTTTTTCTCCCAGGAAACTTAAGACCAGACCTTAAATCAAAAGACTTAAGACACAAACTCTCTAATGAAATTTATGAAATTCTCCAGACACTATCGCAAAATCTTTGTGAAGGTTTTCCAATTCACTTTTCGTCGATAATGAACGAAAAAAAACGGCAAAGGAAATGTTTTGCTTTTCCCTGACTATCGTTTTCTACCGCCTTTAAGCACCTTTTCATAGCATTAAGATTAACAACGACATTTTATCTTGAAATCCTTTCTACTTCAAGAAAAATTTACATAAAAATATTTATTTGCAGTTGTTGTTGTTGTTGTTATTGGTGTTTGTATGGATTTTGATGTTTTTATCTTATGTATTTTATCTATAATGTAGGATGTTGATTTTTCTGCCAGACGACAATTGGTGGGGCCCTCGTCTCCTTTTCACTCGTTCAAGTCGTCGTTGTCGTCATCGACGCTGTGGCAGTGGAAATTTATGTTATAAAAATAAACATCACTTTTTCTTTCTGTGAAACTGAAAACACTCTACAGCAACAAAAGCAATAACAACACAACATCATCAGACTAGACTGGACTGGACCACAGTCAGGCCTGTGCCAGACCAGAAGGAAAAAAGACAAGAAACAATTCAAACGATCTTAAAAGTCAGTTTCGAAGCCAAAAGTCTTAAGAGGCTCTGTAACAAATACTGGCAATAAGAAGTCATCATAGAAGTTGAGCTGAGGGATGTCGATGTGGAGCGATGAGGACGAGGAAAAGGCGATTTTCTATGTATAGCTTACAAATATTGGAAAGTGGAAATAATTTTCCTCGCCAACACCAAGGTGCTGACCGGGCTAGACCATAGCAGGCCGGCGGACAGGGGTAGACTAGACACGGCCGGCATTTGGCGCTGAGTACCTGAATGTAGTTTTTTGGTCTTCTTGGAGAAGATTAAGGCAGGCAGTGACCACGGGGACGCCACATACTTAACTTACAACGAGCGAGGCAACAATCGTCATTATCAGCATTGCACAGTATTTCGAGTCATATGTAAATTTGATGTTTATTGTTTTTGTATGTTAACAAGTTTTCAATGGAATCTATTGTTCAATAATTGACATTAAATTTTAATAAAACTTCTATAACATTAAACAAAATAGCATTAATTAAAAAAATGTTTAAATCTTACAACACAAGCATCTCAGTTCGTCTATCATGTCTGAAATCTGGAGACTAAAATTTGGCAGATACATTTCCCTGTAGGAAATTGGAGAGGTACAAATCCAAATTTGGCCACCCACAACGGAGAAAATATCCAATTGGTCATCTACTAAGTAGTAGATAACTCAACTCGTCGCATGCTAAGGAGTAAATACTCCAACTAGTCATCTACTGAGGAATAGATAACTCAACAGGCTTTCAACTCAAAGAGTAAATAATCCAAATGGTCATCTAATAAGGAATAGATGAACCCACTGGTCGTCTACAAAGGAGTAGATAACCGAAATTGTCATCAGCTAAGGAGTATGTGTCATTTAATAAGGAATAGATGAACCAACTGGTCATCTACTAAGGAGTAGATAACCGAAATTGTCATCTACTAAGGAGTAGATAACCGAAATTGTCATCTGCTAAGGAATATATGTAATTTAATTAGGAATAGATAAACCAACTGGTCATCTAAAAAGAAGTAGTTAACCCAACTGGTCCTCAACTATGGTGTAGATACCCCCAGGTCTTCAATTAAGTATAACCAATCTGAACGCCTATTATGGAGTAAATAACTCAACTGGTCTTCTACAAAGAGTAGATACCCCAAATGGTCTTAACTAAGAAGTAGATAAACAAACTGGACCTCTACTAAGGAGTAGATAGCTCAACTGATCATCTACTAAGGAGCAGATAACCCAACTGTTCGTCTCCAATTGAGCAGATAACCCAACTGGCCATATACTGAGGAGTAGGTTTTATTGGAAAGGCTGAACTTTGTCATTTGATAATGGAATACAATATGATTCATATGACTACCACGACTGGCTCGGCAGTACCTCATCCGATCAGCCCATTTTTTCCAATTCATTACATTTATTATTGAATCTTTCATCATTATACAATGAAAATTACAATAATTGGACAAATCTTAACCTAAAACCCAATTTTTGAGTAAATTTTCAATTGTTTCGGGTCGAATCTCATCAATGGCAACTTCGATTTCATGTTTCAACGCATCAATTGTCTCTGGATGCCTTGCCTAACATTTATCCTCAATGGCTCCCCACAGAAAATAATCCAAAGGGCTCAAATTTCAAGCCAAAGTAATCGGTAGTTCAAATTTAAATGGCCCAACCTTAAGGAGTTGATAACCCTACTGATCTTCTGGGAGTAGATAACCCTACCGGTCCTCTAGGAATAGATCGCCAAACTGGAGTCATCTATGGAGTATACATCCCAACTGGTCGATTACTAATGCGTAGATAACCTAACTGACCACCTAGTAAAGAATAGATAACCTAGCTAGAAATCTACAGGTCAATATTTTGACCTTCTCGGGTCGTATATAACCTAGCAAATTTATCGGCGTTTCATTTCCCCGAGATATTCCTATGCCCAGGTACCCATATGAGGTATATGTTAAACTGCTCATCCATCCCGATCTGAGATCTGCAGCAGTTGAGGGCTGTTTATGAAATTAGAGATGTTACCTCCAGAGATTTAATGGCAGCTTGGCTGTCAGAGTAAATATACCAGCCACCAGTGTTAGACACTATGTTGCGACTAGCAACCACTTGGCGACTTCCCTTATTGCCATTATTTCGGCTTGATAGGTATGAATACTATTTTAGTATTCCTCCATTTGTGAGCATTCGCTGAAACTACTGCTCGATACATTACCCTGGGAACTCACCGACAGAACTCGCGAAACAGCAGGACCAACAAGAGATCGAGTGGACTGCAAGCATCGCTAGGTTGTTGGCTGGTAAATCCAGAATTAGCTGGATTAACAAGGGCTACAACTTTAAATCATGCAGATAATCTTGAAGTACATTATCGCATGGCTGGAGAAAATGTATGAAGACTGTATCAGGCTCTCATATATCGTCAATCGATAGAGGGCTACCAAAGTGGTATTCATACTCAAAACGGGAAAGATACCGCACACTATGTCAAAGGACTTTAGACCAATTAGCCTATCCACACTAACCTATTCTCCTTCTGGAAATACTTTTATATTATTCTATTAGATAATAACGGGGGACAACCTGTCGGGGAACCAACAAGCTTACAAGAAGAGAAAGTCTACAGAATCTGCTCTGCCCCATATTTTGGGTACTATCGAATCGTCTATTCATCTCAAGGAATTCTCTATGGGTCCACAACTCTAACAAGCTTTGTAAACAGAGGGACTTCAAAAGGAGGAGTATTGTTTCCACTAATTTGGAACGAAGTGTTGAATGGCATACTGTTAGATCTACAAGCTTGAGGCTCTACAAACAATGCTGACGACGTGGTAATCGAAGTAATTGGCAAATTCCTCAGCGTCCTCAGAGACATCCTGCGGCTCTGAACAAATTGGCTAGATGGGCCAGAAACAGAGCTTTGGCTCAATGACTATCGGATACCTGCCTATCAAAGTCGAAACATAGTAACCAACACTGGCGTTATCATTTACTCGACAGCTAGGCTGCCAACAATTCTCTGGAGACCACATCCCTAAATTCACAAACAGCCCTCGATTGTCGCAAATCTCTTAACGAGATGGGTGAGCAGTTTAACATTTAGCTCATATGGATATCTGGGTATAGGAAATTTATTGACTCCAATGACTTCTGCAGAAGCTGTTGAGATGAGGAATAAGTGGAGCATTTCTAAGAAGTTTAACAGATCTTTCTGATACCGATATTCGTACTAAAGATAACTTTGTATATCAAACAGGATGGTTTCGATGAGGAGCTTCTGAGTCCGTGTTAACTCTAGGGTTTAAATGGGTCTATATTATCTGGTTGTTGTTAGTGTTGGTGTTGTATCAGCCTGGAGACGCTGAGTTGATCATCCTTCGGTATATTTCTATTACAGACTTCGTTCTGGCATATATTCGATTATCGCGGGAACCTTATGTTGTTTTCATCTACACAATGTTTTCCGGCTGTATATTAACATTCGGCTGTTAATTTCCGGGGATTGGAGTATAGTATATTCTCCTCTAGAAGCGCTTTATTTCTGTTAATAGTCGTCATGGTGTTAGGTCTATTTTTAGCTTCCCTGTTGACTTGGGCGATCAGATGTTGTTGTAGTGGTAATCTGTCCGGTGAGTTATTTTAGCTGCAGAAACTCGAATTATGATTTAAACATTAAAACCTTGATGGTAAATTTACCAGTGCCCTGGCTAGGAATCGAACCCAACAACTTCGGAATCCAAGTCTAACACACTAACCACTGAGTTACCGAAGGTAAAAAATGCTGCCACCCTAACCTTAACCTATCCCTATATTTATTGGGGATATACGATATCTTAATGCATCCTGCATATATGTATCTTCTGCAGCCATGGGATGCTTAACTTCATAATTTTTGCATTTCTATTTGAGATGTGCCATCAACACCAGGTGTTATGAGGGACTCAAAGCATTTAATAGCCCAGGATAGTCTGGATTTATCGGTCAACAATTTAACGATGTAGTCCACTCGCTTTCTTGTTGGCCCCTTAGAGTTCTGTCTCGGATTTCCCCGGGAAGTGCGTGTCGAACAGTATCTTGAGCGATTAATCTCTGTTTATTTTCCAGATGTTTTCCCTGCACAGCAGATAACCTACTGTACGGGTCGTAGTTGATAGTATCATCCTCAGCCTTGCGGCATGTGAGACCTTTACCGCTTCTAAGCAGAAGTTATAGGAGAAGAGTCTTTGCGCTTTCCTAACGTCCTTCTTATAGATTTGGAGATGCTCTTTATATGCAACCCATACTCATTAGTGATCCCATTAGATTTGGCTTTGTTGATGGTATTTTTCTTAACCTTTAACTCAGATGTCCACCATACTGGTTTAGTTGTTGAGCTAATGTTTGTATGAATATTGTTATGATTTATTATTTCCATTACGAAACACTGTGCCCGCTCGTTTCTAACTCTAACCACAAATGAATCGTGGCAGCATTTAAGGAAATGTAAGCAGAAACGTACAAAACGTAAGAAATAGAAACTTGTATAGAAACAGAAGTGTAATTTGACTTCTTTTTAATAAAACGAATGGACAGACGGACGGACGAACCAGCATCAATTGCGCACGGCTTAGTAATTGTGGCTATGGCAACCGGCACCAGCTTTAGCATCTGCCACAGATTGGCTAGGTTGGTACGGTGCGGTGTGGTGTGGTGAGATGCGTCTAGGCCAGGCCAAGTCGCCTGAGACCATGGTGCTGATCTTGGCATGTTGCAATCAATTTCGCCGATGCCATGGCATGGCGGAGGTTTCTTAGTCCATGGAGACCGATAGAGTACAAGTATGTGTTTGTGTGAGGAGCTGTGGGTTAGATTAGAAAGTTGTGGTTACTGAACAGTCAGCCAGCCAGCCATTCAGCTATCAGTCCAACAACTATGCAATCATTTGTCTGTCTGTCTTTGTTTTTGCCAGCATCTTCTTCTTCTGCTACTGCTGCATCTTTGCACCGTCTAGGAATGCAGTGGTGTCTGCATTTGCCACCATCAGTTCTGTTGGTGGCATTTTTTAAATGCCTCTCAATAACTACAGATTTTATTGAGCCCATTCCAAATGCCACACACCACCAATACGAAACCGAAACAGAAATCGTTTCCCACCTTCCACATCTCCTTTTTAACTAATTCTTAAAAGTTTTCTATGAATTCCGCAATCAAGTGATCGGTAAAGATTCCATTGCTATGTCTCCGCACCAAATGACAGAGGCAATAAGGAACTTTCTGTCGTGAGTGTGACTGTGTCTCAATCACTTTACTCCTTATTGCCACATTTCAATGACTCCAATCCAATCCATGCCTACCATATGTGCCATGATGAAGTTTTCCCTGTCACTTAATACCATTGAACAGTGGCTGCAAAGTGACTAAAAGCAAGGGGCTAGGAAAGTTCAGCAATCGTTTCCTGTTCTCGACAGCATTGCCTTTGGATCAAATTCCAAAATGATTGGATGCGAGATAGATATCACACACTAAGCCAAAGGACTTCTAGCCAATTAGTCTATCTTCGTTCCTCTGAAAGTCTCTTAGATTATTTCATTAGAGAAAACCTGGATTCGATACACTAGTCGGGAAACCAACATGCTTACAACAAGGACAAGTCTACGGAATCGGCTCTGCATGAACTGGTGCGCACTATTGAATTGTGTCTACATTTCAAGAAATGCACTATATTGTCCTTTTTTCATATTGCAGCTTTTAGCGACATTCACTTAAATGCGGTAGATGCAGTGCTGCCGCATCTTAGGGGGAAGTAAAGCTTGATTAGATTAATTCAGCGTTTGCTCACCAGAAGACGCATATCTGCAAGTCTCGGGGCCACAACTCCAGCGAGATTTGAAAACAGAAGGACTCCACTGTCTCCACTAATTTGGAATCTAGTGGTGAATGTAATCCATTTAGATCTAAAACGTTGCTGCAAAATAGTAGCTTAAGAAGATGGCGTTTCAATCGCTGTAACCTGCAAATTCCTCAAAGTCCTCAGAGACATGATACAGATGTTTCTGAACAAACTGACCAGATGGGCCAGAATCAGTGGTTTGAGCGTTAACCCAAACAAGATCAAATTGTTATCTTAAGTAGGAAGTATAAGGTTCTACCTGTGGACCCTTCTCGGCAAGAGGAACTGAGTTAGTCGTTTCTTAAAGTGCAAACATTTCTACTTGACAGGAAATTGTGCTTCAGACTTAATGTTTTGGAATGGATAAGGGAAGCCAACGTCGCCTTATATTCCTGTAGGAAGGCTGTTGGGTAAAGTTGGGACCTGTCTCCTAAAATCGTCCATTGGACGTACTCGTACATAGCATTAGTTCGCCCAATACTAATGTACGGCATTGTGGTGTGGTGGACGGCGATGTATAAGCAATCCATCACCAGTCAATTAATGAAGGTTCAGAGAACTACCATCCACTACCTAAAATTACCGTAGTGGACGGTATGTCACGTCCCCACGGCAGAGTATTGGTTAAAGTTTTCAACTAGCAATAATCGCACCTCAGTAGAACTTCATTGGTTACGATAATGACTCTGGGAATAGCGAAGCTTATAGGTCTCCTGCGACAGAGTCTCCACAAGTCCTACTCCATCTACTGCCGATTGACATTGTGGCTAGAGAAGTTGCATCCAGAGCGGCATTAAGGAAAAGCTGTATATTAATGTGAAGGTCGATGAACTATGCCAACTTGAGGATACAACACTGTAACGCTATGGTAACCGATCGAGTGCATTATACACCAACAGTTTCCACCTTCGAAATGATCTTTGTCACTAAGATAACTGTCAGAGGGGAATGGGTTGGCGGAATATCAGAAAATATAAAATATCTCCATTCCTATACAAATTGTTCAAGGCTTGATGAGAAGGTTGGCTTCGGAGTACACTGTAAAGAAGTTAGTCTGGATATAGACTAATAGACTACAGATACCTGCAGTTTATAGCAAGCCAAAATAATGGCAATATGGGAAGTCGCATAGAGACCAACACCGGCGTTGTCATTTATTCGGACTGTCCGGCTGCCATCGATTATCTGGAGGCAACATCCCTAAATTCACAAATAGCCATCTATTGCCGTAGATCTCTCAACGAGATGGCTTAGCAGTTTGACATATAAGGAAACAAGGAAAGGGACCACATTAAAAATTCTCCAAGAATTTGATATATTGGTGCTCCACTGTCCACGTGAAAGCTTTGGCATATGCGTGATGTATAAGTAGTCAGGAAGTCTAATGAGGGATGGACGGAAATCTAAAGGTGAAATCAGCTAAAAAATCTGCCCAAAATACGATCTAAGAATGTCAAAATATCTCCTTGCACTCGAGAGGAAAAGACTGTCTACGTTAGTGTCAGTTCTGACCGTACAAAGTTTGATTGGCGAAGACGCCAAAAGATTGAGAATTGAGTCCAATAGCTTCTGCAGAAGCTATGGTGATGAGGAGGAAATGGAGGGCATTGATGACCTACTTTGCTACTGTCCCTCATTTGGTAAACGACGTCTGGATATACTGTGGTTGGCCTTTTTAGGAAGTCTGACAGATCTTTCTGGTACCGATATTCTTACTACGAGTATTTATAACTTTGTTTATCAAAAAGGTTAGATTCGATGAGGGGTATCTGTGCCTGTGGTATCACTAGGAAACTACATTGCTCTAAGTGAGCTGGCAAAGCTTGCTGCCACCCTAACCTAAACCTAAGGTAAAAGTCGGACAGAGCCGGCTATATGCTACTCTACACCACTCTACTAAAAAGGGTTGATAATGATCTGTTCAGATATGTTATTCGAAATTATATAAACGTAGGTATACAGGGGCTATATGTATATGAATCCGTTGAAACCACTTGATTGCTTTAGAAATCTCACAAGTTGAAAGATTTTAACATCAGTCAAGCCTCCTAGCTCCCCAAAGACATGAGAGCCTAGATTAGCCTGCAGTCGTCTAGAGAGCTGGGCACAGACACAGAAGTATTCCATTGATCCCGTTTCCCATTGATCGTTTTCCTATTGATCTTTTACAAACATACTTATTATTTTCTTATTCCAGAATTACGTGTGTGAAGTTAAACTCCGTTGCATCTGCCCCAGGAGGCAGATGCAACAGTTGGTACCTTATATCTCCTGCTGAAAAGAACTAGTTCTGCTCTGGTCGGGTTAACACGGTTCACCATTAACGGAAGCCCATCTTGCGGCTGTATAAAGGGCCTGTAGTAGAATATCTCTAAGAGTACTCGGAAACTTCTCTCTAACAGCTATTGTGCATCATCTGAATAGGCATTAACCTTAACACTCATCTTCTGTAGAGAAATCAGAATGTTGTTTGTGGAGACATTCCATAGCAGAGGAGACAGAACACTCCCTTAAGGTGTTCTCCTGCTGACAGATCTAAGAATGTCAGTTGACCCCAGGCTTGCCAGTTTTTTTTAGTGCCGAATCCCCAAATTTTTATTTTTTATCCCCTAAATCCCCAAAAAAAAGATTTCACATCCCCAAAAAAATCCCCAGAAAACATTTTAACTTGTGTGAATGATGTATTTTACGATTCAATGTACTTTATACTAAAATTTATTCTGTTTGTACAAAATGTACGTTGTCAAATTATCAAATATCAAATATATCTGATTCAAAATCTTCCATCTCATCTACATCATCTAATTATTTGTACTCGTTTTTGGTATAAAAACTTTGCTCATTTCTGCCAATGGACTAAATAATTGATAAAGTACATCAAAGAGCTAATACCAGCGATTCCAGTTCTTTAAAATAGAGTTGGACCAGCAGAATCCTGTTAATAGTAAACTTTACTCCAAAATTAGCTTAAATTGTTCGTAATGTCGGGAATGGGGAGCATTTTATAAACCGCATTTGACTTCAATTGATTTATAAATATCTATAGAAATACGTATTGACACAATTTTTACGGACGCATTTTCTAAAAAAATATAGATTTAACAGAAAATACAAATTTTAACATAAATAAAGACATGTAATTATAAAAAATTGCAACCCACGCCAAATCCCCGGATCCCCAAACCAAAAAATATATCTCCATTCGCGAAGAAAAATCCCCAAATTGGGGATAAGTCCCCTAAACTGGCAGCGCTGGTTGACCCTAAGGTACTCGTAGCTGAAATGCGTCTCCTATTCAGAAGGTTATGAATGAACCTTCGTATACTGCTATTAACCACCAGGTTTTCTAGAGCCGAAGCTATAACGGTTGGATGTTATTGAAGCCTCCATATATATCTTTGAAAGCTGACTAGATCATGCAGGGCGGTTTCGGTGGATTTGCCCTTGCTGTTGGTATGCTATTGATTGGAAAGTTGCTTCTGATTAGTTTTAGTCCTACTTTATATCCCTGGAGGCTTTAAGGAGAAATGACGATAGACTAATCGACCTGTAATGGGACGGTTTACCTCCATTTTATTGGTATACTAGCTTACCCGGTGCGCTTCGCAGCCCCAATCTTTTATCTATTTTCTGTTTAGGGTACTGTAAAATAGCTATACCTCTTTCTTTCAAAATGGCATGATTATTACATATGGAGCAAAACGAAGAAGATTTGATTACTTTTATATATAAAATACGAACCCTCATTTCATTTCTAGTTTATGTTCCAAGAGTTACCCTGACATCATGGTACAATATTTATCCCTTTTCCCACAGTACCTCTGGACGTTGAAAAACTATTTTTTTTGGTTCATACGTTAGCAACTTTCCCCTTGTTTATGTTCCAATACCTACATTCACACCCTGGTACAATATAAAACCATGTTTGTCCCACTGTGTCTATAAAGGTACGAATTTAAAAATCTAAAGTAAATCGCTCCACTGTACCACATTTAACCTTTAGTGTGTCATAATTAACCACTTTTTGTACAATATTTTAAAATGATAATTGATATTTCAAGATCCAAATTCGCAAGCTTAGGCCGTATTTCAAAATTTTTGTTCCCTATCTGTGCCATTATTTAACTTTTTCCCCACGGTTTAAGTAGAAGAACCTATTTGGAAAAAACAATTTCTTAGCTTTGGTTTATGCTGTAAGAGCTACCTTTGCACTCAGGGACCACATTCAACACCTTTTGCACCACTGTGAAGCACAGTGTAATAAAAAGTGTTTAATGAGACTTTTTATTACACTGTGCTTCTAAAGTACGAATTTTTATACATATCTGGGACTATTTTGTTCCCTTTTTTCCCACTTACCATATTTAACCATTTTAACGTATTTAACTTTTTTGCTTCACCGTACCATATTTAACCCTTTTTGCTCCACTAAACCATATTTAAAACATTTTTTCCCCTCTGTAACATTTTGAACAATTTTTGCTTGCCCCAACTGCATCATAATTTTAACCTTTTTGCACCACAGTGCTACATAATTGCAGTGCATCATAATTTTAACCTTTTTGCACCACAGTGCTACTAAAAGCATACATTTAGAAAAAAACATTCTTATTTCATATTTAACTTACCCTCTCTCCCTGCATCGACATTTTTACCCACTGTACTAAATGTACGCTTTTTGGCCCACTGTGCTATATTTAACTTTTTGGGTCCACTGAATCAAATTTAACACCTTTTTGTCCTACTTATTTTGTCTATTTTTTTGTATATTTTGCCCCACTGTCTAGTTACCCATTTTTGTCACACTGTACCATATTTAACCATTTTTGCCCCACTGTACCATAGTTAACACAGTTTTGCCCCACTGTTCCATAGTAAACGCTTTTCGCCCCACTGTACCATACTTAACCCATTTTGTTCCACTTTACCATATTTTACTATTTGTGCCCACTGTAACCATTTTTGTCATACTGTACCATAATTAACCATTTGTGTCCCACTGTGCCATTCTAACACATTTTTTACCCACTGTTCCATAGTTAAAGCTTTTTGCCCCACTGTACCATATTTAACCCATTTTGTCTCACGTTACCATATTCAACTAATTGTGCCCCACTGTACTATAGTTAACCCTTTTTGCCCCACTGTGTCATATTAAACCCTTTGTTTCACCGTTCCATGTTTAACAGTTTTTGCCCCACAGTACCATATTTAACCCTCTTTGCTCCACTGTACAATATTTAACACAGTTATGCCCAACTGTACTGTGTAGTTAACCATTTTTGTCACACTGTACCATATTTAACCCTTTTTGCCCCACTGTATCATAGTAAATAAATTTTTGCCCCACTGTTCCATAGTTAACGCTTTTTGCCCCACTGTACCATTTTTAACCCATTTTGTTACACGTTACTATATTTTACTTTTGGTGCCCACTGTAACCATTTTTGTCATACTGTACCATATTTAACAATTTGTGTCCCACTGTACCATTCTAACACATTTTTTTCCCCACTGTTCCATAGTTAAAGCTTTTTGCCCCACTGTACCATTTTTATCCCACTTTGTCCCACGTTAGCATGTACCATAGTTAACCCTTTTTGCCCCACTGTGTCATATTAAACGCTTTGTCTCACTGTACCATATTTAACAGTTTTTGCGCCACTGTACCATATTTAACCCTCTGTGCTCCACTGTACAATATTTAACACAGTTATGCCCCACTGTCTAGTTACCCATTTTTGTCACACTGTACCATATTTAACCCTTTTTCCCCACTGTATCATAGTAAATACATTTTTGCCCCACTGTTCAGTAGTTAACGCTTTTTACCCCACTGTACCATTTTTAACCCATTTGTCCCACTTTACCATATATTATATACTATTTTTACCCCACTGTACCATAGTTATCCCTTTTTGCAAACTGTGCCCCATTCAACTCTTTATCTCACTGTACAAAATGTTTACCCACTGTACAATATTTAACAAATTTTTGTCTCACTGTACCGTACTCGTATTTAAAATGTGTCTCCACGCTAGCGTACTTAAACCTTTTTCCCCGACTGTAACACATTTAATCATATTTTCTCCACTCCAATATTTAACCATTTTTGACCACAGTGCTTCTAAAACCATATAAACTCTTTATATCTCATGTTTAAGTTCCAATTTTGGCAGATTGTTCCCTTTTTTCCCCATGCTCCATAATTAACCCGTCGTGTCTCACTGTGCCTCTTAAAGTTAGAATTACTAAAAATCACTTCCAATCTCTAGTTTATGTTCCAAAAGTTACCCTGGAACCATTGATCCTATTTGACATTTTTAAGCCACTGTACTATATTTTACACTTTTTGCCCCACTGTGCCCCGAAAACTAACACCCCTCGCTTCAATTTTCACCATTCTAATATTAGGCTTTAAATTTGGCGGTGGTACCATAATTATACCTTTCTGTCCCACTGTCCCTCTAAATTTAAAAAAAAAAATCACTCCTTGTTCTTGTTTACGTCCCAAGAGCAACTCTCACACCAAATTTCACGATTCTAGGTCTTGCCATTTGGATTTGGCTGTTGTACCACATTTTTCCCTTTTTACCCCACTGTGTACGTAAATGTTCGAATTTCGAAAAATCCTGTCAATTTCTGAGTCTACCTCCTAAGGGCTACCCTCATACCAAATTTCAAGATTCTAGCTCATTTCGTTTAGATTTGGCGGTGGTACCATATTTATCCCTTTTTGCCCCATTGTGCGGCTAGTAGTACGAATTTCGAAAAATCCCTTATTGCTCGTCTACGTTCCAAGGACTACCCTCCCACCAAATTTCATGATTCTAGCTTCAGCCGTTTGGCCTGGGCGATGATCAGTCAGTCAATCAGTCAGTCAGCCAGTCAGTCAGTCAGCCAGTCACGCAACAATTTTATATATATAGATTGATACAACAACTATAGATCTTTCTGAGTCATGTAACAATTTTATCAACCATTGCTTTCAGCTTCGCCGCCCAGATATTGTCTGGTCGTGGTGAGTTAAAAGGTATTAAACTTTTGATTGCCCAAAAAAAATCTACATTCAGTTAAACTCTCGCTTGTGCTCTCTGACGGCTGCACTTTAAAGAAATACCCACTTTCCTCCAAGAAGTATCGTATCTCTTGATGTACATCAGGAAGTATTTCTACCAAAACACCCGTCACCCCGCCACCCCGCTGATCCCTTTACACCTGATAATCCCCCTACAAAAATAACTATATATCAGAAGTATTTGAAATCGATGGATTTTTTAGATTCCTTGTAAAAAATCACTCTAGGTGCCCACAATACACTTTTATGGCAATTCAACGGTTTTTATACCCTACACTACACTGTGGTACAGGGTATAATAACTTTGTGCATTTGTTTGTAACACCCAAAAGGAGAAGAAATAGACCCATCGTTTATTATACCGATCGACTTAGAATCACTTTCTGAGTTGATTTAGCTATGTCCGTCTGTCCGTCTGTCTGTGCATGTATTCTTGTAATCAAAGTACAGGTCGCAATTATGGTCCGATCTCGACGAAACTTTACACATATCCTTTTTTTTGGCCCAAGGACGATCCCTATTTGGTTAAAATCGGTTCAGATATAGATATAGCCCCCATATATATGTTAGCCCCGATTTGATATGTGAGCGCTGTAAAAATGTTATTTTATATCCGATCAGTGCGAAAGTCGGCAAAAAGAGGTTTCTTTCTACATGAAGGAATACTGTCAAATTCGGAGAAACTCGGTTTAGATTTAGATATAACACCCATATATATGTTACCCCCGATTTGACCTGTAAGCGCTGTAGAAATTGTATTTTATATCCGATCAGTGCAAAACTCGGCAGAAAGAGGTTTCTTATTACTCGAAAGAATACTGCCAAATTCGGAGAAAATCGGTTCAGATTTAGATATAGCTCCATATATATGTTACCCCCGATTTGACATGTAAGCGCGGACTGTATTTTATATCCGATCAGTACGAAATTCGACAGAAGGAGGTCTTTTTACATGAATGAGTATTCAGGGAAGATCGGTTCAGATTTATATTAAAGCTCCATATATATGTTCCTCCTGATTTGGTATCAAACCGCTATTGAAGTTGTATTTTACTTCCGATCATTAAAATTTTCCAGAAAGATGTTTCTCAATTTAAGAACGAATATTGCTTAATTTAGCGATTATCGTTTCGGAATTAGATAATATGTTTCTACCCATTTACCAATTATTCCAAATTATTATGGCAATGACCCTTATCGCATTGTTAGGGAGGTGTAGGGTATTATATAGTCGGCCCCGCCCGACTTTCTGCCTCTCCTTACTGGTTTTTTGATATAGTTCGGTTCTATATGCCGCATTATTTAACCGGTTTGGATATTTTATTTTACTTAAGGCCCATTCTGATTAGAGTTCCAGCCTATAGGCTATATTAATTAATTTTTTTCGAGTCCACTGTTCACAGTACGGAGAAATTATATTTATCACAAAAATGTTTGAAATAAAACAAGTCTAACTCTAAGTAAATATTATAACATGTCGAAACATAGATTACATTTAATGGGTGTTAGTGAAGTTCTCATGATCTGGCCCCAGAGTTGAGCCCAAGTCACAAGGATGCCAAGTAGTGGTAGTCATCTAACATCATCTCCCAATAATTTGCTGTGGTTAGAAATTATGATGAAGACCATGAGATGCTGCTGGTCTGATCAAGAGAATGATGTACCATGGAGGTGATGTTGGCGGTAGTGGTGTTGGTGTTGCGATTGCCATGTCGACTTTAAATGTTCATTGCTGACGCTGATGATGATGGCGATGATGTTGATGATGCCATTATTTTATGTGATTTTCATTTCATTCATGCTCTACACTAATTTTTATGTAGATGATGGTGGTGGTGGTGGCGGTGCTGGAGCGAGAGCTGCAGCTGAAGCTGTTGCATCTTTGTCGGTGTGCAATTGAGTCGGAGAGCTTGGAATGGTGTGGTTGCTTGGCAATTGCTTGATTAAGACTTTTCATTTCTTTAAAATCCGGATTCGCTATCATCCTATGTTACCAACTTCCCCCTGCCGATGCCTCTTAGTTTGCCCCTTCGTACACAAATATAATCTCTGTTGCATTTTTCCTCCATCCATCTGCATTTAATTTTTCTTTTCCTCAATTAAATATGGTATCGTCGCTGTCAGCCCGTTCGTCCGCCCGTCCAGAGGAAAACTCGTCTAAAAGCGTCAAAATTGATTTTCTTTTCATTTTTTTAATGTCAAGATCACGGTTAGAGAATTTATGTTATTTTCATTTTCATTACTCGCCATATGATCTTTAAACGTTGGCGATTTTCTTCTTTTCATTTTCATTCGCATTTAATGTGACCAAATAACATGTTCGTTCATGCATTAATATCTAAATGTCCATTAGAGTCAAAAGCTGAACGCAGAATGAAAGAAAGAATGGGCCAATTTCTATAAATGACAACACTATCGTTTCCTGAGGCGCCATTCATTAAACTGCCGCCACATGGGGTTTGTGTCTTAAGTCTTTTGTTTGGTTTTGTTAGAAATGCAAGTGCCACAACAGAATGCTTTTATTTATTAATTGCAGAGATTAGATGCACTTTTCTTTTAGAAATCATGGCAAATGTCATTTAGCAATGATTTATTGTAATACAATTTGAAGTGATGTTGGCATTTAACGATAAGTATTTCTAATAAAGATCAGATCTAATGGTGATTGGAAGGAAGTAAAGAATATGAGAGAGGAATGATATTAAATGGAATTAAATTTAATAAAGCATTTAATAACACTAATAGTAGGAAATCCTGCCAGGAACATACTGGTAAGTTTTGAATGTATATTGGGCTCCCAAACTCCAAAAAATAAAATTTTTATGGAAGACAGTTCTAAAATTGTTTTCTTCAATACTTTTACTTTTGATGTTTGAAAATTATGACTTAAAATATTTATTAATATTTTCCAAATATTTTGTTAATGAGCTAATGTTGTCTAAAATATATTAAAAAAATTTTAAATAGTCACTCATAAATTGATATTTGAACATTTATCCCAAATTCTCAAATTAAAACTAAAAAATTAAAAATGCTAATATTTATTGCAAATTAGTTTTGCTGTAATTTACATAAATTGCATTACAACCGAAGTAATTAAATAGTTATGAAATGATTTTATGTTTTCAATGGATTAACAAACAAATCAGTTTAAAACAGAAACAGAAAAAAACTGTATCGAATTTAGAAACACAGACGTAAATTAGCTGTAATGAGTCTGCATAATAAACAATAAAACACAATTATTTATTATTTAGAGTTGTAAAATACTCGTACATAAAATCCCCCTCAAAACAAAATCAACGTAACTTTGGTTGGAATAAATTTATTGCCGATTTGAAGCAACATCTCCCGCAAAAGCAGACAATGAGGCAATGTCGGTGCCATGTTGTAGCTTAAAACCCCCAAAAACCACTACCGACACCATTATTAGCAGTACCAGGACCGTCATCATCATCACCAACAACAACATGATCATTGTTGGTCTTCATTGTCATGTGCTCGGGTAATCATTGTAATCATAATCATTGCTGTTCACGTACTCGTACCATCATCGGCGAGCGCATCATACCTGTAATGGACATTAGGACGTAAAGATTTGAAATTAATACACGATGCAGTAAGAATATGAATAGGAATAGGAATAGGAATAGGAATAGGAATAGGAATAGGAATAGGAATAGGAATAGGAATAGGAATAGGAATAGGAATAGGAATAGGAATAGGAATAGGAATCGGAATCGGAATCGGAATCGGAATCGGAATCGGAATAGGAATAGGAATAGGAATAGGAATAGGAATAGGAATAGGAATAGGAATAGGAATAGCAATAGGAATAGGAATAGGAATAGGAATAGGAATAGGAATAGGAATAGGAATAGGAATAGGAATAGGAATAGGAATAGGAATAGGAATAGGAATAGGAATAGGAATAGGAATAGGAATAGGAATAGGAATAGGAATAGGAATAGGAATAGGAATAGGAATAGGAATAGGAATAGGAATAGGAATAGGAATAGGAATAGGAATAGGAATAGGAATAGGAATAGGAATAGGAATAGGAATCGGAATCGGAATCGGAATCGGAATCGGAATCGGAATCGGAATCGGAATCGGAATCGGAATCGGAATCGGAATCGGAATCGGAATCGGAATCGGAATCGGAATCGGAATCGGAATCGGAATAGGAATAGGAATAGGAATAGGAATAGGAATAGGAATAGGAATAGGAATAGGAATAGGAATAGGAATAGGAATAGGAATAGGAATAGGAATAGGAATAGGAATAGGAATAGGAATAGGAATAGGAATAGGAATAGGAATAGGAATAGGAATAGGAATAGGAATAGGAATAGGAATAGGAATAGGAATAGGAATAGGAATAGGAATAGGAATAGGAATAGGAATAGGAATAGGAATAGGAATAGGAATAGGAATAGGAATAGGAATAGGAATAGGAATAGGAATAGGAATAGGAATAGGAATAGGAATAGGAATAGGAATAGGAATAGGAATAGGAATAGGAATAGGAATAGGAATAGGAATAGGAATAGGAATAGGAATAGGAATAGGAATAGGAATAGGAATAGGAATAGGAATAGGAATAGGAATAGGAATAGGAATAGGAATAGGAATAGGAATAGGAATAGGAATAGGAATAGGAATAGGAATAGGAATAGGAATAGGAATAGGAATAGGAATAGGAATAGGAATAGGAATAGGAATAGGAATAGGAATAGGAATAGGAATAGGAATAGGAATAGGAATAGGAATAGGAATAGGAATAGGAATAGGAATAGGAATAGGAATAGGAATAGGAATAGGAATAGGAATAGGAATAGGAATAGGAATAGGAATAGGAATAGGAATAGGAATAGGAATAGGAATAGGAATAGGAATAGGAATAGGAATAGGAATAGGAATAGGAATAGGAATAGGAATAGGAATAGGAATAGGAATAGGAATAGGAATAGGAATAGGAATAGGAATAGGAATAGGAATAGGAATAGGAATAGGAATAGGAATAGGAATAGGAATAGGAATAGGAATAGGAATAGGAATAGGAATAGGAATAGGAATAGGAATAGGAATAGGAATAGGAATAGGAATAGGAATAGGAATAGGAATAGGAATAGGAATAGGAATAGGAATAGGAATAGGAATAGGAATAGGAATAGGAATAGGAATAGGAATAGGAATAGGAATAGGAATAGGAATAGGAATAGGAATAGGAATAGGAATAGGAATAGGAATAGGAATAGGAATAGGAATAGGAATAGGAATAGGAATAGGAATAGGAATAGGAATAGGAATAGGAATAGGAATAGGAATAGGAATAGGAATAGGAATAGGAATAGGAATAGGAATAGGAATAGGAATAGGAATAGGAATAGGAATAGGAATAGGAATAGGAATAGGAATAGGAATAGGAATAGGAATAGGAATAGGAATAGGAATAGGAATAGGAATAGGAATAGGAATAGGAATAGGAATAGGAATAGGAATAGGAATAGGAATAGGAATAGGAATAGGAATAGGAATAGGAATAGGAATAGGAATAGGAATAGGAATAGGAATAGGAATAGGAATAGGAATAGGAATAGGAATAGGAATAGGAATAGGAATAGGAATAGGAATAGGAATAGGAATAGGAATAGGAATAGGAATAGGAATAGGAATAGGAATAGGAATAGGAATAGGAATAGGAATAGGAATAGGAATAGGAATAGGAATAGGAATAGGAATAGGAATAGGAATAGGAATAGGAATAGGAATAGGATAGGAATAGGAATAGGAATAGGAATAGGAATAGGAATAGGAATAGGAATAGGAATGAATAATAGGAATGAGAATAGGAATAGGATTAGGAATAGAATAGGGAATAGGAATAGGAATAGGATTAGGAATAGGATGAGGAATAGGTTTAGGAGTAGGAATGTGGGGAAGTGGCATGGAACGGGAAGTGGACGGGATGGGAATAGGAATAGGAATAGGAATAGGAATAGGAATAGGAATAGGAATAGGAATAGGAATAGGAATAGGAATAGGAATAGGAATAGGAATAGGAATAGGAATAGGAATAGGAATAGGAATAGGAATAGGAATAGGAATAGGAATAGGAATAGGAATAGGAATAGGAATAGGAATAGGAATAGGAATAGGAATAGGAATAGGAATAGGAATAGGAATAGGAATAGGAATAGGAATAGGAATAGGAATAGGAATAGGAATAGGAATAGGAATAGGAATAGGAATAGGAATAGGAATAGGAATAGGAATAGGAATAGGAATAGGAATAGGAATAGGAATAGGAATAGGAATAGGAATAGGAATAGGAATAGGAATAGGAATAGGAATAGGAATAGGAATAGGAATAGGAATAGGAATAGGAATAGGAATAGGAATAGGAATAGGAATAGGAATAGGAATAGGAATAGGAATAGGAATAGGAATAGGAATAGGAATAGGAATAGGAATAGGAATAGGAATAGGAATAGGAATAGGAATAGGAATAGGAATAGGAATAGGAATAGGAATAGGAATAGGAATAGGAATAGGAATAGGAATAGGAATAGGAATAGGAATAGGAATAGGAATAGGAATAGGAATAGGAATAGGAATAGGAATAGGAATAGGAATAGGAATAGGAATAGGAATAGGAATAGGAATAGGAATAGGAATAGGAATAGGAATAGGAATAGGAATAGGAATAGGAATAGGAATAGGAATAGGAATAGGAATAGGAATAGGAATAGGAATAGGAATAGGAATAGGAATAGGAATAGGAATAGGAATAGGAATAGGAATAGGAATAGGAATAGGAATAGGAATAGGAATAGGAATAGGAATAGGAATAGGAATAGGAATAGGAATAGGAATAGGAATAGGAATAGGAATAGGAATAGGAATAGGAATAGGAATAGGAATAGGAATAGGAATAGGAATAGGAATAGGAATAGGAATAGGAATAGGAATAGGAATAGGAATAGGAATAGGAATAGGAATAGGAATAGGAATAGGAATAGGAATAGGAATAGGAATAGGAATAGGAATAGGAATAGGAATAGGAATAGGAATAGGAATAGGAATAGGAATAGGAATAGGAATAGGAATAGGAATAGGAATAGGAATAGGAATAGGAATAGGAATAGGAATAGGAATAGGAATAGGAATAGGAATAGGAATAGGAATAGGAATAGGAATAGGAATAGGAATAGGAATAGGAATAGGAATAGGAATAGGAATAGGAATAGGAATAGGAATAGGAATAGGAATAGGAATAGGAATAGGAATAGGAATAGGAATAGGAATAGGAATAGGAATAGGAATAGGAATAGGAATAGGAATAGGAATAGGAATAGGAATAGGAATAGGAATAGGAATAGGAATAGGAATAGGAATAGGAATAGGAATAGGAATAGGAATAGGAATAGGAATAGGAATAGGAATAGGAATAGGAATAGGAATAGGAATAGGAATAGGAATAGGAATAGGAATAGGAATAGGAATAGGAATAGGAATAGGAATAGGAATAGGAATAGGAATAGGAATAGGAATAGGAATAGGAATAGGAATAGGAATAGGAATAGGAATAGGAATAGGAATAGGAATAGGAATAGGAATAGGAATAGGAATAGGAATAGGAATAGGAATAGGAATAGGAATAGGAATAGGAATAGGAATAGGAATAGGAATAGGAATAGGAATAGGAATAGGAATAGGAATAGGAATAGGAATAGGAATAGGAATAGGAATAGGAATAGGAATAGGAATAGGAATAGGAATAGGAATAGGAATAGGAATAGGAATAGGAATAGGAATAGGAATAGGAATAGGAATAGGAATAGGAATAGGAATAGGAATAGGAATAGGAATAGGAATAGGAATAGGAATAGGAATAGGAATAGGAATAGGAATAGGAATAGGAATAGGAATAGGAATAGGAATAGGAATAGGAATCGGAATCGGAATCGGAATCGGAATCGGAATCGGAATCGGAATCGGAATCGGAATCGGAATCGGAATCGGAATCGGAATCGGAATCGGAATCGGAATCGGAATCGGAATCGGAATCGGAATCGGAATCGGAATCGGAATCGGAATCGGAATCGGAATCGGAATCGGAATCGGAATCGGAATCGGAATCGGAATCGGAATCGGAATCGGAATCGGAATCGGAATCGGAATCGGAATAGGAATAGGAATAGGAATAGGAATAGGAATAGGAATAGGAATAGGAATAGGAATAGGAATAGGAATAGGAATAGGAATAGGAATAGGAATAGGAATAGGAATAGGAATAGGAATAGGAATAGGAATAGGAATAGGAATAGGAATAGGAATAGGAATAGGAATAGGAATAGGAATAGGAATAGGAATAGGAATAGGAATAGGAATAGGAATAGGAATAGGAATAGGAATAGGAATAGGAATAGGAATAGGAATAGGAATAGGAATAGGAATAGGAATAGGAATAGGAATAGGAATAGGAATAGGAATAGGAATAGGAATAGGAATAGGAATAGGAATAGGAATAAGCATAGGAATGGAAATAGGAATAGGAATAGGAATAGGAATAGGAATAGGAATAGGAATAGGAATAGGAATAGGAATAGGAATAGGAATAGGAATCGGAATCGGAATCGGAATCGGAATCGGAATCGGAATCGGAATAGGAATAGGAATAGGAATAGGAATAGGAATAGGAATAGGAATAGGAATAGGAATAGGAATAGGAATAGGAATAGGAATAGGAATAGGAATAGGAATAGGAATAGGAATAGGAATAGGAATAGGAATAGGAATAGGAATAGGAATAGGAATAGGAATAGGAATAGGAATAGGAATAGGAATAGGAATAGGAATAGGAATAGGAATAGGAATAGGAATAGGAATAGGAATAGGAATAGGAATAGGAATAGGAATAGGAATAGGAATAGGAATAGGAATAGGAATAGGAATAGGAATAGGAATAGGAATAGGAATAGGAATAGGAATAGGAATAGGAATAGGAATAGGAATAGGAATAGGAATAGGAATAGGAATAGGAATAGGAATAGGAATAGGAATAGGAATAGGAATAGGAATAGGAATAGGAATAGGAATAGGAATAGGAATAGGAATAGGAATAGGAATAGGAATAGGAATAGGAATAGGAATAGGAATAGGAATAGGAATAGGAATAGGAATAGGAATAGGAATAGGAATAGGAATAGGAATAGGAATAGGAATAGGAATAGCAATAGGAATAGGAATAGAAATAGAAATAGGAATAAGCATAGGAATGGAAATAGGAAAGAAAATTTCAGCCGGGTAAATCGTCTAAGGTACACCCTCATTTTGTGTGTAATGCAATATGGTTAGTTATAGTAGAAATTATGGGAATGATGTGTCCGCATGAGCCTGTCAGTTTGTTTGGGGGGTACTAGAAGGGGCTTGACAAAAATCCTACGATCAACAGATACTTTCAAGACATTGTATTTTATCGAATTGTTAGTCTTTATGTGCTCTGGCATTAATGTTATGAGCCATTAAATGTTGGTATGATTGAACCATTTTGTGTGGGAGGCATGGCAATAATGCCCCTTTTTTACCTGGCTGTAGGTACTGTATAAACATTACACTGCACAAAATTCCAAGTATTTATTTGCTCTGATATTAAAGTTATTAGCAGTTAGCTTTTTGTACAAAATAGTCCTTTTATTTGTGAGGTACTAAAAAGGGACCGCTTCGCCCATTTTCCTCAATGTGAAAGCGACAGATAAACAATTACTATGAGTGGAACTAGAGTGGATTCGGATAAGTACTACAGAAATTATTGGAGAATAAGTATTTCAATAAATGTTTACCGTTTTTGAGGGAGGTACTGAAAGGAGTGGACCAATATGACACATCTTCGAACTTAGCCTGAGGTAGAAAAAAGTATTATCACATACTTAATTTGAGTTCTATCCATTACTGAATACGATCCATTGAATTCTATCCATTTCGAGATTTATCATGCGCTCGAGGCAAACGGACAGACAGTCAGATGGACGGACATTGTTCAATTAACTTCAAATGTCTTTGAAACAGATTTCCGTCAAGCATACTTTGAGTTTTAGGTCACTTCACTTTTGGTCCATAGGAAATGATATCACCCTTCTCCACTAAAGTGAGTGTATAATGAATCGGATTATGATGCTATTTGTACTATTATATTAATTGTATTTCTATTTTTTTCTATTTTGCTATTTAAATTTTTCATGTTTCTATTATGATATACGACCTATTGTACTTATGTTGCTTATACATATATTGTTGTAATTTTTTGTGTCTTATAACTGCCGTTTGTTGTATCAATGTAATGCAATATTTTCTCAAGACCATTAACTTACCATTGTTAACATGAAACAAAGCAAGCACCCGACCCCCCCGCTCTGTGAAAAATATATGTTCAACAATAATTGTGAACACTCCAAAAAAATCAACACAAATCCAAAATTTATAATCCCCCCTCCCTTATTACCCGACCTGATAGTTCGTTCAAATAAGAAGAGCTGAAGACGAAGAAAAATTAATGTTAATGTTTGCATTTTATTACACTGTTTTTCATTTCGACAAAGGCCATAATAACTATTTTTGGATGCTACTACCAACCAAAATACACAACGCTCAGACAACCGACAACTGCATTGCCAGAGCCGACATAAAATCAGACAAAAGAAAAAAAAAATGACAACATATTCACACAATGAATGTAACGTGTCATCGAGAGAGGGAGAGAAAATCCATTACACGTCTTGTAATAATAATAAATTGCATTTTGAAATTAATTTGTTTTGCAGAGGTTTTGTTCAAATATATATATTTATTTTTTATTTTAAAGAAATTAAATTTCAAATTCAATTTATGTGCGACATAGATGTTATTTTCGAAACAAAAGACTTAAGACACAAACTTGAAGGACATTGAATTTATGTGCATATATAAAAAATCGCATAGTGGGTGTCAAAACCAAAAAGGTTAGCCCGTCAATGTAACAGTAGTAAATTAAACCTTTTTTGTATAGAATATTTATAAAATTTGTTTCCAAAAAATGTAACTCATATTTTCTGAGGGAAATGCTTTAGTGGTGCAAAAACAAACAATGAATAATACAGATAAAAAAACGTTTTTTGGAAAAAAAATATTTTTGCTTCAAAATTCGATCATAGGAAAGAAGAAAAACGGCATCAGCTGCCTTAAAAGCCCTCCGGATGCAAGGATGGGCTGACTTGATTCTAATCCACGAAGCATGGTAGAAAGGAGATATGGTTTGTGGGCTTAGGACATCAAGGCACAGCTAATGGAAGACGTAGAGCACGTATTCTTGCCTAAAACAGAATCAATATTTATATTCTTCCTTAATTTAGTAGTGAAGACAAATGTATGTATTAGCAGCCAGCCTTGAGTTATAAAACTTCCATGTTTGCTTGGCTTCTGAAGAAATTCTAAGAAATTTTCTAAAAATAAAAATTTCTAAGAAATTTTCTAAAATAAAAAATTTCTAAGAAATTTTCTATAAATACAAAGTTTCTAGGAAATTTTCTATAAATAAAAAATTTCTAGTAAATTTTCTATAAATACAAAATTTCTAGTAAATTTTCTATAAATACAAAATTTCTAGTAAATTTTCTATAAAAACAAAATTTCTAGGAAATTTTCTATAAATACAAAATTTCTAGGAAATTTTCTATAAATAAAATCAAAAATTTCTAAGAAACTTTCAATAAATAAAAAATTTTTAAGAAATTTTCTATAAATAAAAAAATTCTAAGAAAATGTCTATAAATAAAATATTTCTAAGAAATTTTCTATAAATAAAATATTTCTAAGAAATTTTCAATAATTAAAAAATTTTCTATAAATAAAAAATTTTTAAAAAAAATTCTAATTAAAAAATTTCTAAAAAAAATCTAATAATTAAAAAATTTCTAAGAAATTTTCTATAAATAAAAAATTTCTAAAAAATTTTCTATAAATAAAAAATTTCTAAGAAATTTTCTATAAATAAAAAATTTCTAAGAAATTTTCTATAAATAAAAAATTTCTAAGAAATGTTCTATAAATAAAAAATTTCTAAGAAATTTTTTATAAATAAAAAATTTCTAAGAAATTTTCTATAAATAAAAAATTTCTAAGAAATTTTCTATAAATAAAAAATTTCTAAGATATTTTCTATAAATAAAAAATTTCTAAGATATTTTCTAAAAATAAAAATTTCTAAGAAATTTTCTAAAATAAAAAATTTCTAAGAAATTTTCTATAAATACAAAGTTTCTAGGAAATTTTCTATAAATACAAAATTTCTAGTAAATTTTCTATAAATACAAAATTTCTAGTAAATTTTCTATAAATACAAAATTTCTAGTAAATTTTCTATAAATACAAAATTTCTAGGAAATTTTCTATAAATACAAAATTTCTAGGAAATTTTCTATAAATAAAATCAAAAAAATTTCTAAGAAACTCAATAAATAAAAAATTTTTAAGAAATTTTCTATAAACAAATAAACTCTAAGAAATTTTCTATAAATAAAAAATTTCTAAGAAATTTTCTATAAACAAATAATTTCTAAGAAATTTTCTATAAATAAAAAATTTCTAAGAAATTTTCTATAAACAAAAAATTTCTAAGAAATTTTCTATAAATAACAAATTTCTAGGAAATTTTCTATAAATAAAAAATTTCTAGGAAATTTTCTATAAATAAAAAATTTCTAGGAAATTTTCTATAAATAAAAAATTTCTAAGAAATTTTCTATTAATAAAAAATTTCTAAGAAATTTTCTATTAATAAAAAATTTCTAAGAAATTTTCAATAAATAAAAAATTTCTAAGAAATTTTCTATAAATAAAAAATTTGTAAGAAATTTTCTATAAATAAAATATTTCTAAGAAATTTTCTATTAATAAAATATTTCTTGAGAAATATTCTATTAATAAAAAATTTCTAAGAAATTTTCTATTAATAAAATATTTCTAAGAAATTTTCTAATAATAAAATATTTCTAAGAAATTTTCTATAAATAAAAAATTTCTAGGAAATTTTCTATAAATACAAAATTCCTAAAAAAATTTCTATAAATAAAAAAATTCTAAGAAATTTTTTATAAATAAAAAAGTTCTAATAAATTTTCTATAAATAAAAAAGTTCTAAGAAATTTTTTAATAATAAAAATTTTCTACGAAATTGTCTATAAATAAGATATTAAGATTTCTAAGAAATTTTCTTTAAATAAAAAATTTCTAAGAAATTTTCTATATATAAAAAATTTCTACGAATTTGTCTATAAGTAAGATATTTCTACGAAATTGTCTATAAATAAAAAAAATCAACAAAATTGCCTATAAATAAAACATTACTAAGAAATTTTCTATAAATAAAAAATTTCTAAGAAATTTTCTATAAATAAAAAATTTCTAAGAAATTTTCTATAAAAATTTCTAAGAAATTTTCTATAAATAACAAATTTCTAAGAAATTGTCTATAAATAACAAATTTCTAAGAAATTTTCTATAAATACAAAATTTCTAAGAAATTTTCTATAAATACAAAATTTCTATGAAATTTTCTATAAATACAAAATTTCTAAGAAATTTTCTAAAATAAAAAATTTCTAAGAAATTTTCTATAAATACAAAGTTTCTAGGAAATTTTCTATAAATATAAAATTTCTAGGAAATTTTCTATAAATATAAAATTTCTAGGAAATTTTCTATAAATACAAAATTTCTAGTAAATTTTCTATAAATACAAAATTTCTAGGAAATTTTCTATAAATACAAAATTTCTAGGAAATTTTCTATAAATAAAATCAAAAAAATTTCTAAGAAACTCAATAAATAAAAAATTTTTAAGAAATTTTCTATAAATAAAAAATTTCAAAGAAATTTTCTATAAATAAAAAATTTGTAAGAAATTTTCTATAATTAAAAAATTTCTAAGATATTTTCTATAAATAACAAATTTCTAAGAAGTTTTCTATAAATAAAAAAATTCTAAGAAATTTTCTATAAATAAAAAATTTCTAAGAAATTTTCTATAAATAAAAAATTTCCAATAATTAAAAAATTTCTAAGAATTTTTCAATAATTAAATAATTTCTAAGAAATTTTCTATAAATAAAAAATTTGTAAGATAAGAAAAAAATTCTAAGAAATTTTCTATAAATAAAAAATTTCTAAGAAATTTTCTATAAACAAATAATTTCTAAGAAATTTTCTATAAATAAAAAATTTCTAAGAAATTTTCTATAAACAAAAAATTTCTAAGAAATTTTCTATAAATAAAAAATTTCTATGAAATTTTCTATAAATAAAAAATTTCTAGGAAATTTTCTATAAATAAAAAATTTCTAGGAAATTTTCTATAAATAAAAAAATTCTAAGAAATTTTCTATAAATAAAAAATTTCTAAGAAATTTTCTATTAATAAAAAATTTCTAAGAAATTTTCAATAAATAAAAAATTTCTAAGAAATTTTCTATAAATAAAAAATTTCTAAGAAATTTTCTATAAATAAAATATTTCTAAGAAATTTTCTATTAATAAAATATTTCTTGAGAAATATTCTATTAATAAAAAATTTCTAAGAAATTTTCTATTAATAAAATATTTCTAAGAAATTTTCTAATAATAAAATATTTCTAAGAAATTTTCTATAAATAAAAAATTTCTAGGAAATTTTCTATAAATACAAAATTCCTAAAAAATTTTCTATAAATAAAAAAATTCTAAGAAATTTTTTATAAATAAAAAATTTTTAATAAATTTTCTATAAATAAAAAAGTTCTAAGAAATTTTTTAATAATAAAAATTTTCTACGAAATTGTCTATAAATAAGATATTTGTACAAAATTGTCTATAAATAAAAAATTTCTAAGAAATTTTCTATAAATAAAAAATTTGTAAATAAAATAAAAATTTCTAAGAAATTTTTTATAAATAAGAAATATCCTAAAAATTTTCTATAAATAAAAAAATTCTAGGAAATTTTCTATAAATAAAAAAATTCTAAGAAATTTTCTATAAATAAAAAAATTCTAGGAAATTTTCTATAAATAAAAAATACTATAAATAAAAAATTTCTAAGAAATTTTCTATAAATAAAAAATTTCTAAGAAATTTTCTATTAATAAAGAATGTTCTATAAATAAAAAATTTCTAAGAAAATTTCTATAAATACAAAATTGCAAGGAAATTTTCTATAAATAAAAAATTTCTAAGAAATTTTCTATAAATACAAAATTTCTAAGAAATTTTCTTTAAATAAAAAATTTCTAAGAAATTTTCTATATATAAAAAATTTCTACGAATTTGTCTATAAGTAAGATATTTCTACGAAATTGTCTATAAATAAAAAAATTCAACAAAATTGCCTATAAATAAAACATTACTAAGAAATTTTCTATAAATAAAAAATTTCTAAATAAAATAAAAATTTCTAAGAAATTTTCTATAAATAAAAAATTTCTAAGAAATTTTCTATAAAAATTTCTAAGAAATTTTCTATAAATAACAAATTTCTAAGAAATTGTCTATAAATAACAAATTTCTAAGAAATTTTCTATAAATACAAAATTTCTATGAAATTTTCTATAAATACAAAATTTCTATGAAATTTTCTATAAATAAACAATTTCTAGGAAATTTTCTATAAATAAAAAAATTCTAAGAAATTTTCTATAAATAAAAAATTTCTAAGAAATTTAGGAAAAACTTAAGCAGAAAACCTCAAAATAAATCCTGGATAGATTTCTGTAATGGCGTAAAAGGCTCATCCGAAGCCTGAAGGTTACGGAAAATGTTAGCCTCAACACCTTGTACAATAGGGTACTTAAAGAAAGACAGTTCTAGGACTACGTCCAGTGAAGAATCGATGGAAGGGCTCGTGAATGCTTCAATTGAACCTTTTAAGTCGTCAGGACCAGACAATGCCAAGCCGACGGAGCTACAGCCAGTGGCTGATACAATTGCTCCCTGGCCCTAGACATGTTGTGTCATATGAATACCAACAAAATTGAGCGAAACTAAGGTTGTTTTCATCCTAAAATCTGTAAAGCCTTCCCATACAGAAGCTAAAGGTTTCCGGGAGATTAGTCTATCGTCATTTCTCCTTCAAATCTTGGAGAGAGAGAGAGAATAGGCTCCGCTCAACAGCACGCCAACAGCAAGGTCAAGTCCACAGAATCAGCCCTGCTGGTTCTGGTCTGGTCCTATGTAGATGAAGTGACAATAGCTGTTAGAGGGAAGTTTCCGAATACTCTCAGGGAGCCATCCTACAGCAGGCCCTTGATACAACCGCAAGATAAGCTTCCAATAATGGTTTTGGTGTTAACCCAACAAGGACGGAACTAATTATTTTGGTCTTCGGTAGATGAGTGGTTAGTGTGTTAGAATTGGATTTCGATGGTGCTGGGTTCAATTACCAAGCCAGGGCACTGGCAAATATAACATCAAAATTTCATGTTTTCATTATAATACGAGTTTCTGCAGCTAAAATAACTCACCGGACACACTACCACTACAACAACATCTGATCGCCCAAGTCAACAGGGAAGCTAAAAATAGACATAACGCCATCGACGAAATGCAGCGCTTCTAGTGGAGAATAGAAACGGTAACACTCAAATAACTTCCATTCCCTGAAATTAACAGACAAATGTTAATGAATATCCGGACAGCATTGAGTAGATGAAAACAACATAAAGGTTCCCGAGATAATCGGATATAAGCCGGAATAAAGTCTGTAACATAAATATACTTAAGGATTATCACTTCAGAGTCTACAAGCTGCTACAACAACAGCAACTGGCACCAACAGTTGCTCCTGTCTCCTTGGGGCGTATTGAAATTCCCATCTCAAAAAGCGCAGAATACTTAGGTATTTTACTAGAACTTTATAACCCAACATTCTGGAAAGGACAAAGAAGGCTGTGGTTGTTAGAATGCTGCACGTCAGTGTCTTCTGGTGGAAAGCTCTGTAGCGAATGGCTGCTATATGTATCACTGGTGCGCTGAGAACGACACCATCTGAAGCGCTAAATGTTATACTACATTTAATGCCGCTAGACATTATAAGGGTGGGCCATTTAAAATTTTAAATTTGAACTACCGATTACTTTGACTTATGATTTGAGCCCTTTGGATTATTTTGAAACATACAATCGAAGTTGCCATTGAAGAGATTCTGATGAGGTTCAACCTTTCCAATAAAACCAGAAATTTGAAAAAATTATCAGTACTTATTTTATAGCCGATTCAAATTTTAAATGGCCCACCTGTACCTGAGTCCATCCCTTAAATTCTCAACTGCCGAGCCAGTCGTGGTAGTTATATGAATGATATTGAGTTCCATTATAAAATGACAAAGTTCAACCTTTCCAATAAAACCAGAAAATTGAAAAAATTATCAGTACTTTTTTATAGCCGATTCAAATTTTAAATGGCCCACCCTTTACCATATTGCATTACTCACAAATTGAGGTTTATTACATTTCTCACAAAGAGAATGTACATTCTTCAGTCATTTAACTCGACTGAGATTTCCCAACTTGCTAAGACGGTAACAATATCTATTAAACGCAGTCAAAAATAATTGTCATTGTCATATCACCGCCAAAATCGTTAACACTTTTCCCTAAAGTTCACACTCACTCATTTCGATTTCATTGCATTGCATTTGGTTTTCTCAGCCGTACTTGTGTCTTAAGTCTTTTGTTTGACAGCGAACAATTTGAGTGTTCGCTGCGATTTTATTGTCTTGCTTTGGTTTGGAGATTATTTGCAATTCTTTTTCGTAATCATAATAGACTGAAGATTAAGATAAAATATAAATTTAATTATTTTTTCACTCTTCTTTTTCTTTTATTGCTCTTTTAAGTCATTTGGTTTGCTAAATGTCAACAAAAAGATTTATGTTCACTGCGATTACTCATTTTCTAACAAAAGAAATTTAATTAAAGTTTTTAATGGAGTTTATAGTAATGTTTGGTTTGGTTTTACTTTTGTTTCGGGCGATTTTGTTTGGTTTTTTTTTCGATGGCTTTTATGTGAGACCATTGCGTTGGTTGGCTTTGTATGGACCAAACGAAGATTTAATTAAACGAAAAAAAAAATAAACTGAAGAAAGTTCACAAACGAAAACAAAAAGAAATTATTTTGGCAAATAAAATTTAATTTGTTCGCACATGATATCTGGTGATAAGCAAACATGGGAAAAAATACACAATAGAAATGTTGTGTAATAAATAGGATTTTTGGCAAAGGTTTTAGTTGTGGGTTGAGATATTAATTTTAGATGCATAACTCTGTTAATTAAATTCAATTTAAGACAAAGCTATAATAATAAAAAACAAAATTTCGCAGAGGTGGGTAATTGAGAGGTCCGGCAAATGTCACGTTTTTTAAGCCAACCGAAGCAAAACTGCGTAGTCATTTTTTTTAGTTCATGATCGTTTGTTCTGTTTACAGGACTTCTCTGCAGTTCTGTAGAATCTGTTAACATATAAACGATTTTTTTCCTCTTACGAATTATACAGGGTGGCGCAGAATGAGCTATATGGTTTGCATTCTTTATAACTTGTTTAATTATTATTCTTTCTTTGTTTTTTCAGCATTTTGTTAAGGAGACTTGAATTTTTGCGAAATTTTTCGTTCGTTTCATATCCTCCAATTTTTTAAAAAGTTGGTTTGAATTCTTTATACATTTTTTAATTATTATTCTTTCTTTCTTTTATTCAGCATGAATCGAACAACGTACAAAAATAATTGAATTTTTCCGAATCACTTACAGGATATCATTTTTCAGAGCTAATTGCAAAAAATTCACCAATAACATATCGGGTCCGTCAATAAGAGCGCTACAAAAGTTTTTTAAATAAAACAAAAACGGTTTTGGATATCAATGTAATTCTTAATTCCTGTGAAAGTACGTTCGATGCCATTATGGAACTCGATTTCTTTTGCATGGCCACCACGGGCACGCTTGCAGAAGTCCAGACACTGAACCCAATTTTCGACGGTTTTCAAGCATAAATCGGCCGATACTGCTGCAATTTCACGTTCGATATTCGTACGAAGTTCATCAATCGTCGCTGGCTTGTTGGCATACACCATTGACTTGACGTAGCCCCACAGGAAATAGTCTAACGGCGTCAAATCGCACGACCGAGGCGGCCAATCGACTGGACCATTTCGTGAGATAACACGTTTTCCAAACTTGGTTTCCAATAAATTGATTGTGGCATTCGCTGTGTGGCTTGTGGCGCCGTCCTGTTGGAACCACATGTCCTCCAAGTCCATATCATCCAATTGGGGCCAAAAATATTCGGTTATCATTGAACGGTAGCGATTCCCATTCACAGTAACGTGCCGGTCTTGATAAATCACGGAAGAAGTACGGCCCATAAACCGCACCAAACCGTAATTTTTTCGGGATGCAATGATGACTCATGGAGTACGCGTGGATTGCTGTCTGACCAATAACGCATATTTTGTTTATTGACTACGCCATTCAGCCAGAAATGAACCTCATCGCTGAAGATGATTTTTCGATGAAAATCCGAACCACTGACTCCGAATTTCGGTAGTAAATTTTAATAATTTCGACTCGTTGTTGGCTCGTATATCTTTCCATCATGAAATGGCAAACCATACTGAAGAGAGATGAGCGGCGAAAATATGGCGTCGTTTGCTTTCCCTGTCGGTCTACTTTTGTAGCGTCCCTGTCGCTGGACCCTTTATATTAGATCATGAACCTCCATATGTTGAGAAAACCCGTGGATATGTTTTCACAAAAGCTTCCTCAGCGGGGTGCTGTGCCCCATAGATCAACAGAAGTACACTCAAAGAGCCTCGGTAGACTTTTTACCTAGGCTGCAGAAGTGGCCGTACATTAATTGCACAGGAGTGCGAGCATCGCTGATGCTCGATTGGTCTTTTGTTGAACCTTACTCAGTATATTAGGCAGAATCTACTCTCTTCGCATTGCTGTCTATCAGAAGTATGAAGCAAAACTAGTATCTCGAGTGATATATCTGTTGATAAAACTTGATGAGTCGGCAACGACTTTCTGGGAAGTTCGTAGTGGCTGTGAGTTGACACCAAAATGCGGGTACAGCTTTGTTTCGGTGTGTAGTTGCAATACAACCAGATGCTTTGTCCCATAGATCAACAGACGTATTAGATATCCATCGGTAAACTGTTCACCTAGGCAGCAAATGTGTTATTACATTTAGTTCATCAGGCGGTGCATATATTAAAACTCCAATGATGCCCGATTGGTCTTTCTGTGGACCTTACTCAGTATATTAGACAGTAGGTAGACTTTTCGAATACCATCTACCAGCTGTATGAAGCAAAAACTGGTATTACTTTCGGTCAGGAAGTCTGACCCGAGACTTTAATCTGGTACCATTGATGATCCGAAATCTCTCTATCTGTTTTGGAGCCTGATCAATTGTGAGAGACGCTTCCTGGTACCACGGGTAGATCTTAGTCTGGGCATGTAGTTTTACCGCAACCGGTTATGTGGTCCATAGATCTGCAAAGGTATAAAATATGCTTCAGTACAGTCTACCTAGGCAACAGCGTCAGACGGCGTCTGATGTCCAGATTAGCAATTCTTTGGAACTTACATAGTATGTTAGGTAGTTGTTATACTTTACGAATACCAAGCAACAGAGGTAAGGACCAATCGCTAGTGGTAGTTAGTCTTTTAGAATGGGTAATTATGAGCCCCTTAATCTGTTGACTGAAAGGCCCTGCGGAGAGTTTCGTGGAGTGGGTGGTTTCAAACCAAATTGCACTGCAACCGGGTGCTGTGGTTCATGGATAAGTAGGCACAATAGATAAGCCACGGTAAACCGATTAGCTGGTCAGCAGATGTGGTTTTACATTAAGTACATCCGACGACGTTTTCCTTAAAGGGGCAATGATTCCCCATTTAGCCATTTATATGACCTTCCTCAGTGTTGAACCCAGTTCAACAGCTCCTGTTCCACATCATGACACCCTGCACCACACCATGAAATCCTGTACCATAAATGAATTTTTTCTTCTTTTAAGATTGTTAACCTAGTCTAAGTAAATTAACTGAATTGAACAATTACATATATGAATTCCCCTGACTTATTCATTCGAATCTAAATGGTAACTCTTTATCCATTCCCTGTCATGAAGGCAAAAGCTTTAACTCAAATGGATAAAGGGCTGCCATCTTTCCTCTCTGTTCCAATGGATTTATCTGAACTACCCAAATCCATGGCTCTTTTTCTGTTCGCTCTGCACCGCCAATTTACTTTGGAAGCGATTACTGAAGCGGTAAGCTGCGGCGAGACCTACTGAATAAATTGCCAAATTACTTATATTCTGAAACTGCCTTGTTTTCTGTTTTTTTTTCTTATTTCTGTTTCTTTCATCGAATACGATTTTTGGAGATCAAATTGATCTAACTTATACAGTCCATTCCGCAGAAGGAATTCCCGAAATTGTACACTCAGATTATTGGATAGTAGGTAGACTTTTCAAGAGCCGTCCACCAGATGTATGGTGTAAAAACTTATAATAGCTTCGGCTATGATGTCTAACAGGGAACTGAAATTTGGTACCATGGGTGTTCAGGAGCCCCTCAATCTCTTGGTAGGACCTATCATTTTGGGAAAGGTCCTTGTGGGACTTTCGTGGTGGATGTAGCTTGACATCTAATAACGGGAAAGAGGCATTAAATGGACCTTGGTAGACTGATTACCTAGGCTGCAGATGTGAAATGCCTTTCGTGAAGTTTCGTGGTTCCTTTAATTTCACACCCAAATGCGGGTAGAGATTCGGCACGGTGTGTAGTTGATCTGCCCTCTGGTGCTGTGATATATATCGTCACCTGAAATCTAAAATAACGTAACCCACATGTTCATGACTTTTCAGGAGAAGCAAAAAACAAAGTAAAGTAATTTTAAGCTTTTGACCAACTTTAGGGATTTCAGACTATTAAAGCGAAATCAAATAACAAACCTAGTGCAATTAGTTGTGGCGTACTTTCTAAATAAAAAAATAAAATTTTATGAATCTCTCCGCTTTTTTAATGATCTTGTTTGATGTAACGTCATTTTGAGTATCACTCATAAAATGCTCAATTTTTGATATTGAACTCCAAAATTTTGTAGGAATGTGTAGTATAGCCTAATAGACTATAATCAATCATAAACTTAATTTTGATTTTTTTGATGTTAAGTGATTTTGGATTTGAGATGACGATATGTATGACATATATGTATATATCAGCGGTTGAAATAGGTGGGACTCGGTAGACCTTATGTCAGATCTGATGGCGTAGTTTTTAAAGCGCCAGTGATGCCCAGCACCTTCCGGAGCCGACTGATATCTGTTGGTAGAGCCTGATCAGTTGGGAAAGACCCTTCCTGGAGTTTTGGGGGTAGATCTACGTTTCGGCGTGTATTAGGCATCGAACCTAAGCAATGAGTAACGTTTACATCCATAACAACATTGTCAAGATTTTGTAGACTTTCGAATGTCGTATACCAGCAGTATGGTGCAAAAACGTTTAGTACCTAGGAGGTCTGACAGGAATCAGGAAACACGGGCGACTAGGAGCCTCTCTATCTGTTGGTAGAGTCATATCAGTTGGGAAAGACCCTTCGAGGAGTTCTGCGGTGATTGCGGCTTAACATCCAAATGCGGCTACAGCTTCGTCCGGGTGTGGAGCACTGCACTGCAACTCGACCCCAACCATAGGTAAGGATATAAATGTAGTCATGATTTTATAACACTTATACGAGTATGCTTATAAGAATAGGACGTTGTTAGTCGATTTTCACTGTGGTTAAGAAATTCACGACAAGTATCATATAAAACCCTCTGTCGTTCAGCAGAAAATAACTCCGTAGAGCATTATGGGTCTGGCAACCTTTCCACCTGACCACGTGTATGATGTGTCAGATCACATGTCCTGTCTATGGCCTTGTTCGCTTCGCAGTGCTTGAGGCTATACTACTGTATTTCTGGCATCATGCATACAATTTTATAGGATTCGGTTTTCTTTAGATATTTTCTAATTTCCTGTGTAGGAACTTTAGTTGATAGTGCAAAAGAAAATAAGCTTTTAATTAAAACTAATTTTCTGTAAAATATTTTAATGTAGTACAATTCTTCGGGGGGAGGATATAATTAGCCATTCCTGAAATGACTGCAAAATAGAGCAAATCAATTATTTTGCAAGCTTAGGAATTTCTATCTGATCATGACTACAAAAATGTTAAAACTTACTTATTTCGAAATACTGCTCTAAGTCCTCGACATGTCACATTGGCTTTCGTTTATCAATCGTTAGCCCTTAGACTTAGGAGCGCTTTGCGCTCAAAGAGCTTAATTTAAAATAATTCCTAGTAAAGTAGTTTTCTCATCTGAGTCCTGTCTGTCGCTCGCTTCGTCTAATATCACATTTCATTATTTGTGGCAGTATGTTTTCAACATAAGCGGGTATCATTTTCTCAGGAATTATCACATTTTTGTACGAGCTAATATTTTTCGCAATTGACTTTAGGCGTTCCATGACACGGTCCATACCCCGCCTCCTCACTCTCCTCAGCCTGCTGTTCAGAAAGACAGATAGCAAAGGCGGTGGGACAATTTGGTTTTGGTACTTAGAGTTGGACCGAAGCGAGCGCGACACATATCCCTACATACTGGTACTACTCGTTCACGTACATACATATGTGTAACATTGACAACTTGTTAAACTTCAAACTGTCTGCCAATGTGACACCGACTGATAAACTACTCAGAAAACATACCAAACCAAAGCATACGACAGACAGTGCAACGACCATGAGTAGGTACTGGACAACTGCTGCTCCTGCTGCTGTTGATGAGGATAGTCCTCCTTCGTCTTCTTCCTTTGCTTTGACATCTCATCTTATTGGTGGATGTGGTTGTTCCCTTTAAATAGATATGAAAATATCAGAGGAAAAATCCTACAACTTCTGGAAAATACGTTAAACTAACAAAATTCTCATACCCGTGCACAAATGTGGAGTAATGGAGTTGAACTCGTAGTCGTACTCAGCGCAACGCAACACAACACAACGCCAAAGAAGGCGCAACTGTCCTTGGACAACAATAACAACTCCAAACGGCAACAACACCGCTGCTCCAGAGCCCCAATAATGATGGAGCAGGCGACATCTAAGTACACTTTCGAAAAATATTTGAAAAAGCCCCCCTTGAAACGACGTCCCAACAGCTTCCACAACATCAGCAGCAGCAACAAAAACAAATCAACACAACTCCAACGAAAATATTTAAGTGATACGAATCACTATGAAAATAAACAAACAACCATTATGGGCCTGGTGAGGAAGAAGTGAACAAGTCTATTTTGAATTAATAATAAATTTCCAATTATTTCTGTTAAGTTTACAGAATTACGGTCTCTTTCAGCATCCCCGGTTATGCTAAAGTTAGACCTAACCTACAGTTATCGCTGTGAAATCGTATGGAATTTGAAAATTCTAACTGTTGGTTAGCCCTAACCAGAGCTGATGAAATTGGGGGTTAAAGATATAGAGCCAGACAAGAAATGTTTTTGTCGTGGCATAAGTTTTGGAATTAAAGAAATGAGATCGCCATGCCAAAAGTATGTGTCTTAAGTCTTTTGTTTTCAGTACGGTTCCCATACTCTAAAGTACACTGTGGTAATTTACAGGATTAATAAGTCATTGTCCAATTAAATAGGGACACAAAAAGCTTTTTTTGTATAGCATATATTTTTGGTTTGGTTCATATACATATTTAATTATATTAAGTAATAATGGAGTGTACTGGTCGTACTATTAGTCCGATTTCATCGAAACAGCTTCCTATTACTATGCAACATAATTTTTGTCGAAGGGTTGTACATCAAATTTTCTGGTGTAATATATTGTCCTAAACAGCAAAAAAAAAAAAGATTTAAAAAAATATGTATAACAAATTTTCTTTAAAATTACCATCTTCTTGGAAGGTGCCTTTAATGGACCATATTTTATGAAGTATATACTTGATAAAGCCGGGATATATTTTAAATTAAAGGAAATTATGAGGACTACGAATGCTAGTAATGACACTTGGAGACAGAAGTTTAGTAACTGTCGTTAAAATAATTAGAAAACATTCGATTTTTTTTTTCAAAAAAACGTTTGTTGCTGATACAAAAAACAATGCCTATTTGAAGAATATGGATAATGATAACACTGTGCAACAGTGAAAAAAATACACGGACTTGATAGTATAGGTTCGATTCTACTGTCAAAGGGTAGTATAACCCTATACTCGGTTTGGCGAAATTGGTGACCAATTTTGTTTTATGGGCCTCCAAAGATTCTGAAAATCAGTGGGCCCCTCGAAAAAGGTGTCATCAGCTTTTGTCCAACAACTAATTCCGACTTGGTGATACCGCTTAACTATATTTGGTAATAATGTAGCCAAGAATATGCTGAACAAAGTTTCTTAGCATTTTTTGCGAAAAAAAATTGCTTCCGGTACTTTTTTTTGAAAAAGTGAAGGAAAAAAATATATTTTTTTCACTTTTTTCAGCATAACTTCCGGGGACTCGTAATTTTTCACTAGCAATGTTTGGCAAAATTGTAGCCAACATAAATCTGAACATTTTTTGTAAACATATCAATACAATATGAACGTGTCTAGGCACCCTAAATAGCTCAAAAAAACCACATTGTACCCCAAAAATTTAAGTATTTCACTGTTATGTAACAAAAATATATTTTTTTGGTATAGGGTATGCACAGCAGCTTTATAGAAACTATTAAGGCCAATATTTTTGTGGAACATTTTAACCCTCTAGCTCCCCCACATAACTGTAATTTTTGGCCCCATTTTAACAAACCGTAAAAAACAACCCTTAAAATGGGGAGAGAGGGGATGAAATGTTCTACAAAAATGTTCGCCATAAAATTTTACTATATGTGTCAGAACACAACAAAGCTCAAAACATAACACAAACACCAAAAAAAGTCAAATTCCTGTTCGTGAAGCAATGTTAGTCGTATGGACTAGTAGTCGAAGCAATAAAGAAACCAGTAAAGAGCGTTGTTGACTGGAATTTGACCGTTTTTTGGGTTTTTGTGTTAAGATTTGGGCTTTGGTGTGTTCCGACTCATATAGTAAAATTTTATGGCGAAAATTTTTGTAGAACATTTCATCCCCTCCCTCCCCCTTTTAAGGGGTGTTTTTTACGATTTGTTAAAATGGGGCCAAAAATTAAAGTTATGTGGGGGAGCTAGAGGGTTAAAATGTTCCACAAAAATATTGGCCTTAATATTTTCTTTATAGTTGCTGTACATGCCCTAAACCAAAAAATATATTTTTGTTACATAACAGTGAAATACTTACATTTTTGGGGTACAATGTGTTTTTTTTGAGCTATTTAGGGTGCCTAGACACGTTCAGATTGTATTGATATGTTTACAAAAAATGTTCAGATTTACGTTGGCTACAATTTTGCCAAGCATTGCTAGTGAAAAATTACGAGTCCCCGGAAGTTATGCTGAAAAAAGTGAAAAAAAAATATGTTTTTCCTTCACTTTTTCAAAAAAAAGTACCGGAAACAATTTTTTTTCGCAAAAAATGCTATGAAACTTTGTTCAGCATATTCTTGGCTACATTATTGTCATATATAGTTAAGCGGTATCACCAAGTCGGAATTAGTTGTTGGACAAAAGCTGATGACACCTTTTTCGAGTAGCCCACTGATTTTCAGAAACTTTGGGGGCCCATAAAAAAAATTGGTCACCAATTTCGACAACCCGAGTATAGGGTTATACTAACCTTTGATAGTATAATCGAACCTATACTGTCAAGTCCGTGTATTTTTCAAAAAGTGTTCATTTGTTGCATAGTGTAATTAATGCTCTTTTGGTATAACATGAGAGAATTTCAACATAATCCGGTTTTTATACCCCCCCCCCATTGTAAACTAGCTATCGTTCATTCCATGTCAAACCGAACATCTTTTTTGGGCCACCACTCCAGATTTCCAAAAAAATTTGCATATCGATCCTCTGCTGAAAATAAAACATTTTATAGTTGGCGAAAAAAATACCAAAATTTTTTCCAGATTTTATTAGCATTTGAAATATGAGAAAATAGGAAAATGTTCTCGAAAGGCGTACGTTATGTGTTTTAGGAACGCGTGGACGGATTTTTACAAATGAAGGCTCGTTTGAAAGGTCGTTAAATGTTCTTTATATATCAGGGATTCATTTTCACGTCCTTAACATGTTTAAATATATATATATATTTCTGCTTTTAAGCCAATGGTGACGCCGAATCAAATTATGGAATATGTTCATAAACACACTGAAGGTGGTCTAAATAATCTAGAATGTTATCGCTTAATTAAAAATGGTACTAATTTAAGCACACTAAGTAAAATATCATTCAAGCTTGGAATTTCAGGGGGTTTCTATAATCATTTTTTTAAGCCTTCATTGTGGCCAACTGATGTACGTGTTAGATCTTTAAATTTTTTTCTAAAACAAGCCCAAGTTGTGAACAACCCTTGAATATTATAGCTGATAGATTTCACAAGCTTAATATTTATTTTCAAAATATTGGTGGAATAAGGACGAAGTTGGAACACGTTTATACTGAATCAACTAACGCTCGATTTGATGTTATCGTGCTGGTGGAGACTTGGCTGAATGAGGATTTCGTTAATGAGGAGATTTTTGACTCTAATATTTATAGAGTTTTTCGTAAAGATAGAGACTATTGTAAAAGTAATTGTGTCAGAGGGGGTAGTGTCTTGATTGCTGTAAAAAAATACATAATTTCGTCGCTTTGTGAATTGCATAATTCTGACTCTATAATTGATCAATTGTACATATACTTGTCAGGCTCAAATGGAGATTTGTATATTGTTGTATCTTATATTCCGCCTAATAGTTCTGATTATTTTTACGATATGCACACTCAAAACATAGTTAATTTAGCTATTGATGATAGACAAATTATTGCATTGGGTGACTTTAATCTAAGTAAAGTTAAATGGTCTTTTGATAAGACTCCATCTAATATCAATAACTTGTTTGAATTTAATGTTATTGACAGCCTCTACTGCTTAAATCTGGTACAAATTAATAGATTTCCCAATCTTCTTAATAAAATATTGGATTTGGTCTTCATTGATCAGGATTTGAAATACATATTGCATTAATGAATGTATGAATCCCTTTTGTAATTTGGACATGCACCACAAAGCTTTGGAATTAACCGTTGAATTTTATAATTTTTCTAAAGTAGTTTCCACTAAAACTGGTATTGACTTTAAAAAATGTAATTAATAATTTAATTAATGATGTTAATTGGCTTAATATTTTTCATGGCCATAATGCTACTGATTGCTATGAATTGTTTATACACGCAAAGAAAAAATTCGTTACTCCCAAACGAAAAATTAGACAAACGAATTTCGTTTGTGGTGTATATTTGTCGCAAACGATTTATGTTTATCCCAAAACCCAAAGAAACGTTTATAGCAAACGGTTAGTGTACTTATCGTAAATGATTTACATTTATTACAAACCCTCTGAAACGTTTAGTGCAAACGGTTATTGTGTTTGTCACAAGCAATGCCTGTTTATCCCAAACCCTGTAAAACGTGTGTTGCAAACAATCATTGCGTTTGTCACAAGCAATGTCAGTTTAACAATAAATGAGAAAACGATTGTCACAAAAGAATAATTTGATTGAATTATGATATTTAATATGTTTTGTAATATTATGTTTATAATCAAAAATGTCACAATTTTTAGTAAAATGTCCCCGGGAGCTCCCCGACGAACACCTCTGCTATTATTTGGCTGCTATCTTCTAATTGAGTTGTAGACAAACTGTAAAAAATAAAGCATGTATGTTAGAACATATTTAAAATGTAGCGAGAATATATCTTACCATATATCAAACTTTTTAGTCAAAATTGAGTTTTATATCAGCAGTTTCCAGAAGTATCCAGTTGTATTGTGCCTGAATAAATTTATTTCACAATTACCATTAGCAGCTTCAGTACCTAAACGTGGGATGATTGATTCTTAATGATTTTAATTTGCTTATTCACAATTTAAGGCGTGTGGAAAAATAACCAGTTAGTCGTTAACAAAAGCAATATATGGTCTCAGTTTCTGTTAAAATCTATTGTTTTTGTTATTCCGGCTTTCCACAAAGTATTCAATATTTTCATGCAGTGATCGATCCATTTTTTTTTTTGCTATTAACAATTTGGTTATTTTCCCACATGTCTTCACTTAATTTACTCGTACCATTTACCTATAACATTAAATTGGAGTCCGCAGTATATTTGCGAGATATCGCACCTCCGGTTATTTAGATTCTTTGATTTAATTAATTCTTTGAATAAAATCATTTTATGTTAACTGATAAAAACATTTTTAATTTTGCCACACACACGCACATATACCGAACACCACAAGCGCCAGTACAATACTAAAGGCCCACCAGCATACGACTCTACGCATGCTGAATACGATTGCAAATGTTATGAAATTGTATAACAGTGCGGAGGGAGGGATGCAGATAACTAAATATCCACCACCGTCTGTTAATAAAGCAACGCGGACAAACATGCATGCAACGTTGCAACGTTTCTTTTTTTGTGTTTTGTACACACACATCTCCATCTTTTTGCAGAAACACTGCAACGTCGCTTTTTGTGTTGCATACACACACATCTGCATCTTTTGAGTTCTGTGCACATACATCTACACATATTATCCCGTCATATAAGTAATAAAAAAAGTTATAAAACCGCACTCTCACAAAATGAAAACAAGTTTAGCTCTTTGTTCTCTCAACTCTCTTTAATATATTCAATCATGTTTAAATACAATATGGTTCCGTAAACGTTTTTCGTTTACCATAAAATAAATTACGAAAATTTTGGAATGAAAGAATGTTCGTTTACAGTAAGAAAAACTACGTTTACGATTAACTTTTGCATTCACCGCAAAAATCTCAACCGTTAAGGGAAAAGTAGAGCGTTTGAGACAAACAAAAATGTTTGCCATAAACGACGCCCAAACGTTTTTTTTCTTTGCGTGTACGAGTTATTAATGAAATTTGTTTATGTAATATTCCTCTTTAAAGCCCAGAGTTTATAAGTTGCCTTGGTACACAAAGGTTTTGAAAAAACTTAAGAATCTTAGGAACAAGTTTTACAAACGTTTCAAATCATCTAATAATTTAAATGACAAGGATATGTATGAGCGCTATTTAAGGGAATTTAATTTCCTAAATATAATCAATATATCTTAGGGTTTGAGGTTAATATTAAGAATAATCCAAAATCATTTTGGAGTTTTATTAATTCTAAACGGACTAGTTCTGACTTTCCAGCTAAAATGTTTTAAAAAAAAAGGTTTCTGATTCACTTGATGAAACAGCTGACCTGTTCGCTGATTTTTATACCCTACACCACACTGTGGTACAGGGTATTATTATGTGCATTTGTTTGTAACACCCAAAAGGAGAAGAGATAGATCCATTGTTTATTATACCGATCGACTTGTAATCACTTTCTGAGTCGAGTTAGCTATGTCCGTCTGTCTGTCCGTCTTTAGATGTATCCTTGTAATCAAAGTACAGGTCGCAATTATGGCCCGATCTTGACGAAACTTTACACATATATTTTTTTTGGCCCAAGTACGATCCCTATAATTTGGTTAAAATCGAATCAGATTTGGATATAGCCCCCATATATATGTTAGCCCCAATTTGACATGTAAGCGCTGTAGAAACTTTATTTTATATCCGATCAGTATGAAATTCAGCAGAAAGAGGTCTCTTATTATATTAATGAACACTGTTAAATTTGGAAGAAATCGGTTCAGATTTAGATATAGCCCTCATACATATATACGTTACCCCCGATTTCATATGTAAGCGCCGTAAAAAATTTATTTTATAACCGATCAGTGTGAAATTCGGCAGAGAGAGGTTTCTTATTACATGAAGAAATACTGCCAAATTCGGAGAAAAACGGTTCAGATTTAGATATAGCCCCCATATATATGTTACCCCCGATTTGACATGTGAATGCTGTAGAAACTGTATTTTATATCCGATCAGTGCGAAAATTGGCAGAAAGAGGTTTCTTATTATATGAAGGGATACTTCCAAATTCAGAGAAAATCGGTTCAGATTTAGATATAGCCCCCATTTATATTTTACCCCCTATTTGACATGTAAGTGCTGTAGAGACTGTATTTTATATCCGGTCAGTACGAAATTTGACAGAAAGAAGTTTCTTTTTACATGAATGAGTATTCAAGGGAAATCCGTTCAGATTTATATATGTATAACCTCCATATATATATGTTCCTCCTGATTTGATATCAAAGCGCTATAGAAGTTGTACTTTACTTCCGATCATTAATATGTTCCTCCTGATTTGATATCAAAGCGCTATAGAAGTTGTACTTTACTTCCGATCATTAATATTTTCCGGAAAGATGTTTCTCAATTTAGGAACGAATATTGCTTAATTTAGCGATTATCGGCTCAGAATTAGATAATATGTTCCTGCCTACTTACCAATTATTCCAAATTATTATCGCAATGACCCTTATCGCATTGTTAGGGAGGTGTAGGGTATTATATAGTCGGCCCCGCCCGACTTTCTGCCTTTCCTTGCTGGTTTAAGTTCAACTTGTGTTTCTTCTGGCAATACTTTTTCGTATACAAATCTTTTTGCAGATTCTCCTGTGAATTTTGGCGCAGTAGATCTTTCTGAATCTGATATACTCCAAGGGTTTTCTAAATTAGAAAGTACGTATAGAGTTGATAATGACAGCTTATGCTCATCATTTATTAAAGGATGTGCTTTAACTTTAATTATCCCCTTACTATACATATTTAATAAATCGTTAAATTATGGTATTTTCATTGAAAAGTGGAAAGTAAGTTCTATTACTCCAGTTTTTAAATCAGGGTCTAAGGATAATATTTCTAATTATAGACCAATCTCTAAATTAAGTAATATTTCAAAACTATTCGAACATATAATGTTTGATAAAATGTACTTTGCTACAAAAAACATGATGTTTTTCCATTTCAACATGGCTTTACTCGAGGACGTTCTACTGTTACTAATCTTGCAATTTTCTCGCATTATTGTATTTCTATCTTTGAATTAGGCTTTCAAGTTGATGCCGTCTACACTGATCTTTCAAAAGCATTTGATAAAGTCTCTCATTCTCATTCTCATCTACTTAAGAAATTATATAAAATTGGGTTTCATTCCGTTTTCTTAAAATGGATTAAATCTTATTTATCTAATAGGAGTTGCTATGTAGTTATTGAATCTTCTAAATCGTATGCTTATAAAGCTACATCTGGTGTGCCACAAGGTAGTATTCTTGGTCCCTTACTTTTTGTATTATTCATTAACGACTAGCTGATCCCAGCAGACGTTGTCCTGCCCGTTCTGTTAGGTATGTACATATTATTGGTTTGATATTCATTGAAAATGCAGACATTTCAAGTTTTAGGAAAAATCACAATAAAAATGAATATTGGAAACACATTGGTCCATCTATCGGGTAGAATCATACATACAAACTATTTCATACACATAAATTTTAAATTTCTCTCAAATCGCTTTGGAAATACGAATTTTACAAATAACTTGACCGCCATTTATCGCGGCGGAAGTAATTCTAAAACACAGATGACCCCGAAATGAACCAATTGCGTTATTTTTAACCCATTCGGTCTTATAGTTTCGGAGATCATGCGTTACTAACAAACGTACAAAGGATTTTATATATAAAGATATATCATCTTCTGTTAAATTTTGTAAGGTTTTACTGTATGCTGATGACTTAAAAATCTTTCTGCGTCTTAATTCGATAGCTGATGCGTTTCGTCTTCAAAGTGATTTGAATTCTATCTCCCAGTGGTGTTCTGAAAATTAATTAGAAATAAATGTGTCTAAGTGCAGTAAAGTCTCATTTGGTAGTTGTTCAAATCGTATCTGTTTTGATTATGTTATCAATTCACTCAGAATTGGAAGTTCAAATGAAGTTTTGGAATTAGGTGTTATTTTTGACGAAAAATTTACTTTTGTCAGCCATTTGAATCGTATTATCCCTAAAGCTTATTCATTACTTGCGTTTTTAAAGAGAAATTGCAAGCAATTACAGGATCCATATACTTTTAAGCTTATTTTCACGTCTTTAGTACGCTCAAAGCTGGAATATGCTTCATTTATCTGGAGTCCCTTCTGTGCTAAGTACATTACTAGAATTGAGAATGTACAAAAAAGATTTATAAAGTTTGCTCTTCACTCTATACATTTTAAACTGCCTGAGCCCAAATATATTGAAAAATGCAGATTAATATCGTTAAAAACACTTGAAAGCAGAAGACAGGTTTTGTCTCTCCTTTTTATTTTCAAAATTGTTAATGGTGTAGTCGATTGTTCTGAATTACTCAAACTTTTGCCTTTTAATGTTCCTTCCCGTACTTTGAGACGTAATAATTTGTTTTATGTGCCGTTCCACAGAACGAGTTATTCTTACCATGAACCTATCGCGAGGGCTTTAAATGAGTTTAACCGCATAAATTGTGTGGATTTGGATATAAATTCAAGTTTAGCAATGTTTTCAAATGTATTAGATTTAATTTATTTGTAGATATAAGTCGTAGTCTGTAAGGAATACTGTAATTCCATTGACTGTAAATAAATGAAATACCGAAATACCTAAATTCAATTAATTATATAAATGCATTTGCAAATTTAATTTGCATTTTACACATCAATGACACCAACTTAAAAAATTCTGTGTAAAATATAGTTACCCCAAAAATTCTAAACGATCACTGAAATTTTAAGATGGTGATCAGCCCGTTCTTCATTAAAAACCAGTAAGGAAAGGCTAAAGTCGGGCAGTGCCGACTATATAATACCCTACACCACTCTCGTAATATTGAATAACTCTGATATATAAATTTTGTAATTCATGTATAAATTGTTTACATAAATTTACTTTTGGGACATTTTATACTTAAATAATACCCTGTACCACAGTGTGGTGTAGGGTATAAAAACGATTGGATCTAAAGAGCCAAATCGGATGAAATATATATATGGGAGATATAGCTAAATCTTAACCGATTTTCTTCAAATTCGGTAGTGTTGGTTCATGGATCAAGAAACTCTACCATTCTAAATTTCAAAACGATTGGATGTAAAATACAGCTTCTATAGAACTGAAGGGCCAAATCGGACGAAACATATATATGGGAGCTGTAGCTAAATCTTAACCGATTTTCTTCAAATTCGGCAGTGTTGGTTCATGGATCAAGAAACTCTACCATTCTAAATTTCAAAACGATCGGATGTAAAATACAGCTTCTATAGGACTAAAGGGCCAAATCGGACGAAACATATATATGGGAGCTATAGCTAAATCTTAACCGATTTTCTTCAAATTCGGCAATGTTGGTTCATGGATCAAGAATCTCTACCATTCTAAATTTCAAAACGATCGGATGTAAAATACAGCTTCTATAGGACTAAAGGACCAAATCGGACGAAAGATATATATGGGAGCTATATCTAAATCTAAACCGATTTTCTTCAAATTCGGCAATGTTGGTTCATGGATCAAGAAACTCTACCATTCTAAATTTCAAAACGATCGGATGTCAAATACTGCTTCTATAGGACTAAAGGGCCAAATCGGACGAAAGATATATATGGGAGCTATATCTAAATCTGAACCGATTTCAACCAAATTCAATAGCGATCTTAACAGCCGCGAAATACTCTAAACTGCAAAATTTCAGAACGATCGGAGTGAAATTGCGACTTGTAGTCGACGAACAACTTTACATGGACAGACGGACGGACGGACATCGTTATCCTGTATAAATTTGTTGTAAAGATTTTATGTTAAATGTGGCAAATAACGGGTGATATATATTAAACGCACGATGTTAATTGTAGATACAACAAACATTTTTCTGAGAATTATCTTAATTATAATGATAGAAGGATCTATGACAATTATGTGCGAAATAAAATATAGGCAAAATATTCGCCATGTGTAACTCAAAATTAACATTATCGGGATGCACACATGTATACACGCAAAGAAAAAATTCGTCTCTACGAAATGAAATATTAGACAACTACAATTCTCGTTTACGACGACTGAAATTTCTTTTGGTCAGAATATGTTTCTGTCACAACAAACGAAATTTCAGTTCCGGCAAACGAGAATTGTAGTTGTCTAATATTTCGTTTCGCAGAAACGAATTTTTTCTTTGCGTTTATAGGTATATTCGGGGAGATATATAGAAACGGTAACTGATTTTTATGAAATTTGGCATAGGTGATTACTGCCTCATGGAAGGTTTCTGTGCCAAATTTCATAAAGATCTGAAAGAAAATAAAACTCATATTCCGTTTAAATGCCAAACCGGGATGTGCATACTCGTATGTTGGGAAGTTATATCTTAATCTGAACCGATTTTGACTAATTTCAGTAGGTTTCGACCTTGTTGCAAGGAAGTGCTCTGTACCAAATTTAATCAAGATCGGAGTAAATTGCGATCTGTACTTTGCGAAAAACTTAAGATGGAGAGACGGACGGACAAACACGGATGTCTAAATCGAATCAGCTAGTTATTCTGAGTCGAACGGTTTACTTTATGTTGGGTCTAGCAATAGTATTTTTTGGCGTTATAAACATCTGGTCCGAAACAAAGCTATAATACCCTGTAGCACAGAGTGGTGTTGGGTATAAAAATAAAAAAACTTGAACATACAAAAGTTTTGCTTTTGATTTTATGGAATAATATGCCTCATTCTACACAAAAAAAGGTTTTAGGTCTTAGATCCCAAAACAAATTGTTGTTGTTTTGCGGTTTTCTGAAATATGTCAGAAATTTTCGATTTCGGAATTTTTGCTTATATCAATTTACCTAATCAGCATCTATCGATCGATATATGCCTCTCCTATGTAACTCATCTGAAGACTTTTTCCAACACTCAAATGTGTACATTTATTATTAAATGTACTGCGAGAGACGAAGTATTTTGGCTCTCCTGAACATTTATATTTTTTGAGAGATGATGTTATTCCAGAACACCACAAAGTTGTCCTATACTAAGGAGTTAATAACTCAACTGGCCGTTTTGTAAGAAGTGAATGTCGCCACTGGACGTATACTATGCAGTAGATACATCAAATTGTATTTTGCTAAGTATAGTAAACAACCAATTCTAAGGAGTATATAACCTAATTGGCTGTCTACTGGAGAGTAGATAACCTAACTGCATCTCTACTGCCTACTAAGAAGGAGATAAACCAACTGGTTGTTCAACTAAGGAGTAGATAAACGAACTGGTTATCTACTGAGGAGTATATGTATAATCCAACTGTCCGCCGATTAAGGAGTAGGTTACCATTTTTGTAATTTTCTAAGGAATATATAACCCAACTGTCCACCTACTAAATAGTAGATATCTCAACTGGACGTCTACTAAGCAGTAGATAAACCATACTAGCATTTTATTAAGTAATAGATAACCCCTTACTAAGGATTAGATAACAAAACTGGTAGTCAACTAAGGAGTATATAAACCAATATTGAGATGTGATGTTATTCCAGAAAACCTCTACTAAGTAGTTAATAACCCAACTGGTCGCTTAGTAAGGAGTGAATGTCGCCACTGGACATCTACTATGCAGTAGATACACCAACTTGTATTTTGCTAAGTATAGTAAACAACCTCTACTAAGGAGTAGATAACCTAATAGACCGTCTACTGTAGTGTAGATAATCAAACTGTATCTCTACTAACTACTAAGGAGATGATAAACCAACTGCTCGTTCAGCTAAGAAGTAGATAAACGAACTGGCTATCTACTGAGGAGTAGATAATCCAGCTGTCCGCCGATTAGGGAGTAGGTAACCATTTTTGTAATTTTCTAAGGAATAGATAACCCAACTGTCCACCTACTAAATAGTAGATATCTCAACTGGAGCAGTAGATAAAACAATCTAGAATTTTACTAAGTAGTAGATAACCCATTACTAAGGATTAGATAACCTAACTTGTAGTCAACTAAGGAGTAGATAAACCAACTGGTCGTTAACTAAGTGGTAGATAAAACAACTGGTCGTTAACTAAGTCGGAGATAAACCAACTGGTCATTAACTAAGTCGGAGATAAACCAACTGGTCATTAAGGATTAGATAACCCAACTGGTAGTCAACTAACGAGTAAATAAACCAGCTGGCCGTCAACTGAGGAGTATATTTATACCCTACACCAACCACACTGTGGTACAGGGTATTATAAGTTTGTTTCACGGCAGATGTTTGTAACACCTGAAAATAACACAGCTAGACCCACCTTAAAGTATACCGATCGACTCAGAATCACTAGCTGAGTCGATTTAACGTTGTCCGTCCGTCCGTCCGTCCGTCCGTCTGTCCATGTAAAGTTGTTCGTCGACTACAGGTCGCAATTTCACTCCGATCGTTCTGAAATTTTGCAGTTTAGAGTATTTCGCAGCTGTTAAGATCGCTATTGAATTTGGTTGAAATCGGTTCAGATTTAGCTATAGCTCCCATATATATGTTTCGTCCGATTTGGCCCTTTAGTCCTATAAAAGCTGTATTTTACATCCAATCGTTTTGAAATTTAGAATGGTAGAGTTTCTTGATCCATGAACCAACATTGCCGAATTTGAAGAAAATCGGTTAAGATTTAGCTATAGCTCCCATATATATGTTTCGTCCGATTTGGCCATTTAGTCCTGTATGTAGAAGCTGTATTTTTCATCCAATCATTTTGAAATTTAGAATGGTAGAGTTTCTTGATCCATGAACCAACACTACCGAATTTGAAGAAAATCGGTTAAGATTGTTTCGTCCGATATATATATGTTTCGTCCGATTTGCCCATTTAGTCCTATAAAAGCTGTAGTTTACATCCAATCGTTGATCAGATCAATGATACGTCCCAATTAAAACAGTACTGGGATCAATAGGCTCAGGGCATTTTCCACTTTTACTACATTTCCTGTAGGGTTTGTAAAACATTGTCAGTACCTCTATGAAATGGACCGCTAATGAATAGGTAACTTGCTTGATTTTTTGACATAGATCGTTATTCCAGAAATCCTCAGATTTTTCAACCAATTGTGCTGTTTTGATCCGATACAGTCTCTTCGAAAACTTCCTTAATATGATTATTCTGCAGTTGAAGTGTCTTGATGCTTCTTTGGGAGAAGCATGGAGCCGACCACAGTGAAATTTCCCAGACGATCTACTTCATTGTAGTGAAATATACTTAAAATTGTCTTAAATAATTGTAAATATTTTCGCCATAACGTCTTCGAAAACTTTAGCATTAATTTGACTTGATCAATTCTCCCTTTGCATTGGACCTAACTGAGGAGGCGGAGAATTAAAAAAACACAGAAGGCGCATATGGGGACTTAAATAATGATGACGATGCTGACGCTGAGACTGATGTTGGCTGGATGACTTGCTAGCTGACTGCCTGGATGGCGGTCGGTTGGAATATTTGCCTTGGTCATGGAGTAATGATAGCATCTGGTAAGAGGATCTACGAGGATGTCGTGGTTTGTTTGTTTTCTTTTTCTGATTTTCGCTGTTTTGTGTGGGGTTGAGTCGAGTGGCAGCAAGTAGTGTCTACAGTAGAGTAGAGCGCGCAAAAATAAACACGCCAACACTTTAGTTCAACATTATTTTAGATTTTTTGTTTGTCCGCTCACTGTTTTTCGTACGAATACTCTCTAAGCCAAAGTCCATGTGTTTGCTTTGGCTGAGTTGCTTATTTTTGTGTGACTGGGCCGTTAAGAGGGGATTAGTAGGAGTTAATAAGATGGAGTAGAGTCTATTGTCAGGAAACATAGTCTATTAAGCCAGCCAAACATACAGAAGGATGGAGAGACGGACTAACTAACACAGGTCAAATGGATTGAAATTTCCTTAACCGGGCTTCCCTCCGTTTGTCAGAATAGTAATAAGTTCGAGACGAGTGTGCTTCCATAAAAAAAACGCTAATCGAATGCACGTAGCCCGATAAATGTCAAAATTCACAGACCCCGTATCTCTGATATCTTTGATGTGGGAAACTGCTTTATTGCGGTATTGCCATTACTTCATCGATCCATGTCCCTGGATCATTTCATATACCTGATAACGTTGCCAGTATTTCGCCACTGTTCCTGCATCATCCTATTCAACTCATTCTTCTTGGTTCCGCCCAATTACATACATTGGATTCTACAGCGCCACATTTACATATATTTGTTGCACTGTCCCTTTGTCCCTTCAAACCCGTTGCCGGTTATATCATTCTCTCATTTAGGTAAAGACAAGTTTTTAACCACCTTCTCCAAATATGCCACTTATATCAGAGATAAAGGCCTGAAAACTCTTTTAGTTTCCACAAAGACAAGGTAAATATTATGACAATATATAATCCAATTTGTGGTTCAGTGCTCAATTTAAAAAACGACTAGAATTTATATGGATGTGTTAAGCAACATAACGAACTGCAGACAAGAGAGTACATTTTGACATGCTATTAATGCAGGATCCACCTACCTATCACATTCGAATGACACCACCGCAAGGACATCCATGGTGTCATTCTATATATCATTGTTTCGCTGGAAGTGTGGAGTCCTCGATAGGTGTACTCACTCAACCCTACTGAAAAACATTCACGATTTTTATGTAAAGACCTGTTATTAAGTATTACTTCGTGGAGGATGGTTACCTATCAAGCTATCTGGTACTAAAACCTTTTGATTTCTGCACTTATTATCATTTTGTTTACGGTCCGGACATTTTGCGATTCGTATCTTAATCTTTTGATACCTGTGGATATGTCACCGGCATTATCCCAACCATCATGTCAATGTTCATGATCCCCTTTCCCGCCATATCCACAAGGACTGGAATCTTTGATAGATGTATTTATTATATTATGTACTAATCCACACGATGCGCTCTCCATCGTCCACTGCTCCTCCCGGAAACTGCTATCAAGAACTTCTTCATGGAGAAAGGATAGTCCTAAAACTATCGACAGTAGGCCGGGTCGATTTGTGGAGAGGCAAAAAAAGTCGCCATTGCTCAGTGAAAATCGTATTCTAGGGATCAAAATAAGAAACTTTGCCGAAGGAACCATACCTCTAAAACGAATTCTGATGTCCCGGAATTTGGGTCGAACTTTTGGGTAGGAGCAAATTTTGAAAAATCCCACTTTGACCCATTTAGAGTGCTCCAATCGAGTCCAAATGTATGACCGACCCCCACTAACTTTGGAGGCCCGACCCATGCCAGTGGCACACCCCCTGGAACCCCCTGGGGGTTCCATACATTTGGACTCGATTGGAGCACTCTAAATGGGTCAAAGTGGGATTTTTTCCGGGATATCAGAATTCGTTTTAGAGGTATGGTTCCTTCGGCAAAGTTTCTTATTTTGATCCCTAGAATACGATTTTCAATGAGCAATGGGAGATTTTTAAATCGACCCGCCCTAATCGACAGGTATTCAAATCTATTGGTTTATGTGATTCATCTTATTTTTTCTATGCTTTGTTGTTCTACAATAAGTTTTGTCATCAGGTCGGACCTGTTTTGTGACATTATTTGCTACGTTGCATGACCTCAATCATATTTGAGTATTTAACTGAAAGTACGTGGAACCTCGGACAGAAGTATGGCATTTGAGTCTATGTTATCCTCCACAGCACTTGGGTCTATGTCCCACCTATCATGTTTCAAATCTGAACAGATACTTTAGGAAGCCTCTTTTATATGTTGGAACTGTGTCAGGTAGTAGTTAGTTTTCCATTCCTGTCGACTCAAACACAATATACTCGGGCGAACATCTTCCATTATTCGATAAACTCGCTGGAGTTGACAATTTACGATCAATCTAGTTCCATTGTATTTATATTTGGGATATCTGCCCTTTCTCCTCCTCCTGGTTTCTATAGTAATATTTCTCAGATGGGTTCTCCGCTTTTTATCATATCCGTGTTTCTATCCTATAGTAAAATCTTGTTGGCGTATATAGGACAATCTCCTTATCTTCTGCAGAATGCCTCCTTATCTTCTGCACAACGTCCTCCTTAGCTTTTGCGGAACGTCCTCCTTAGCTTCTGTATGATTACCTCCATAGATTTCGTAGCACAATATTTTAGCGTTGTTGACCTTTTTAGTTTCTGAAGGATCTCTATAGCTTCTGAAGGATAACCTCTTTAGCTTTCTTAGGAATTGTTTTTTTTAGTTTCTGTAAGGCATACAGGTATACAGATTATACCTCCTGCAGAACGATCTATATATCTTCTGTAGGATAACCTTCTCAGCTTCTGTAGGATTCCGTTAGTTTCTGAAGGACGATCTGCATAGCTTTTGTAGGGCGATATTATTAGTGTTTGCAGGACGACATACTCAGCTTCTTCAGGACGATCCATAGCTTATGAAGGACGATCTCCATAGCTTCAGTTTGATTATTTTTTAGTTTCAGTAGGACGCTGTAGGGCGAATTCCCTAATTTCTGTGCGACAATCTTATTGGCGTCCGTAGGACCATCTCCATAGATGTCGTAAGGCGAAATTTTAGCACCGATTTGTTAATCTCTTTAGTTTCTCTAGGATGACCTTCTAAGTATGTGTAGGACGAACTCCGTAGCTTCTTAGCTTCATTAGAACGATTCACAGTCTTTGTAGGATTTCGTTAGTTTTTGAGAACGATCTGCATATGTTTTGTAGGGCGATCTTTTTAGTATCTTTAGGTGACCATATTAGGAACAAGGATGTCAATCTTCAAAGCTTCTTTAGAATGATCTCTTTAGTCTCTGTTGTATATACAATCTGTATAGCTTCCGTAGAAAGATCTTTGTAGCTCTTCTTAGCTTCTTTAGAACGAATTATTTAGTTTCTGTGGTACAATCTTTAGCTTTTTCAGGACGACCTCTGTAGGACAATTTCGTTAGTTTCATATTACAATCTTATTCGCGTCTGTAGGATGATCTCCATATATGCCGCAAGACGAAATTTGAGCACCGGTTTGTTGATCTCCTTAGCTTCCTTAGGACGATTTTTTAGGTTCTGTAAGACAATCTGTATACCTCCAAGTTTCTGTAGGATTTCGTTATATTCTGAAGGACGATCTGCACATGTTTTGTAGGGCAATCTTCTTAGTGTCTTTATGATGACCATATTAGCAACAAGGATGATATTCATAGCTTCTTAGAATGATTTCTTTAGATTCTGTAGTACAATCTGTAGCGTCTGTAGGGAGATCTCCGTAGCTCCTGTAGGACAACTTTCTTAGGTTTTTGTATAACGATTTCTTTAGTTTTCGTAGTACAATTTGTATAGCTTTTGCAGGACGATCTACATAGATTCTGTAGGATAACCTTCTTGGCTTCTGTAGGACGATATCGTTATTTCAGATTATTTCTGTTGGATTATTTCTTTAATATCTGTAGGACGATCCTGCTTCTACAGGACGACTTCTTATTGGCGTCTGTAGGACGATCTCCTTAGATTCCGCAGAATGTCCTCCTTAGCTTCTGTATGAAAACCTCCGTAGATGTCGTCGATGTCGGATGATGTTTTAGGGTCGGTTTGTAAATCTCTTTAATTTCTAAAGAATGACCTCCTTAGCTCCTTTATGACGATCTCCATAGATTCCTAAGGATAATCTCATTAGCTTCCATAGAACGATTTTTTATATTCTGTGACACAATCTGTATACCATCAAAGCTTCTGAGGGTTTTGTAAGTTTCTAAAGTACCATCTGTATAGCTTTGTAGGGCGATTCCCGTACCTCCTGTAGGACAACCTTCTTAGCTTATGTAGAACGATTTTTTTTCGTTTCTGTAGTACAATCTGTATAGCATCTGCAGGACGATCGCCATCGATTCTGTAGGATGATTTTTATGAAGGACTATCTGCATTGCTTATATAGAGCGATCATCTTAGTGTCTGCGGGGCTATGTCCTAAGCTTATATAGGACGATATCCGTAGCATCTATTGTATTATTTCTTAAGTTTCTGTAGGCCAATCTGCAAACTTTCTTTAGGACGACTTCCTTCTCTTCCGTAGGGTGACTTTTTGAGCATCGATAGGCTGATCTCCTTAGTTTATATTAGACGAGTTCTTTAGCTTATTTATGACTACCTTAGATTCTGGAAGACGACCTCCTTAGCTTTTGTAGGATGACATCCTTAGCTTCTGTAGAGCGATCTCCTTAGCATCTGCAGAACAAACTGCTTAGCTTCTGTAGGACGATTTCTTTAGTTTCTGTAGGACAGTCTGTATAGCTTCTGTAGGACGATCTCAATATACTCTGTAGACCTCTAAAGGATCTATGGATTTCGCAAACCAATACGAGTAGCTCAGGTTGGGTCAACGATTTTTCTATAGAAATAGTCGATTTTGCTAAAGAGATCGAACCTCACATCGATTGGGTGATCTCTTCAGTTTATATTGCACGAGTTCTTTAGCTTATTTATGACTACCTTAGATTCTGTAAGACGACCTCCTTAGCTTTTGTAGGATGACATCCTTAGCTTCTGTAAAGCGATCTGCTTAGCAGAACAAACTGCTTCTGTAGGAAGATTTCTTTAGTTTCTATAGGACAATCTGTATAGCCTCGGCAGGACGATCTCCATATATTCTCTTAGACCCCTAAAGGATCTTTGGATTTAGCAAACCTATAAGAATAGCTCAGGTTTGGTCAATGATTTCTCTACAGAAATAGTCGATTTTGCTAAAACGATCGATCCCCATAGGGTCCACCAATTATTTGACCAGACGTAAATCTGCGATCCCTTTCGTGACATGTCACAAAATATAGTCTGATTTTACCAGGCAGATCCTAGAGCTCCAATCGACAATCTTTCACTGTCATGGACATACTATCAGTGCCATATGAAGACTCATGAGTTTGTGAAAGACCCCCTCCGAATTATCACATGCATATTCTCCCCCACAAAATTCCGGTGTTGCAAAACTCCTTGCTGCATCCCTCGTGTGTTCCTTGTAAAACGATGTACCGATGTTGTGTTGCCATAAACCACTTTCATTGACCGGTATGCCCGTTGTAAGTCAGTCAACAGCAACAACAACAACAAGAGCAACGAAAACTGCCTAAATGATAAAAATATTGTAGACGAAAAAGGCTTTATGTAAAACGTATTTTGTTTGTTTTGTTTTTCATGCTCGGACATCGTATACTCGTACATCTATCTGAATGTTTCAGCATATTTTTGTGAATTTTTTTAAAGTTATATTTTTTTGGAGGAACGTTCGAAACGTTCCCCCGAAACGAACGAGCGCTCAGTTCAAGAGTAAAGATCACGTTTTAATACTGCTATGCTATGGCCCGGGTTGGATGTAAAAGATTTAAGACAGCTTAAGTGGATTTGTGTGATCATGTACAATTTAAATGGTATATATAGTATATGTTGATTTGTTCATGCATACCTCTGAGATACTCGTACATATTGCTGAAAACGACGGACGAATTGTTGGTTCCGTCCGTCTTGTTGGAGCTTCCTCTGATTCGCCTTCGTGTTCACGTTGTAAATTTAACATTTGCTTGTTGCTGTCTGTGGCAGCAATCATCATTATTATTGAGAGGTATCTGCAAGTCGATTTTTATTTTTCCCCCTCCATTCTGACTACTGACTGCCTGTTTTTGGATTTACTCGTACTCGTCCTTTTTGGTAAGGCTTTTTATAAATTTACGCTGATCTAAAAATAGCTTTTGAATTTTCTTTGCAGCGCTCGCGTACGCGCATGCTCACATGGTTTCAATTTTTTCCGCTGGTACTGGATGTTATTGTCTCATTGCAATGATGCACAGTGGTTTATTTAATTGAAGAGTTTTGATGACTATTGTGTCATCAATAAGATGCCACATTGACAGCATTATTGTGATAACTGAGGGAGGGTTAGACTTTTAATTCAAACAATCGGGCTGTGGGCTCTCGGAAAAATCACTTCTCGTCTCGTAGGTTTAATGCCTTCATAATGAGTTCTACAGTCGGTTTGTAGGCTACACCAAAGTCAAGCCGCAGAACAACTGAACTGAAAGAAATAAAAAAATTCTTTGGTGCTTATCGAAGTTAGATTTTAACGATGTCAGATGAAACCGATGACTCAACTCTCAACGGAAAGTAAGGCAGTTACTACCTTGTTCCAAGAACGCTATGTATTCTGTGAACACAGTAGATGACGTAGTACTTACAGATACTCTGTCGTTGCAGTCCTTAGAGCTAAGCTGATGCTCAGACAGTTAGTTCTCCGAACCTTCAATGGTGATGGATCGTTTATCAGTCTCCGACCAACAAACTGCCGTATAAAACCGACGGCTTACAGACATGCAATCAGTTTTAGCTTTAGCTTTAGCTTTAGCTTTAGCTTTAGCTTTAGCTTTAGCTTTAGCTTTAGCTTTAGCTTTAGCTTTAGCTTTAGCTTTAGCTTTAGCTTTAGCTTTAGCTTTAGCTTTAGCTTTAGCTTTAGCTTTAGCTTTAGCTTTAGCTTTAGCTTTAGCTTTAGCTTTAGCTTTAGCTTTAGCTTTAGCTTTAGCTTTAGCTTTAGCTTTAGCTTTAGCTTTAGCTTTAGCTTTAGCTTTAGCTTTAGCTTTAGCTTTAGCTTTAGCTTTAGCTTTAGCTTTAGCTTTAGCTTTAGCTTTAGCTTTAGCTTTAGCTTTAGCTTTAGCTTTAGCTTTAGCTTTAGCTTTAGCTTTAGCTTTAGCTTTAGCTTTAGCTTTAGCTTTAGCTTTAGCTTTAGCTTTAGCTTTAGCTTTAGCTTTAGCTTTAGCTTTAGCTTTAGCTTTAGCTTTAGCTTTAGCTTTAGCTTTAGCTTTAGCTTTAGCTTTAGCTTTAGCTTTAGCTTTAGCTTTAGCTTTAGCTTTAGCTTTAGCTTTAGCTTTAGCTTTAGCTTTAGCTTTAGCTTTAGCTTTAGCTTTAGCTTTAGCTTTAGCTTTAGCTTTAGCTTTAGCTTTAGCTTTAGCTTTAGCTTTAGCTTTAGCTTTAGCTTTAGCTTTAGCTTTAGCTTTAGCTTTAGCTTTAGCTTTAGCTTTAGCTTTAGCTTTAGCTTTAGCTTTAGCTTTAGCTTTAGCTTTAGCTTTAGCTTTAGCTTTAGCTTTAGCTTTAGCTTTAGCTTTAGCTTTAGCTTTAGCTTTAGCTTTAGCTTTAGCTTTAGCTTTAGCTTTAGCTTTAGCTTTAGCTTTAGCTTTAGCTTTAGCTTTAGCTTTAGCTTTAGCTTTAGCTTTAGCTTTAGCTTTAGCTTTAGCTTTAGCTTTAGCTTTAGCTTTAGCTTTAGCTTTAGCTTTAGCTTTAGCTTTAGCTTTAGCTTTAGCTTTAGCTTTAGCTTTAGCTTTAGCTTTAGCTTTAGCTTTAGCTTTAGCTTTAGCTTTAGCTTTAGCTTTAGCTTTAGCTTTAGCATTAGCTTTAGCTTTAGCTTTAGCTTTAGCTTTAGCTTTAGCTTTAGCTTTAGCTTTAGCTTTAGCTTTAGCTTTAGCTTTAGCTTTAGCTTTAGCTTTAGCTTTAGCTTTAGCTTTAGCTTTAGCTTTAGCTTTAGCTTTAGCTTTAGCTTTAGCTTTAGCTTTAGCTTTAGCTTTAGCTTTAGCTTTAGCTTTAGCTTTAGCTTTAGCTTTAGCTTTAGCTTTAGCTTTAGCTTTAGCTTTAGCTTTAGCTTTAGCTTTAGCTTTAGCTTTAGCTTTAGCTTTAGCTTTAGCTTTAGCTTTAGCTTTAGCTTTAGCTTTAGCTTTAGCTTTAGCTTTAGCTTTAGCTTTAGCTTTAGCTTTAGCTTTAGCTTTAGCTTTAGCTTTAGCTTTAGCTTTAGCTTTAGCTTTAGCTTTAGCTTTAGCTTTAGCTTTAGCTTTAGCTTTAGCTTTAGCTTTAGCTTTAGCTTTAGCTTTAGCTTTAGCTTTAGCTTTAGCTTTAGCTTTAGCTTTAGCTTTAGCTTTAGCTTTAGCTTTAGCTTTAGCTTTAGCTTTAGCTTTAGCTTTAGCTTTAGCTTTAGCTTTAGCTTTAGCTTTAGCTTTAGCTTTAGCTTTAGCTTTAGCTTTAGCTTTAGCTTTAGCTTTAGCTTTAGCTTTAGCTTTAGCTTTAGCTTTAGCTTTAGCTTTAGCTTTAGCTTTAGCTTTAGCTTTAGCTTTAGCTTTAGCTTTAGCTTTAGCTTTAGCTTTAGCTTTAGCTTTAGCTTTAGCTTTAGCTTTAGCTTTAGCTTTAGCTTTAGCTTTAGCTTTAGCTTTAGCTTTAGCTTTAGCTTTAGCTTTAGCTTTAGCTTTAGCTTTAGCTTTAGCTTTAGCTTTAGCTTTAGCTTTAGCTTTAGCTTTAGCTTTAGCTTTAGCTTTAGCTTTAGCTTTAGCTTTAGCTTTAGCTTTAGCTTTAGCTTTAGCTTTAGCTTTAGCTTTAGCTTTAGCTTTAGCTTTAGCTTTAGCTTTAGCTTTAGCTTTAGCTTTAGCTTTAGCTTTAGCTTTAGCTTTAGCTTTAGCTTTAGCTTTAGCTTTAGCTTTAGCTTTAGCTTTAGCTTTAGCTTTAGCTTTAGCTTTAGCTTTAGCTTTAGCTTTAGCTTTAGCTTTAGCTTTAGCTTTAGCTTTAGCTTTAGCTTTAGCTTTAGCTTTAGCTTTAGCTTTAGCTTTAGCTTTAGCTTTAGCTTTAGCTTTAGCTTTAGCTTTAGCTTTAGCTTTAGCTTTAGCTTTGCTTTGGCTTTGGGTCTAAATTTTAACTGTTTGTCTGCTTATGACTAATAGTTTTGAACCACTGTTCCTCAAGGTAGCCATTGGGGCCACTCAATGACGACTACCTTTCGAGGGACTGAGGCGATCGTCGCCTCGTACTTAATAAGTAAGTAATAAGATGGATGTGGGTTTTTAGTCACATAATAAACAATTATAAACACATCATTTTAAACGCGGATGCAATACAATAAGACAATTCCCGAAGCCACAACAAAAACAACAACCTAATCATCGTCATCTTCAGCCTCATCTCCATCGATATCCCCATCCCAATCAGTATCAGGTAGAGAGAGAGAGAGAGAGAGGGAGAAGAGCTACAACAACCCATAACAACAAAAGGAGGAGGTGTTTTTTGTTTTTCTTTTTTTGTTAATCGAACAATAAAAATAAATTGAAATTATATATTGATTGTTTTCGTTTTGATTTCTGCTGCTTCACGTGTTCGACTTGTGGCAGATTTGTGGGTTAAGTTAAAGATAAACACGATGTTGATAATAATGACGAGGATGTGGATGAAGATGGGGAAGACATTCAGCAAAGGAGGAAGCGCAGACGTGGAGGACTTTAAGATTATCATTGATTGGTGATTGCGATGTTGTTGTTGCTGAATGTCAGATAAAGGAAGTTTGTGTCTTAAGACTTTGGTTTTTTTATTGAGTGCTATTATGGAGGCTTGCCTATGAAGGCGTTGTAATTATAGCGATATTATATTAGGTGCAAATATCCAGAATGATATGAAAAAATAATCAAAATGGGAAATATTGGACTCTTATTGCTATTAATGCAGTTTATTGTTTAATTTATTTAGAGAAGTTTTCCTCCGTATTTCCTCGAAGCCACTGGCATCATAATAAAAATACAAAAAAAATATATATTCAGAAATATTTATTTATTTATTAATATTAATTACAATACAAATTAAGTCTATATTCTAATTTTACGGTCGAGGGAAAAGCTTGTTTACAGAGACCTAGATTTTTCAGCGACAGACCAGAGCCTCTGGTGGGAATCGAACCCACAACCCCCAAGCTCATAGGCGAGCACACTACCTAATATTTAGAAATATAATATTAAGATTTTAAGGGGCCATAATTCAATTCAAAGTCTTCCGTCGTTTTACCGGATTATGATAACTATAAAGTAGAACTCAGTAAAAACAAAGCGAATTATGAAAATAATCCTGAGTAAACCTGGATGAACTTCTGCAGTAATGTGGGAGACACATTCAATGTACATATCTTAAAAAATATCTAAATATTACTAATATCTAAAATATTAGCATCAACTCCATAAACGATGGGGTAAATCAAACGACCTCAGGGCTGATATTTGAGGGTGGCTTATAGTACGACATCTTTAAGTCCAAAAAAGTCAAAGTGAGTCTGAGTACAGACTACCACTCGTACCAATGTAAGCCATTGGTTTAAGATCCAAAGCTAGAAAATAGGTTAGACGATTTCAGTATATTTGCTTCTGTTTGTTTCTTTAGACTTTTTGTAATAATTTGCTGTATGAAATTAAGTTAGAATTTGCTCTACATTTCAAGTAACCCAAATTAAATTCCAATACATTTTTGAGCCGCCTTTCCTATTGACAAGAAACCGTTCCCAATATTTTATTTGATGTAATCTTTCATTGGGACCACCAAAAAAGTTAAATCGATCTACAAAATGTTCTACAGTTGCGGATTATATATTTTTCCATTCTTAATGGTGTGAGAATAAAATTGATCATTTCCTATCATTAATTTCTATACAAAGCAAAAAAAACCTGTGCCAATTTTCAATAAATCGTTTTTGCTAAAAGACCTAAATATTTTTTTGTTATCAAAAAAGGTCATCATCTCAAAATTGATACAATGTGAAATGGACACAAAAAAAACAGAACACCGTACGATTTGTACCCAATCGCAAAGCTAAAAATAATTGCTTTCTCCACACAACCAAAAAAAAAAAAATAATACAAAAAGACACGAAACCCCAAAAATTGGTTATCTAAGTTAATATGTTATCCGTGGCACTCTTTTTTGTGGTTGAAAAAAAAATTGAGAACACATTTTGGTTTGATTTCAAACCAAAAAAAGAATTCATTAAAAAATTTTAAATCCAATTTTCTATAAACACACATAATGACTTGAACAAAATTGTAGAAGAAAAAACTCTAAAAACTCCAAATCGAAAAAATCGACTCTAAAAAACGTGAAGTATAAACACAGAAATTAAATGATAAATGTTTTAACATCAGTGCGTTGACATGTGTTTTTTTTTTTCTCCTCTGGAAATCAAAATCATTAGATATCATCAGCAAAACAGCAATAGGACAGACTACAGCGGCAGAGTGGAATCACCAAAACAACACCATTGCCTTCGCTACAGTCAACAAATGAACCTCCATCAAAACACCTTTGCTGTGGTTCACATGGAGAAGAGGTTTTTTCTCATTTTAAGATTTTGTCGCTTTGTCATCATCTCCTGCGAAGGCATCCAAGTTAGACGAATACGAATACAAACGAATAAAGGCAGAAATAAAGTCACAAGTTGGAATTAATGTCAACGTTAGATGGTTCACATGTTTGTCGCTGATAACCATCCGAAGTGATAAACAGCCAAAGTCATAGCCACTGAATCAGTTTCAACTCCAACATCATCTAAATCAAAGTCAGCTCTCCCAAGACACAGTGGGAGAATTTCGAAAAATAAACAAATCTAAAGATTCCCAGTTCCTGAAAAAATCTAAATAAAAACCTTTTTAATAAATAATTGTTAGAAATAAAAAAGAAATGGAAATGGAAAAAAATCTAGGAAATTTTCTGTAAATAAAAAAAATTTCTAGGAAATTTTCGATAAGTACAAAATTTGTAAGAAATTTTCGATAAATGAAAAATTTCTGAGAAAATTTTAGGTAAATAATTTTTTTTGAAAAACTAAAAAATTTCAATAAATAAAACTTTTCGATAAATAAAAAATTTTCGATAAATTAAAATTAAATAACAAATTTTCGTTAAATTACAAATAAATAAACAAATTTTCGATAAATACAAAATTTCCAAGAAATGTTCGATTAATACAAAAAAAAATTCGATACATAAATATTTTCGATAAATTAAAAATTTCCGATAAATACAAAATTCCTAAGAAATTTTCGATAAATACAAATTTCAAGAAAATTTTTGATAAATACAAAATTTCAAAGAAATTTTCAATAAATACAAAATGCCTAAGAAATTTTCGATAAATACAAAATGTTTAAGAAATTTTCCATAAATACAAAATTTTTGTAAAAACAAAAATTTCGATAAAAAAAATTTCCGAAAAAATAAAAAAATTTGGATCAATTAAAAATAAATAAAAAATTTCTAAGAAATTTTCGATAAATACAAGATTTCAAAGAAATTTTCGATAAATACAAAAATTTGATAAATAGAAAATTTCTAAGAAATTTTCCATAAATACAAATTTCTAGGAAATTTTCGATAAGTACATAATTTTTCAGTAAGTTTCGATAAAAACAAAATTTTTAAGAAATTTTCGATAAATACAAAATTTCTAAGAAATTTACGATAAATACAAAATTTCGAAAAATACCAAATTTCTGAGAAAATTTCTAATAAATTTTCGGAAAATAACAATTTTTTGAAAAAAAAATTTCGATAAATAAAAAATTTCTAAGATTTTTTCGATTAATACAAAATTTTCGATAAATACAAAAATTCTAAAAAATTTTCGATAAATACAAAATTTCTAAAAAAATTACGATAAATACAAAATTTCTCAGAAATTTTCGATAAATACAAAATTTCTAGGAAATTAGCTAAAAATAAAAAATTTCGATAAATAGAAAATTTTTAAGAAAATAAAAAATTTCTAGGAAAGTTTCTATAAGTACAAAATTTGTAAGTAATTTTCGATAAAAACAAAATTTTTAAGAAATTTTCGATAAATACTAAATTTTCTATAAATACAAAATATCTAAGAAATTTTCGATAAATACAAAATATCTAAGAAATTTTCGATAAATACAAAATTTCTAAAAATAATTAGGTAAATAAACATTTTCTGATAAATAAAAGAATTTCGATAAATTAAACATTTCTGAGGAATTTTTTATAAATAAATTTTCAATAAAAAACATTTCTCGGACATTTTCTGTAAATAAAAAAATGTGTAGGAAATTTTCGATAAGTACAAAATTTGTAAGAAATTTAAAATAAATAAAAAAGGTTGTGTGTATGTATCGTTGGCCTTTTTTTGTTAGTTGTTTGTTTGTATCGTTTGGCTTAAGGCTTGAGTTAAAAAACTGGTGTTGTTGTTTTTATTTTATTTATTTAATGTTCCAATATTTCGATTGAATTCTTCAATCATCTTCAGGGAGACTAACAAAATTAACAGAAATACAAAATACATTTATAATAAAACAATTAAAAACGAGTATACTAACATATATAACAAAAATATTTACTTTAATGGGAAATTCTTAGCAAACAGTCCGTTTAGCTTATGGTGCTTTTTTTCTTCGTCTTTCAATTTTGTCTTAAAATTCTTGCCTATACGATAAGGAAAAATATGACTTAGCTTTTAGAACTGACAATACGGTCAATAATTTATTCAGCAATATTAAGACAAAATTGAAAGACGAAGAAAAATCGAACTTAGTTTATAGGATTAAATGTAACGGTGACAAGTCCAACGTATGCCAAAAGGTATATGTTGGCACGACAAAGACTAAATTGAAAACGCGACATTCTTCACATAAATCTGACCAAAAAGCTTTCTATAAACCGCTGGAACAAAAGACCGCACTGGCCGCGCACTGTACCTTGACAGGCCATAGTCCCAATTTTGACGATGTGAAGATATTGACAGAAGAGAGCAATTATCATCGCAGATATACTCTAGAAATGCTACATATAATTGACACTCCAAATGACAAACGACTTAATTACAAGAGAGACACAGAGAATTGCGCCAAAATCTATCGCTACACAGTAAACAAATACAGACGTTCAAAAACAAACTTCCCTTGACAAAAGCACCATAAGCTAAACGGACTGTTTGCTAAGAATTTCCCATTAAAGTAAATATTTTTGTTATACAGGGTTGCCCATATTCGACGGACCCACGAACTCGTTGGGCCCATTCCAATCGACGAGGCTTGTCCGCAGGCAACAATCTTTGCGTCAATTGAATTTTGTACGGGAACAAATGCAAATCAACGCGAATAATCCGTTGTAAAGTGGACCGAGCCATGCCCAACTGCTGAGAACGGCGTTTTTGGGATGTTCTTGGGGACCTCTCAACACTGGCTCGTACGGCAGCGATATTCTCGGCCGATAGCCTTGGTCGACTTTTATTTGGCCTCTTCGGATTAGAAAGAGCCTCACCAGTCGAAAATTTTTCGTATAAACGCTTAATGGTGTTCTTAGAAGGCGCACTTCTCACATTTTTTAATATTTTAAAAGCACGTTGACTTGACTTCTTCTGTTGAATGTAAATTTCAACTATTTCAGAGCGCTCGCGTGGCGTGTATTGTTCCATGGTAAAAATCTGCTTGGACTGACGCTTCAAACGCGGTATGTCATTAAGCGATCTGACATCTCTGTCAAAAGTTATGGCGTTGCCAGATGGGTCCGTCGAATATGGGAGACCCTGTCTATGTTAGTATACTCGTTTTTAATTGTTTTATTATAAATGTATTTTGTATTTCTGTTAATTTTGTTAGTCTCCCTGAAGATGATTGAAGAATTCAATCGAAATATTGGAACATTAAATAAATAAAATAAAAACAACAACACCAGTTTTTTAACTCAAGCCTGAAGCCAAACGATACAAACAAATAAATAAAAAATTTCTAAGAAATTTTCGATAAATACCAAATTTCTAAAAAATTTTCGATAAATTCAAAATTTCTAAGAAATTTTCGATATATAAGAAATTTTCGATAAATACAAAATGTCAAAGAAACTTTCGACAAATACAAAATTCCTAAGAAATTTTTGATAAATACAAAATTTATAAAAAAATTTTGAAAAAATAAAAAAATTTCGATAAATAAAAATTTACGATTAATATTTTAAGATATTATTTTAAATACAAAATTTCGGAGAAAATTGTCGGTAAATACAATTTTGTTGAAAAATAAAAAATTTCGATAAATTAAAAACAAATAAACATTTTCTAAGGAATTTTCGATAAATAAAAAATTTGTAAGAAGTTTTCAGTAAATACAAAATTTCTAGGAAATTTTCGATTAATACAAAGTTTCAAAGACATTTTCGATAAATACAAAACTTCTACGAAATTTTTGATAAATACAAAATTACTAAGAAATTTTAAGAAAATTTCCTAAAAATAAAAAATTCGATAAATAGAACATTTCTAAGAAATTTTCGATAAATACAAAATATGTAAGTAATTTTTGATAAAACTAATTTTTAAGAAATTTTCGATAAATACAAAATTTCTAAGAAATTTTCGATAAATACAAAATTTTTAGGAAATTTTCTATAAATACAAAATTTCTAGAAATTTTCTATAAATAAAAAATTTCTACGAGCGCCCCAGTAGGCGAGTTGGTAGCGTACTCGCCTATGAGTTTGGGGGTCGTGGGTTCGATTCCCACCAGAGGCTCTGGTCTGTCGCTGCAAAAAACATTAAGCCATATGGTCTTTGTAACCCGGCCTTTCCCTGGACCTTAAAATTAGAATATAAATTTACTTTGTATTGTAATTCATATAAATAAATAAATAAATAAATAATAAAAAGTTTCTAAGAAATTTTCTATAAATAAAAAAATTCTAAGAAATTTTCTATAAATAAAAAAATTCTAAGAAATTTTCTATAAATAAAAAAATTCTAAGAAATTTTCTATTAATAAAAAAATTCTAAGAAATGTTCTATAAATAAAAAATTTCTAGGAAATTTTCTATAAATAAAAAATTTCTAGGAAATTTTCTATAAATAAAAAATTTCTAGGAAATTTTCTATAAATACAAAATTTCTAGGAAATTTTCTGTAAATACAAAATTTCTAGGAAATTTTCTGTAAATGCAAAATTTCTAGGAAATTTTCTATAAATAAAAAATTTCTAAAAAAATTTCTAGGAAATTTCCCATAAATAAAAAAATTCTAGAAAATTTCCTATAAATAAAAAATTTCTAGGAAATTTTCTATAAATAAAAAATTTCTAAGGAATTTTATATAAATAAATTTTCAATAACAAAAATTTCCAGGAAATTTTCTGTAAATAAAAAATGTTCCTACACATTTTCAATAAGTGCAAAATTTGTAAGAAATTAAAAATAAATAAAAAATTTCTAAGAAATTTTTTATAAATAAAAAATATCTATGAAATTTTCTTAAAATAAAAAATTTCTATAAAATTGTAATTTTCGATAAATACAAAATTTCTAGGAAATGTTCTAAACTCGTAAATACAAAATTTCTAGAAAATTTTCTATAAATACAAAATTTCTAGGAAATTTTCTATAAATACAAAATTTCTAGGAAATAAACAAATTTCTAGGAAATTTCCTATAAATAAAAAATTTCTAGGAAATTTTCTATAAATAAAAATTTCTAGGAAATTTTCTATAAATAAAAAATTTCTAAGAAATTATCTATAAATAAAAAATTTTTAGGAAATTTCCCATAAATAAAAAAATTCTAGAAAATTTCCTATAAATAAAAAATTTCTAAGGAATTTTATATAAATAAATTTTCAATAACAAAAATTTCCAGGAAATTTTCTGTAAATAAAAAATGTTCCTACACATTTTCGATAAGTGCAAAATTTGTAAGAAATTAAAAATAAATAAAAAATTTCTAAGAAATTTTTTATAAATAAAAAATATCTATGAAATTTTCTTAAAATAAAAAATTTCTATAAAATTGTAATTTTCGATAAATACAAAATTTCTAGGAAATGTTCTAAACTCGTAAATACAAAATTTCTAGAAAATTTTCTATAAATACAAAATTTTAAAGAAATTTTCTATAAATACAAAATTTCTAGGAAATAAACAAATTTCTAGGAAATTTCCTATAAATAAAAAATTTCTAGGAAATTTTCTATAAATAAAAATTTCTAGGAAATTTTCTATAAATAAAAATTTCTAGGAAATTTTCTATAAATAAAAAATTTCTAAGAAATTATCTATAAATAAAAAATTTCTAGGAAATTTCCCATAAATAAAAAAATTCTAGAAAATTTCCTATAAATAAAAAATTTCTAAGGAATTTTATATAAATAAATTTTCAATAACAAAAATTTCCAGGAAATTTTCTGTAAATAAAAAATGTTCCTACACATTTTCGATAAGTGCAAAATTTGTAAGAAATTAAAAATAAATAAAAAATTTCTAAGAAATTTTTTATAAATAAAAAATATCTATGAAATTTTCTTAAAATAAAAAATTTCTATAAAATTGTAATTTTCGATAAATACAAAATTTCTAGGAAATGTTCTAAACTCGTAAATACAAAATTTCTATAAAATTTTCTATAAATACAAAATTTCTAGGAAATTTTCTATAAATACAAAATTTCTAGGAAATAAACAAATTTCTAGGAAATTTCCTATAAATAAAAAATTTCTAGGAAATTTTCTATAAATAAAAATTTCTAGGAAATTTTCTATAAATAAAAAATTTCTAAGAAATTATCTATAAATAAAAAATTTCTAGGAAATTTCCCATAAATAAAAAAATTCTAGAAAATTTCCTATAAATAAAAAATTTCTAAGGAATTTTATATAAATAAATTTTCAATAACAAAAATTTCCAGGAAATTTTCTGTAAATAAAAAATGTTCCTACACATTTTCGATAAGTGCAAAATTTGTAAGAAATTAAAAATAAATAAAAAATTTCTAAGAAATTTTTTATAAATAAAAAATATCTATGAAATTTTCTTAAAATAAAAAATTTCTATAAAATTGTAATTTTCGATAAATACAAAATTTCTAGGAAATGTTCTAAACTCGTAAATACAAAATTTCTATAAAATTTTCTATAAATACAAAATTTCTAGGAAATTTTCTATAAATACAAAATTTCTAGGAAATAAACAAATTTCTAGGAAATTTCCTATAAATAAAAAATTTCTAGGAAATTTTCTATAAATAAAAATTTCTAGGAAATTTTCTATAAATAAAAAATTTCTAAGAAATTATCTATAAATAAAAAATTTCTAGGAAATTTCCCATAAATAAAAAAATTCTAGAAAATTTCCTATAAATAAAAAATTTCTAAGGAATTTTATATAAATAAATTTTCAATAACAAAAATTTCCAGGAAATTTTCTGTAAATAAAAAATGTTCCTACACATTTTCGATAAGTGCAAAATTTGTAAGAAATTAAAAATAAATAAAAAATTTCTAAGAAATTTTTTATAAATAAAAAATATCTATGAAATTTTCTTAAAATAAAAAATTTCTATAAAATTGTAATTTTCGATAAATACAAAATTTCTAGGAAATGTTCTAAACTCGTAAATACAAAATTTCTAGAAAATTTTCTATAAATAGAAAATTTCTAGGAAATTTTCTATAAATACAAAATTTCTAGGAAATTTTCTATAAATACAAAATTTTAAAGAAATTTTCTGTAAATAAAAAATGTTCCTACACATTTTCGATAAGTGCAAAATTTGTAAGAAATTAAAAATAAATAAAAAATTTTTAAGAAATTTTTTATAAATAAAAAATATCTATGAAATTTTCTTAAAATAAAAAATTTCTATAAAATTGTAATTTTCGATAAATACAAAATTTCTAGGAAATGTTCTAAACTCGTAAATACAAAATTTCTAGAAAATTTTCTATAAATACAAAATTTCTAGGAAATTTTCTATAAATACAAAATTTCTAGGAAATAAACAAATTTCTAGGAAACTTCCTATAAATAAAAAATTTCTAGGAAATTTTCTATAAATAAAAATTTCTAGGAAATTTTCTATAAATAAAAAATTTCTAAGAAATTATCTATAAATAAAAAATTTCTAGGAAATTTCCCATAAATAAAAAAATTCTAGAAAATTTCCTATAAATAAAAAATTTCTAAGGAATTTTATATAAATAAATTTTCAATAACAAAAATTTCCAGGAAATTTTCTGTAAATAAAAAATGTTCCTACACATTTTCGATAAGTGCAAAATTTGTAAGAAATTAAAAATAAATAAAAAATTTCTAAGAAATTTTTTATAAATAAAAAATATCTATGAAATTTTCTTAAAATAAAAAATTTCTATAAAATTTTAATTTTCGATAAATACAAAATTTCTAGGAAATGTTCTAAACTCGTAAATACAAAATTTCTATAAAATTTTCTATAAATACAAAATTTCTAGGAAATTTTCTATAAATACAAAATTTCTAGGAAATAAACAAATTTCTAGGAAATTTCCTATAAATAAAAAATTTCTAGGAAATTTTCTATAAATAAAAATTTCTAGGAAATTTTCTATAAATAAAAAATTTCTAAGAAATTATCTATAAATAAAAAATTTCTAGGAAATTTCCCATAAATAAAAAAATTCTAGAAAATTTCCTATAAATAAAAAATTTCTAAGGAATTTTATATAAATAAATTTTCAATAACAAAAATTTCCAGGAAATTTTCTGTAAATAAAAAATGTTCCTACACATTTTCGATAAGTGCAAAATTTGTAAGAAATTAAAAATAAATAAAAAATTTCTAAGAATTTTTTTATAAATAAAAAATATCTATGAAATTTTCTTAAAATAAAAAATTTCTATAAAATTGTAATTTTCGATAAATACAAAATTTCTAGGAAATGTTCTAAACTCGTAAATACAAAATTTCTAGAAAATTTTCTATAAATAGAAAATTTCTAGGAAATTTTCTATAAATACAAAATTTCTAGGAAATTTTCTATAAATACAAATTTTTAAAGAAATTTTCTGTAAATAAAAAATGTTCCTACACATTTTCGATAAGTGCAAAATTTGTAAGAAATTAAAAATAAATAAAAAATTTTTAAGAAATTTTTTATAAATAAAAAATATCTATGAAATTTTCTTAAAATAAAAAATTTCTATAAAATTGTAATTTTCGATAAATACAAAATTTCTAGGAAATGTTCTAAACTCGTAAATACAAAATTTCTAGAAAATTTTCTATAAATACAAAATTTCTAGGAAATTTTCTATAAATACAAAATTTCTAGGAAATTTTCTATAAATACAAAATTTTAAAGAAATTTTCTTTATCAGAAATTTTCTGTAAATAAAAAATTTCTAGAAAATTTTCTATAAATAAAACAAATCAATAAAATTTTTCATAAATAAAAAATTTCTAGAAAATTTTCTGTAAATAAAAAATTTCTAGAAAATTTCTGTAAATAAACAAATTTCTAGGAAATTTCCTATAAATAAAAAATTTCTAGGAAATTTTCTATAAATAAAAATTTCTAGGAAATTTTCTATAAATAAAAAAATTCTAAGAAATTTTCTATAAATAAAAAATTTCTATGAAATTGCCCAGAAATAAAAAAATTCTAGAAAATTTCCTATAAATAAAAAATTTCTAGGAAATTTTCTATAAATAAAAAAATTCTAAGGAATTTTATATAAATAAATTTTCAATAACAAAAATTTCCAGGAAATTTTCTGTAAATAAAAAATGTTCCTACACATTTTCTATAAGTGCAAAATTTGTAAGAAATTAAAAATAAATAAAAAATTTCTAAGAAATTTTTTATAAATAAAAAATATCTATGAAATTTTCTTAAAATAAAAAATTTCTATAAAATTGCAATTTTCGATAAATACAAAATTTCTAGGAAATGTTCTAAACTCGTAAATACAAAATTTCTAGAAAATTTTCTATAAATACAAAATTTCTAGGAAATTTTCTATAAATACAAAATTTTTAGGAAATTTTCTATAAATACAAAATTTTAAAGAAATTTTCTGTAAATAAAAAATTTCTAGAAAATTTTCTATAAATAAAACAAATCAATAAAATTTTTCATAAATAAAAAATTTCTAGAAAATGTTCTGTAAATAAAAAATTTCTAGAAAATTTCTGTAAATAAACAAATTTCTAGGAAATTTTCTATAAATAAAAAATTTCTAGGAAATTTTCTATAAATAAAAATTTCTAGGAAATTTTCTATAAATAAAAATTTTTATAAAATTTATCTGTAAATAAAAAATTTCTAGAAAATTTTCTATAAATAAAAAATTTCTAGGAAATTTTCTATAAATAAAAAATTTCTAGAACATTTTCTATAATAAAAAAATCTATAAAACTTTCTATAAAAATTCTAAATTAAACTTTAGATTTAGATTTTTTTTTTTGCCCAAATCCTCCCACTGTGCTCTGTACCCCAGCTTCAGCTCTAACTAGCTATGAGTTTATTATGATTTTTGTTTAGTTTTCCTATTTCTGTTTCCACCTCCTCTCTGTTTACCTACACTTTCTTCTTCTACAGCATTTATGTGTGGCACACAATTTTTCCCATAGTCTCCCCTCTATGTCAAGCTTAATTTAAACACGGAATGATTTGAAGACGACAAGTGACATGGATGTCTTGTCGAATTTGGTGAGATGAAATAAAATATGGACAAACAAAACCCCAAAAATCCCTTCCCTCCTCCAGACAAGATGAAAAAAATCAAGCATAATTTATTGTCATCTATCTAACTTTGGTCATTACCACCACAACCAATAGTGGTAGTCGTAGTACACCTCCAAATTGGTCTTAGGCCTCCTCCATGTGATAATTATAAATAAATGTTCAAAATTTACCGTTAAGTTAAACAATTTTTTAATTAAACAATGATCCCTGAACAATAGATGACAAACAGTCAATTGCCTAACAATTTTCTCGTGGAGGAAAACTTTCAGTGTTATGTAAAGTTTGTTGCTTAATTCTTTTGTTTTCCAAAGGCGCCGTCTCGAGGGAGACAAAAAGAGTAACGTTTTTTTCTTGACCACAATAAATTCTATATTTTTCACTACTTAACTGGGGAGGAATGTAATTAACTTAAATCTGTGCATTTAACATGTGGTGCATTGTTTTTGGAAATCATAACGTTTGTTGCTTAAGTCTTTTGTTTTTTTTTCTCTTTTCTTAACTAAAATAACAAAGGTTTGGTTTTCACATTTACTGTTTTTTTTAAGAAATTCTGTTAAGCTTTTATTAAGCTAGCTTAGTTAATAAAAGAGTTAATTTAGTAATAGACTAAGACTGTTTTTAAATTTAAAAGTTGTGAGTTTTGAGAAATGCGGAAATTATTTTTTTTTCTAAAAAAATATTTTCTTGCCATTCCTTTACATTCAAAATAATGTGTCGATTATGGACAATTTTTTATGCGATATATGTACAACAGTGGTTGCATGAATGCAATAATTTAGAAAAAGTTTGATGGATTGGTTAAAAACTTAAATAAAAATAGGAAAATCTTGAAGGATTTGTCAAAAAAAGATAGACGATATTGCTATTTTTTAAGATTTTTTCCATTGATAACCTCGGCATGCCACTATTTCCTGTTATAGCCTCTTAAATAAAAATAAGAACATCTTTAATTAAATGTTCTAGAAATTTTTTATCTTAGTCATGCTTGCTGTCATTCATAAATGTCATCAACATTCAAAGAAACTGCGTCTTGAAAAACACCAGATGTGTCTTGCCCAGACATGAAACTGTGTCTGCTCTAAGGTCTGAAATTATTCTATTTAATTATATATTTTTACTTTACAGAACATTTTCTCGGGCTTTCATTGCTTTTTGGTGCAAATTACCAGAGTCTGTAGAAAGTTGTGTTTGCTTAAGTCTTTTGTTTTTCCCAAGCTAATTACCCAGATATTGTACTTCATGTTGGTGCTTTTCAAATTATAATTATGTTCTCGGTTTCTAATTATTCATTTGGCGGAAATATGAATAACTTAAGAAAAGTATCACACCAAAATAAATTAGCATGACATACTTTTTCTTCTTATACATTGAGATGATGTAAATTTTGCTAGTGTAATGTGTCAGTATTGCGCAGTGTATTATATACATATGTATGTAGCTAATATGTAAATGATCCAGTGATTAAGATAAATTATGTTCTTGTTTTCTTTTCAGTTTTATTTATGGACATTTTTTGAAATTTATATTTCACCCTGTGTGAAGTTAGGCGTAAGCAGTAGTGGGCAGATTGCAGATTTTTCACCTAAAATAGAACAATTACTAATTAGAGCGAATCCGTTAGGTCTAGAGTCTAGACTCAGGTAGTTGAATACTTACACTAATCTTACAGCTCAATAAATATTTTCTAAATTAATTCATAAAATTCGTAGTTTTATGGGGTAAATTGCACAAATGTGGTTTTAAATGGATGGGGTAACTGTCCCGTTTTTTTCAAATTTCTTTTAGATTTTAACCGGGTTCAGTTGATATTACGTCTTTGTTTTTAGCACCAAGGAGGAAAAATAGACCATTGTTGCTTACTCCGATCGAATTAGAATCACTTTCTGAGTCGATTTAGGACGTTCGTCCGATTGTCTAACTATAAATTTTGGTAATCAAAGAACACGTCACAAATATTGTTTTAGTAATAATGGGGTTTCGAGTAGGGTTGGTATGATTTTGAAGTAACGTTTCGGCCATTTGTAATATGTCATGATCTGTCATTTTTGTTAAATCCAAAAAAAAAAACACTTTCCAGTCAACCTTCGACCTTGACACCTATGAGCTAGCTCTCGTTAAGAGCTATCTGTTTGCCATTGGCCGATTCCCGATCCGATGTACCGTTAAGGAACTACAGCAAAAATAAACAATCCGTTCACATTTGAAAATCATGTCAATTTTTTTAAATCCAAAAACAACCACTTTCCAGTCGACCTACGACCTTGACACTCATGAGCAATATTTTAGCTCTCGTTAAGAGCTATCTTTTTGCAAATGAAACAATTGAATTGTTGCGAGAAAAGTTTGGAGATTCGATTATTTCAAGAATTTGTGATATTGAATGGCCCCCAAGAAGTTGTGATTTAAGTCCATTCGACAATTTCTGGTGGCGTTATTTGAAGTCATTGGTCTTTCGAAATAAACCAGACTCTCTTCAAGCGTTACAAGTCAATATTGAACGTGCCATTGATGACATACGACTTGATGTAGTGGAAAAAGTGCTCTAAAATTAGGTTTATCGAATTCGTTCCTGCAGAAAAAGTCGTGGATACCATTTGAATGACGTTTTATTTAGAAATTAATTGTATCGGTTGTATTTCACATTAAATAAAAAACTTTTGAATTTAAAAGAAATCATTTTTTTCCAAGAAATCGTATGACTCTTATTGAAAAACCCTGTACAAGTATAAAATTTTGCACATATCTGCAAATAATAATATATGGAATAATAATATATGTCAGAAATTTTCGATTTCGAGATTTTGGCATAAATGTATTCAGCTAATCATTATCTATCGGTCGATAAAAGACACTCCTATGTAAGTCCAATTTTTGCTCTTTTGACTTTTTCCAACACTCAATTTCCAACACAGAAGTATGCACATTTAATAACAAATGTACTGCGAGAGAACAGAGAATTTTGGCTCTCCTGAACATTTTGATTTTTGAGATTTGCTGTTATTCCAGCACAAAAATTTTTAGCTTGACAAAAGAATGAACTTTATTTAAAATTAAAAACGATTCAGATTTAGATATAGCTTCTATATAATTTATAAAAAATTTCAAATAGAGAGGTAACTTGATGCGAAAACAAGTAACATTGCTGAACCAATCCCCAGGTCTTTATGAAAGTTTCTTGAGTTAGGAATAATCACTACCGAATTTTATGATAATCGGTACATATCCAACCGATCTTTATGAAATTTAAAAATTTAAGTTCCTTGACTTAAGAATGAACACTCCCCAGTTTGAAGAAAACGTTTTATTTTAAATATAGTCCATCAAGCGAGTGCATTTTTAAAACAGATCTCTTCTGATTCGCTACAACTTGTTAACTTATGCATCAATTTTCTGCTAAAACCTCAATTTTTTCAAAAGTTTATCTTTATTCTGATAGATAAACAAGTCCCATCCCACTAATATACCGCAAAGCTCTTAATAGAGAATAGTAAGTCGAAATCGACTTTAGTCGATGATCGATTATGAGGCTAAAACACGACTATATCGTGGTCGACTTTTTGCTTCCAACTATATGCTGAAATCGGCTTTTGGCTTCGATTAATCGAAACAACATATAATCCGTAAAATAAAGCACATTTTTATTTTATTCCAATATACAAACTGAAAATTATCACAGTTTCTATGACGATTTAATTTATGGCTCTACTAAAAAGAAAGAGTACAATTTTGTTTACTAAATTTGAAGGTACATTTAAATACGCTATGTCTCTAAGTGAATCCTATTTAGGATTTTACCCTACTCGGGTAGCACTTTCATTTCAGTTTCGCCACGTTGCTTCATATTTCCATTTATCTGCAATTCTTGCACAATGCCATATCTCCTGGACTTCAGAAGCATGTATTTAAAATTATTAATCTGCTTGGAAAAGGATAAATTGCAATGAATTACTACAATTGTATAATTTGACACATTTCAAAGAAAGAAACTAACTTAATGCTGTTATAATCGACTTTTATTTTTTTTAAAAAATTGAAAAAATAGCTATCGAAAACACTTTGGGCAAAATTTTCTAAATACAATAGGTAACACTATGCAACAAAATTTTTGTCAGACAGACGGACGGACATTGAGCCAAATCGAATTTCCACCACACATACATACATTGCACATACACGGGGTAAAATCGCCTTTTTTGATATGTTTGAATCGAAAGAAAATATATTTGGAACACATATTTTTAAATGTTTTATATTTCTGAGTAAATAAATTTTATTTGAAAATCAATAAAATTTACTTGGAACGCATATATTAATATATTAGAACTAAATATATTTGCAAACTAATTTTCTCAAATAAAATATGTATTTATATACCAATAAAATTATTGTTTAGGAATATCTTCAAATATATATAATTTAAGAAAGATTTTCAAAACTTTGGTGAATTTTTCTAATTTCATTTTTAATTTTTCCTTTGTTTCGAATTATTTTTCCCAGTCAAAAATACCATTAGCAGCATTGCATTCTGTTTTAAGGGACTCATTTTAAATTTCTGGGTATTTCATGTCAGCATTTTTTTCAATCCTTCGAGTAAATTAATGTTATAAAAAATTATACGATTTCAATTAAAAATGTCTAAAAAATTATCATTAAATTACTGAAAAACTTAACACAATTAAGGTTAAATATTTTCGGAATACTTAAATTTAAGTACATTTTTGTTTCGAAATTAAAATCCCAAATAAAAGGTATTAGGGTGAAAACAAGGATTTGTTTAGAACAACATCTTCCCAAATATATAATTGTTGTGTGTACCAAATATTATATATTTAGAGTGTGCCATAAACATATATATGCTTCAAGCCGAATATGTTTGGGACAATATACTACAGAAGCGATTTTTTTTCAGCGTGTACCTCATGATATGAGGTATGTGCAATCCCATGATTTTTAATTTTTGTGTGGACTTAGCATATTTGCATACCATTGCAAAACAAAGGAAAAAGCAACGTAACGGTATTTTCTTTTCTCTAGATGATGTATTTTTGATTGTTCTACAATTCTATAACAAAATCTCAATTTTCATAAAAATGGACTTGGCATATTTGCTAATGCTTAAAATTGTGTGTAGTACAATGCTTTTATAGTACCTACAGTCCAGTAAAAGTTGGTGTTATTACCACGGCCCTGTTGTTACTTCCCATACAAGTGGACCACTTAGATTCCTGCACATAAGAACACTTGACATTTTGTACAGTCTAATGTTTTTATAGTACCCATACTATATTGAAAAACGCCCCTTTTGGTACCTTCCAAGCAAAATTGACAAAATAAAAAATATCAAAAACTATTATTTGAATTTCTCTATTTTTAAAATATGGATCATAATTTTTACGATTATCCATAGACTTTATTGTACAAATAGACATTGTTTTCTTCGTTAAGATGTTAGTTTTCAATAAAAGGAACAACAATGTTTTTCAATATTTTTCTTTTTTAAAAAAATCTATTAAAAAAAATCCATTGTTTTCTAATTTTTTTACGACGGTTGCTTAAAATCCGTTTCTACGAGGGTGATGTTTCCAACATTTCTAGCCCTCATAATTTCCTTTAATTTAAATGATATCCCGGCTTTATCGAGCTTATGCTTCAAAAATATGGTTCAAATGCTAAAGGTAACTTCCATGAAAATTGGAATTGTAGAAAAAAATTATAAAAACAAGTAAGAAAGTTCAGTCGCGTAAACCGACTTATGAAACCCCCCACCATGAGTCCCATAATAATATTCGAAAATTTATTTTTTTTTTGTTTTTATTAAATTATTATCAATTTCAATTGCATTTAATAACTTTAAAGTATGTACTGGTATTAAAGATAAAAGCTGTTAACTTTTGGTACAAAAAGATCCAATTGTGTGGGAGGTACCAAAATGGGCGTCCCAGTAACGCCCACTTTTCTCTGGACTCTAGGTACTATAGAAGTATTACACTGTACAAAATTTCAAGTACTGTTATTGAAGATAAAAACTGTTTACTTTTGGTACAAAATGGTCCAATTGTGTGGGAGGTACCAAAACGGAGGTGCCAATAACGCCCACTTTTCTGTGGACTCTAAGTAATTTAAAAGCATTACACTGTACACAATTTCAAGTATTTGTATGAACTGATATTAAAGCCATAAGCAGTTAAGTTTAGGTGCAAAATGGTCCATTTGTGTGGTGGGTACCAAAAAGGGAGTGGCCACTTCGCCCATTTTTCTTGACATGTTAGCGACTAACAAACTAACACTATGTGTGTAATTTCAGAAGATTCGAGTTAGTAGTATAGAAGGTATTAAAGAATCAATATTTCAGTAAAAGTTAACCCTTTGTGGGGGAGGTACTAGAAGGAGTGGACCAATATGGCCCATCTTCAAACTTAGCCGGAGTTAGAGAAAAATATTACCGCATACCAAGTTTGAAGTCAATCGGTTACTCGTTTCGACAAGTTGTCGTGCGCACCAGCCAGCAGACAGACACACAGACAGACGGACGGACATTGCTCAATGACCCAAAAATGACCCAAAACGGATTTCCGCCGAACATACTTGGGGTCTTAGGTCATTCCTTCGATGTGTTACACTTTGGCAAATGATATATACCCTCCTCTCTAAGGTGAGGGGATACAAATATGGTCCAAATACTAAAGGCAACTTCCAATAAAATGCGAATTTTAAAGTCATTTTTTAAAATTTTTTTAATCCTTTTTTCGTTTTTTTTTGATAATATGTTATGCACAGTTTATCGACAAAAATTTGTTGCAAAGTGTTATTTTTATCCACTCACCTTTTAGAAGAGGGTATGTTTGGGACAAGAGCGACTTTTTTCAGCGTGTATCATTTGCTACGAGCCAAAACAGTAAATTTAAGTCATTTGAGCAATGTCCGTCCGTCTTTCTGTCTGTCTGCTGACTGGTGCGCACGATAACTCTCGAAAGGATCAACCGATTGACTTCAAATTTGGTATGCGGTAATTTGTTACTATATCTCCGATTAAGTTCGAAGAGGGCCTTCTAGTACCTCCTCCACAAAGGGTTAACTTTTAGTGAAACATTGATTCTTTAATAACTTCTATACTACTTACTCGAATCTTCTAAAAATCCAGTACTATATTAGTTTATTAGTCGCCAGCACCTCAAGAAAATTTGGCGAAATTGTCACGTCCCTTTTGCTACCTCCCACACAACTGGACCATTTAGCGCCAAAAGTAAACTGTTTATAGGTTTAATATCAGTTCATACAAATACTTGAAATTTTGTACAGTGTAATATTTTTATAGTACCTAGAGTCCAGAGAAAAGTGGGCGTTATTGGCACGCTCCACTTTGGTACCTCTCATTCAAATGGACAATTTTGTACCTGAAGTTAACAGCTTATAACTTTAATACCAGTGAATACTTTAAAGTTATTAAATGCAATTTAAATTGATAAGAATCTAATTAAAACAAAAAATAAAAAATTTAAGAATATTTTTTGGGACTGAAGGTCAGAGGAAGTCGGTTTACCCGACTGAACTTTCTTACTTGTTATAGTACCCGTCATAGTCCATTGAAAATGGGAGTTAATGTCTGACCCTTTTTGGTACTTTCCACACAAAATGACCGAAATAAAAAATATGAAAAATATTTTTTTTAATTTCGCTTACTTTTACAATATGAGCCGTATATTTCGTACCATTTTTTTTAAAAAGAAATAAACTTTTTTCTCTTTTGTTCAGCGACTGTTTCTACGTGAAAAATTTAATTCAACGCGTACCTAGGGCTTATATTTAAAAACTGTGGTCCAAATACTAAAGGTAACTTCGATGAAAATTGGCATTTAAAAAAACTTTACGATGAAAAATTTTTGTTTTGATTTTATAGAAAAATATGCCTCAATCTACAGAAAAAAATTTAGGTCTCGGACACAAATAAAATTTTGTTGCACAGTGTAATTGGTGTTATATCCATAAAAATACAGGGTGTCTAAAATAAGCCGCACACAATTTGCGAATTTATTTTCAAAGTTCTATACTATATTTATAATATAGCTTATCCTGTGCACTCAGAAAAAAGTGAACCGTGGAGCAAGTTAAAATTATCTAAACTATAGGAATATTACACTTCCTAAAGCTAGTTTTCCTAATATCTAGTTCACACATTTCCTCACAGTTATGAAATATTTTGAACTTAATTCTAGTTAACTCTTACTTTCCTTGAGTAACTACAGCCATAGGGAAAATTAACAATATTTGCAAATTCCGACTTGAAATAATGGAAATTCAAGATATTTTTTTAGTTATTGTAAGTAAATTTTACTCAAATTTAATTAAATTAATGAAAAAAAAAATTATAATTTTTCATGGTCCTTGAAGTTTTTATGCGATTTTTGCCTGTCACCTCCTCTCCCTCCATTTATATGTTGAATCTTATACCCCACTACTCATTCTTGGATGGCTCTTCTTTATTTTAGGAATTTCGTGGCCATTTTTTTACGAAATAAATTGTTTTCTAATTTGTTTAACGTTTGTTACTAAACCACAGTAGAAAAGTATTAAGTTATTATTATTAGAGAAGACATTTTAAATATTATATAAAATTTTACCTCTGCTCCGACTGCTCCTCATTCTTACCCACTCAGCTACGTAGGCATACAATTTTTCATGAGAAATTTATTTAAATACAATTACATTTTAATTTAAAAAAAGGTTTGCCATCATTTAAAGAAAAATACAGTTGCCACATACTATAAGAAATATGTATAGTATAGGGCGTGACGAGGAAATCTCAATATACATAAATTAAATTTTCATATCAATCGCAAAAGGGATTCGTAGCCCGATGTGTAGTGTCTGTGGCTCACAAACTTAAGGTTGTCGGCTCCTCACTCGTCCCGGGTCTAACATTTGTAATGTTTGTTTAGAAATTTAAGGTTCTGCAATTGACGATTTGAACAGAAAATAAAGATCACGGTATGAAAAAGGACAAACTTTAACAACATAGTCCGAAAATAGTTAATTTTTCTTTGATTTTAGTAAAGTTTTCCTAATTTTGAGTTCAAATTCAGGGACTTAAGGATTATCGATTATTTCTAGTTTATATTTCCTAAAACTCACGTTTTACATTATAAGTTCATAATTTGCCTATATCTAGGTTGGATGTCCATCGCTTGTGTCTGAATTTAAATAAATTTATGCATTTTTGAACTTGTTCCCAGAAATATAATTTTAGTAGAGCGCCCCAGTAGGTGAGTTGGTAGCGTACTCGCCTATGAGTTTGGGGGTTGTGGGTTCGATTCCCACCAGAGGCTCTGGTCTGTCGCTGCAAACATTTAGCCATATGGTCTTTGTAACCCGGCCTTTCCCTGGACCTTATAATTAGAATATAAATTTACTTTGTATTGTAATTCATATAAATAAATAAATAAATAATTTTAGTAAAAAAATGTCCTCATTTTTTAGTTAATGAACTATTCTGCATATCCTCAAAACGAGTAAAATTTACCCGTACTAAGTAACATTTCTTAGTTTTAAGAAAAATCTAACCCAATATGAGTAAAAACATTGAACTAAATAGGTGTATGGATTTTACTGAAATTTGGGTAGCAAATTTTTTTGAGTGTGAGTGCTATTATTGCTACTGGCACTATACCTATTCCTATATATCAGTACATAAATACGCCACAGGGTGTCAATTCACCACCTCCAATGATAAAGCCATGTTAAAGTTACCAGTTGGTTTTATATAAAATGACCGGTCCCTATTTGAATGTGATTGTACTCCGGTTCAGGTTCCATAGGAAATTTATAACATTTAAATGTGCTGTAATACTGAAAACTCGGAAAATAGAGTAGGTCATCCTTTAAGGCTGCCACAATCCAAAAACTTGGGTTTAGGCATATTTAAGCTTATTTAAATTTTCCGTTGCTAAAATTTGTGTCACGAAATCTGGAGATAATCGAATTGCACATATTTTTTAATGGAAATTCATATTTTAGTCAAAAAATAGTGGACATACAATTGATTATAGTTATATGAAAATTCAAATTTTACTTCTAATTTGTTACCAAATTACTCAAAAAGGTATATAAAACAGCCTTCGAACATAAATCGATTTTCTAGACGACTTTTCGCGGTTCAATAGCGTGTTTATTAATAAAAATAATTTTTTAAAGGGTAACTGGGTTATAAACCCACATTATCTCAGATGTTTATGGAATAATCTGTACTGATTTTTTAACAAAATATTTTTCTGATCACGTTTTAAAAACTTTTAGCAAACATATGGTAGCGTGAGAAGTTTTGTTGCAAAAACTGAGTCAGTTCTCATATTTTTTATATTTTACTGCCACCACAAGTACTTTTCAAATCTTCTTATGATATCCACAACTTCAGCACTTATTTCCCATAATCTCTAATATGCTTGAACGAGTAAATGGCCGGAGGAAGCATTTTGTTTATCTCTTTTTATTGATCACATATATTTTGTGATATTCAACTCACAAAAAACAATACAAATTAGTTGAATTCACGACGACTCATCATGAGCACCCAAAGCAAAAAAGCACTTCATTTCTTTTATTAATAGGCCAATCAAAATTATAAGTGTTATACCTGGGTATTTATGTACACAAAGATTGGCTGCTGATTACAAATACATATTTGATTCTATTGCTTTGGCCATCGAGTGCTAAGCCAAAAGAAAGTTTGTTGCTTAAGTCTTTTGTTTACAAATTATGATGGTGTGTTTGGCTGTGTAACGAAACGGCGAAAAAAACAAACAAACTCACACGAATTATTCAAACACATAAAGCTTTATTAAGAATCAAGCAATAAACAAGAGGTAAGTAACTACGAACAATGCATATTTTTTGTTTTTTTTTTGCTTAATCACGAACATTGCTGACTTCAGATGAATGCGATGGGATGGGATGAGCTGGATGGATGGTTTGTTGGTTGGTTGGTTGGTTGCTGGGCTGCTTGGATGGATGAATAGATTAGATTATTTCCAGATACGCACCGCCAACAAACGCAAACTTTTCCAAACATTTCTTCTCAACCATTTGAGGGTTTTATGCAAATTACTTTTACACACTCTGATTATATTCGAATTCATGCCGTGACAGAAGAGCTCCAGCAAAAGCATTAGACCTTCAAAAGAAAAAATGAACACGAACCGCCCACAAGAAAGATTCAAGAAAACAGAAAAGAAAAGAAAAGAAAGAAAAAAAGGAAATTTTTGTAGTAGGAAAAAGTCAAACAACAATTATCTCAATTAACCTAAACAACAATAAAAATTCTACATTTTCTATCCCAAAATTCCCTCTTACCTGCCATCGTATAGCCCACCACGAGCACTATAAAGGCACCTTGCAACATGCGCAAATTCAAGGGCTGTATTATGGCCGGTGCATCCTGTGGCTTTTTCATTTCAGCATTATCCGCACTTTTGCCATTCGATTCGTTTGGGTTATTTGTTTCCTCCGGATTTGATGACTTCTCTGCGGGATCCTCGTGTTGGGATTTCTTTTTCTTGGCCATATCTTTGCTTATCATGCGCGACTGTGTTTCATACTCTGCAGTGGTCATTTTGTCAAGTATACCACCCTCGAAAAGATGAATGAGTCTTTTAATTGAAAAACAGAAAATAAACCGATATTTTGTTAAAGGTCAACCAAGGGATATATGAAAAGTGCTAAAGCATCTTATCTTTTGGCAAATTTGCCAACACTTACACATCATTTAAACTGTCCAGAAAAGGACAACCGATTTGCACGGCCACCGCCGAGTAGCGGGTGTAGAGTTTTTGGCTCAATTGAAAGGTTTTGGAACCTAAAGAAAAAGGAATACATGAGGGTGTTTGAAAAACTTTAATTTTAATAGAAATAAAAAGAAACTATAATTAAATTTTATTTCTGCAGGATATTATAGCTGCCTAACCATTTCAAGTGCAATGTTTTTGCATTAACGAGGAGTACTTATTTATTTATTTATTAATATGAATTACAATACAAAGTAAATTTATATTATAATTTTACGGTCAAGAGAAAAGTCGGGTTACAAAGACCATGTGGCTAGATTTTGCAGCTACAGACCAGAGCCTCTGGTGGGAATCGAACCCTCGACCCCAAACCTCATAGGCGAGCACACTTCCTATTCACCTACAGGGGCGCTGCGAAGAGGATTTTTGGTATGTAGTCCCTTTTGAATTAAGAACAAGTAAAAACTGTATTAAGTTCGGTAATATTACATATTTTGTTTTTGTCAACAATAATGATCTTGAGCCTGAGCCTGAGTACAAAAACAAAATATGTACTATGAAAGCAGATCGAATAAAACAAAAAAACAAAAACAAGTTCGGTAATATTATATACCCTCCACTGGATGATTGGAACTTACATAAACTATATTAAAAAAGGGATGGTCTTAGTATGAGATCGACATCAAAAATAAATATACAATAAAATATAATAAAATAATTGTGTCGAGCGGGACTATGAAAATGCGGACCTTTGACAACCATTAGACTCTAATTACACTATGCAACAAACTTGTTGTCGAAGAGCTGTGCATAACATTTTCTGCTATAATATGGAGCCCTAAACACGAAAAAAGTATTAAATACATTATAGGGATTTTTTTTAATTTTCCTTTAAAATTTCCATTTTCCTGGAAGTTGCCTTTAGTATTTGGATCATAATGTTTTTAAGTTTGAGCTCAATAAAGCCGGGAAACACTTTAAAAGTAAATGTAATTGTGAGGACTACAAATGTCAATAATGACACTGTGTGGCAAAATTCACTTTAAAAATGTATCCTCGATGAAAACAACTTAGTCCGCATAATTTTGACACGCTAAATCGAATGGCATTAACAGTTTTTTCCTGTGACATCGCGTTTTCGAGATATTTACCCTCAATGTTTGCTTGATGTTAGTAAATTCAAACAAAATTTTAGTATAGAAGGCTTCGATATAGTAGATGTTCCATGTCAAAGAACAAAATAAAGGGGACACTTCAAGAATTATTTCTTTCAAAACGCCCGATTACCCCTCTCATCATCTTGCCGATGAAAAACCCCTCCCCAAAAACAATAATATATGTAAAGTCATAGAAATCGATAGTTTTTTTTTGGGTAGTGTATTTGACAATAATATTGGTTGTCAAAAATCTCTATAGGTTCCCACAACACATTTTAATGGCAACGCAGTGGTTATTTAAATATGTATATCGTATTTATTAGAGATGTCAAACGGAATAGGTTTTCACAAATCCAGGGATTCTGGATTTTTAAATTGCAAATCCCGGGATCCCGTAATTTTTCCGGGATGCTGAAATTTTTCGATATCCCGGGAGTTTAGGATAAAAACAGCTAAGGCATAAATTAACTTTTGTTAAAAATACCAACTTTTATTAATTCCCGGGAAGGAATAGAAGCTCCATGTCAAAGAACTAAAGTACTTCAAGAAGTATTTTTTTTCCAAAACACCCGCGTTCACCCTCTTACCCTTGAAAATTACCATCCAAAAATAATAATTTATCAAAAGTCGTGGAAATCGATGGGCTTTTTGGGTGATGTATTCGATGTAGTACAATATATTTAAACAAGTACGAAAGTTCAGTCGGGTAAACCGACTAATGAATCCCCTTACCTTGAGTCTCAAAAAATGTTAGTACATTTATTTTTTTTGTTTTGGTACAAAATGGTCCCTTTGTGTGAGAGGTACCAAAAGGGGCGTCCCAATGACGGTTTTTTTTTCTGGACTCTAGGTACTATAAAAGCATAACACTGTACAAAATTTTAAGTATTTTTATGCACTGGTATTAAAATTAAAAGCTGTGAACTTTTGGTACAAAAAGGTCCATTTGTGTGGGTGGCACCAAAAGGGGTGGGCCAATAACGCCCATTTTTCTCTGAACTATAGGTACTACAAAAGCATAACACTGTACAAAATTTCAAGTATTTGTATGCACTGGTATTAAAGTTATAAGCTGGTAACTTTTGGTAAAAAATGGTCCATTTGTGTGGGATGTACCAAAAGGAGCGTGGAAATAATGCCCATTTTTCACGAGGTAATAGTGGATAATAAACTAATACTATGTGTACAATTTCAGAGGATACAAATAAGTAGTATAGAAGTTATTAAGTAATCAATATAAACTAAATGGTAACCCTTTGTGGGGAAAGTACTAGAAGGAGTGGACCAATATTGCTCATCTTCCAACTTAGCCGGAGATAGGAGAAAATATTACCACATACCAAATTTGAAGTCAATCGGTTACTCCTTTCGAGAGTTACCGTGCGCACCAGCCAGCAGACAGACGAACGGACGAACATTGATCATTCGACTTAAAATGACCCAAAACGGATATCCGCCGAACATACTTGGTGTCCTTCGATGTGTTACTTTTTTGGTTCGTAGCAAATGATATATACCCTCCTCTCTAAGTTTAGGGGATAAAAAAACATTGGGTTGCTATAAAAGTGTATTGTCTATTGTGATTTTTTACAAGGAATGTTTTTGTCGAATACCTCACCCAAAAACTCCATCGAGTTCTACAACTTTTGATGCAGCATTATTTTTGGTGGGAGAGTTTCGATGGTTAGAGGATAAGCTGGGTGCCGAATGTTTTGGGAGAAATACATCTTGCAGTGTCTCTATTCTTTCTTTGACATGTAACATCTATTCCGAAGTTTTCTATACTAAAATTGTGTTTGAGTTTCCAACCTCTTTGTTTACCAAGCAAACTTTGTGGCAAAATATTTCGAAAACGCGATTCACAGAAAAAAAACGGTTGATGCCCATCAGCTTGTCCGTCTGTCTGCTGGCTGGTACACACGATAACTTTCGACAGGAGTAACCGATTGCCTCCAAATTTGGTATATGTTAATATTTCTTTCTATCTCAGGCTTAGATCAAAGATGGATTATGTTGGTCCACTCCTTCAAGCACCTTCCCTCGAAGGGTCAACATTAACTGAAATATTTATTATCTCACAACGTCATTTAGTAAAATATTTATTATCTCATAACGTCTTTACTACTACCCAGAATCTTTAACAATTCCACACATACTATAAGATGCCACGGCCCTTTTCGTACCTCCCATACAAATGGACCATTTTGCACAAAAATTAAACAGCTTATAACTTTGATTTCTGCACATACAAACACTTTATATTTTGTGCAGTATAATGTTTTTACGGTATACATAATCTTTTGAAAAATGGGCGTTATTGCCACGTCCCTTTTGGTACCTTCCAAACAAAATGGCCAAAATAAAAAACATGAAAAATTATTTTTTTAATTTCCCTTACTTTTACAGTATGGGTCATAATTTATACTTATATCCATAGATTTTTTTTCAAAAAGACACTGTTCTCTTTTTTAGGATGCTAGCTTTACAAAAATGGAACAAACTGTTTTTTTTGGCAATTTTTTTTATATTTTTTATGCTTTTTTTCGAGCCAGCAATAAACGATTTTTTTGAAAAAAAATTAATGGTTTTATAATTGCTTTAACGACAGTTACTAAACCACTATTTCTACGTAAAAGTGATATTTCCAAAATTTTTTTCCCACACAATTTTCCTTAAATTATAATTAATTTTTTCATTATTATATTCGTAATTTTTTCATTATTATAATCAAAAGGGGCGTGCTAATAACGCGCAATTTCCACTAGACTCTAGGACTATAAAAGCATTACACTGTACACAATTATAGTACTAGAGTCCGGGGAACAGTACACGGAGGAAAATCGCCATTTTTGATATGTTTGAATTCAAAAAAATATACTTGGAACCAAAATTTTTAAAAATTATATATTTTTGAACAAATATATTTTATTTGAAAATCAAGAAATTTTGTTTGGAACGCATATATTAATATATTACAACAAAATATATTTGCGAACTTACTTTCACAAATAAAATACGTGTTTACAATCAAACATAGATATTGTTTAAGAATTTATCCAAATACATTATATTTAAAACAATTATAAGACTTTGTTGACTTTGGCAATTTTTAATTTTATTTTTTCCTAAATTTTGTGTTATACTTTACAGCTAAAAATGTCGTAAGCAGCATTTTCTTTTGTTTTAATTTATAATTTTTAATTTATAAATAGTCCAGTTGTCAATCCATCAATGCTATTTGCCGTTACCCAAGATTATACGATTTACATTTTAATATAATTTTTCAAGCATATAAAATTTCTAAAAAATTAAACTTAAAATTTCTAAAAAAAACTGAAAACTTTCCTTTAAATTAAGGCAAATAAATATTCATTGTTCACTGTTCTGGAAATATTATTTAAAAAAATAATATTATGATGAAAACAAAATTTTGTTTAGAACAACATCCTCACAAACATATTATATTTGTGAGTGTCAAATATTATATATTTGGAGTGTACCCTAAACATATGTATGTTTCCAGAAGAATATGTTTAGAAAAATATACTACAGAAGCGATTTTTTTTTCGGCGTGTGGGCGTTATTGCCACGCGCCGTTTGGTTCCATCCATTCAAATGGATCATATTGCACAAAAAGTTAACAGGTCATATCTTTAATACCAGTGCATACAAATACTAGAAATGTTTTACAATTTAATGCTTTTATAGTACCTACACGGGGAAAAATCTGTATTTTTGATATGTTTGAATTGAAAGAAAATATATTTGGAAACGATTTTTTTAAATATTTTATATTTGTTAACAAATAAATTTTATTTAAAAATCAAAAAATTTAGTTTGGGACTAATATATTAGAACATAAATATATTATGAAACTAACTTTCACAAATAAAATATGTGTTTACACACAAACAAAGTTATTGCTTAAGAAGTTTTCCAAATATATTTTATTTAAAAAAGATTTTTTAGACTTTGCTATGTTTTTCGAATTTAAGTTAATTTTTCCTAGATTTCGTCTTAAACGTTATAGTTAAAAATGTCTTTAGCAGCATTAGCTTTTGTTTTACATCAATAATTTTTAATTTATAAATATTTCATTACATCATTTTTTGTCAATCCATCAATGCAAATTATAGTTACGATTTAAGTTTTAATTGCATTTTACAAACATATAAAATTTAGAAACAAAAATGCACTTTGATCTTCCGAAAAACAGAAAACTTGTCTTTAAATTAAGACATTGATTCGTTGCCAACATACATAAATACAAATAAATTTTTGTTTCGGAAATATTAGTTTCAAATAAAAAAAATAGTAGAACGGGAACATATTTTTGTTTAGAACAATATCCTCCCAAACATATAGTATTTGTGTTTGTCAAATATTATACATTTGGAGTGTACACTAAACATTTGTATATTTCAAGCAGAATATGTTTGGGACAATATTCTACAGAAGCGATTTTTTTTTCAGCGTGTACGGTCCAGTGAAAAATGGGATTTATTGCCACGCCACTTTTGGTTCCATCCATTCAAATGGACCATTTTGCACAAAAGTTAACGGCGTTTAAATTCGATTCCTGAGCATACAAACACTTGAAATTTTGAACAGTCTAACGCTTTTATAGTATCCCTTTTGGCAACTTCCAAAAAAAATGGCCACAAAAAAATTTAAATGTTTTAATCAGTTACTAAAACATTGTCTGCACGTAAAAGTGATGTTCCCAACATTTGTAGCCCCCAAAATAAGTTTTTTACATAGGACTATAATATATGTCCCACTTTAGTATGGGTCGAAAAAGTTGAGGCGGACACGATTAAAAATTATCCAAATATAATTTCAGAATAACAATTTTTTTTTGGAATCGTGCCTTTACAAACGGCCCAAATAGGTTTTATTTGCAGCGCTGTCGAAGCAAACCGCTATCGGAACAAACCGCATGCCGTTGTTCATGGCTTGCCAATTGCTCCATTTTCCCTTTAATCACTTTTGATCCGAAGTCAATTTTGACTGTTGACATTCTGTATTTTGTTTCCTGCATCCATATGATGCATATTTCTCATTACAACCATGAAGAATCTTAAAAGTTATGAAAGTTTTGCTTTATAAGCATTTATTTTTATTCATAAACAAAAAAGTTATGGAGGTTTCTAGAAACAAGTAGGTCACCCTACTCCTCCTATAATTCATTTTTTGTGCTGTATTGTCATTTGACGTTCTATCGAAACGAATGGCATGTCGTTGTTCGTAGTGTCTATCTCAACTTTTAGTGTGCGCGGGGACCGACCCATACTACTATACATCCCTTACATGAAGATCTCTTACGATTAGAGAAAAAGTGTATGATCAAACTGGATAAAATTTATAACATTAAATTTATTTTTGCACAGTACTATTTGTTTTGGCTCTGGGGCTCCATTGAAGCCCTGCTATTAGGAGGTTATTCCTCCTAAATCATTATCAGTGATGAAACCCAGAAAAATTTGGAGCGGTACAATACCAAACTAGTTATAGGTTCATTAAAGACAGGGATCGGTCTGCATGTCGTCTGTTTTATATGAAAATAACCAGTAACGTAAATATGTCCCTGTCATGAATTGCCACCTTATGTTATATCCAAGTACCTTCAAGTCTAAAACAATTCCTACAGTACCTGGACCTTGTGTCTCAACACAGCATAAGTGACATTTGAAACCATTTAAATATTTACTATTTATTTGTAGAAAGTCGAAAACTGGTCGTAATTGGTCCTCTACTAAGAAATAGATAACACAACTGGTCGTATACTAAGGAGTACATAATAAAGCTGGTCGTCTACTAAGGAGTGGATAACACAAATGAGATGGAGTAGATAACTGCGATGGAGTAGATAACTTAACTTGACGTCTACTAAGCAGTAGATAAGTCAGTCGCATTTATAAAGTAAGTAGTAGATAACCCTCTACTAAGGAACAAATAAACCGACTAGTCGTCTTCCAAGGAGTATATAACCCCACAGTTCGCCTACTAAGGAGTAGATAACCCAACTGTATTTCTAGTAATGCCAAATTTTGGGACAATCGTTTTAAGTTATCGTTTAGGTTATTTAGGATATCCCCCATATTCGTATATATTAGATTTAGATTTACGTAAAGTCCCTTCCATATATTTACATTTCTTCTGATACGATTTTTCAAATCATATTTATTACGGACCCGAATTACAATTACTTGCTCACAATATGCTCATTTGTAAAAAATTACCACTCACCATATTGCTGAATATTAAAATACAAAGTTTCTCTCCCGCCTAACACAGCCTTGTTCTCCAAACCATCGGCTATCAAATTTATACCCGCCTCCACAGAGTCTATTAAATAACCTTCTTCATTGGGACTTTGTAGCTTCATTAAAGCATATAATTGCCGAAAGATTTCGGTGCCATTCTGAAAGCGATAACATAAAGATAATTGTTTTTATTTGGTTCAAAAATTTATTCTTCTCACCTCCAACATTTCCAACGAAGAACTTTCCCGTTCCACAAACAATAGGTAGCTATCCTGAATCATGGCCCTCTGCAAACGCTGCAATGTATTGATGGGCGCTTCACGGGCTGGGCGAGCAAATTGCGAGGTCAACTGAGCTGAATAGACATCGGCCAAGACATAAGTGGCCGCAATCCAATAGACAATCATGAGGAACTTGGCACGATAGCCATGATACAATTCCTGGCAGGCTAAAAAGAAATATAAGCAAATTTCATAATTAATCTTTGATCGGAAATATAGACCCCACTTACATTGTTTTAAAAATAATTGCACCGTGAACCATATACATCTATTGAATAGATTATCCGGCAATTCATCCGCTTCCATTCTCCTTCTAACCTGTCCTTCTCTTTTGGTCAATTTTCTTAAACGTTTTGTATCCATTCGCGTGATCTCTTTTATATAGGCCATATGAAATGGATTCGCTTTAGAGTTTCTTGTGTAGCACTCCTTACATCCCTCCTGCCATCGAAAGGGTATATAGATAATAAAATAAAATACCGGACCCGATACTATAACGGTCAATATCAAATAAGGCCAAACATCGGCTTTAAAAGGTCTCAAAATAGCCAAAGCCTCATTGAGTCGCCGAGGTGCATGCGTGGCAAAGGCTCCCGAATCGGCCAAAGTGAAGAAGGAGAATTCAATGGCTTTGCGGCGTTCCCAGCTCAGGGAGACATCGCCCAGAAAGAAATCACCCAACTGACATAATAGAGCTCAGTAATTTTAAAAGGAATGATGTCACTTTCTACTCACCCCATTTTGCAAAAGACCTATGCCACCGGTAAACGATTCATTAGCTTCTGCATCTGTTCTTAAGGAACCTTGCGTCCTTCCAGGTGTTTCAATGTAGACAAACTCGAAGTTCATATGTTTAGCCAATAACTGTAGAAGCCGGTGATCTCTTCCTCCCGTCACATTGACCTCTTGTAGTTCCAGCACATCTTCGCTTAAATAGTTCTCATCCGAAGCCATGTCATCCAGCGAGGAATTCGTAGAAGTCTCATTATCATAACTGACCCAAAACCAAGGAGGGCTCTATAAAAATGTTGTTTTAAAAAAGTAAGAAATTGTCAATAGAATAAACCGACGGAAATATAACTTGACTGTGTAAAAAATGAAATTTAAAAAATGAAAATGTGTGATAGTTGCTAGAACAATTGTAATCATTCATTGTCCATCTATAATCATTGGAAAAGTAATCCTAATATTATTATAAAATCGTATGTTTGTCTGTTGCCTCATCATGCATAATTGGCTGAACCGATTTTCTTGAAACTTGATGGACATATAGACCAATACCCGAAAATTAAAATAGGCTATTTCGATTTGCGATTTTCCGCCAAGTAATTTTCAACCACTTGTCCGCTGAGGCTCCCGTTAGAGCTACAAATCTGAAATTTTGCACACACAAAGACAGGAGTGTTTTATATGTAGACCACTGGCTACTCATGTAGTCATTTTTTCCAGTGGTCAGTTCTAGCGTTGTCAAAAACTTGAGTATTGTTTTTGTCCTTTCAGAAACCTCTTAAAAGATACTAGTACTAGCTTTAACCCGGTGCGCTTCGCTACCCCTATACATTATTTATTTTCTGTTTAGAGTTATTCCCCTTTCTTTCATAATGATATGATTATTATATAGGGCGCAAAATGAAGTTGATTTGATTACTTTCATATGATAAAATACGAACTCCCGTTTCTATTCTTGTTTATGTTCCAAGACTTACCCTAACATCATATTTCAATATTTATCCCTTTCCCCACTGTACATCTAAACGTTGAAAAACAATTTTTTTTGGTTCATATGTTAGCTTATTTTCCCTAGTTTATGTTCCAATAGCTAGATTACTACCCTGGTATATAAATATAAAACCGTATTTGTCCCACCGTGTCTGTAACGGAACGAATTTAAAAAGCTAAAATAAATCGCTAAATTGTACCACCAATTTTGCACCTCTGTACAATATCTAATCGTTTCCCCACAGAGAAGAATTCATTTAGAAAAATCATAGCTTAATTCCGAGATCGAAATTCGAAACCTTAGGCCGTATTTAACCCAATTTGTCCCATATCTGTTACCTTTACCTGATCTATTTACCCTATCTAACATACCTTATTTAACTTAATTTTCCCCACGGTATACATTGAAGTACAGGGTTTTCCAATAAGAGTGATATGATTTCTTTGAAAAAAAAAAAACACGCTTATTGTCAAGGAAATTCAAAAGTTTTTTATTTATTCGATACAATTAAGTTCTAAATAAAACGTCATTCAAATGGCCTCCACAACTTCTTCTTGAGGAACGAATTCGATGAACCAAATTTACGAGCACTTTTTCCACTAAATCAAGAGGTGTGTTAGAATGGCACTTTCAATATTGACTTGTAAAGCTTGAAGAGAGTCTGGTTTATTTCGATGTGACTTCAAATAACCCCACAAGAAATAGTCTAATGGTGTTAAATCACAACTTCTTGGAGGCCATTCAATATCACAATTTCTTGAAATAATCGAATCTCCAAACTTTTCTCGCAACAATTCAATTGTTTCATTTGCTGTGTGGCATGTATCCGCAATCGGTCAATGGCAAAAAGATAGCTCTTAACGAGGGCGAAAATATTGCTCATGGGTGCCAAGGTTGTAGATCGACTGGAAAGCGTTTTTTTTTTGGATTTAAAAAAAATGGCTTAGCATCATTTTCAAATTTGAACGGAAAGTTTGTTTTTGCTCTAGCTCCTTAAGGGTACGTCGGATCGGGAATCGGTCAATGGCAAAAAGATAGCTCTTAACGAGGGCCAAAATATAGCTAATGCGTGTCAAGGTCGTAGGTCGACTGGAACGCGTTTTTTTTTTGGATTTCAAAAAATGGCTTAGCATCATTTTCAAATGTGAACGGAAAGTTTGTTTTTGCTCCAGCTCCTTAACGGTACGTCGGATCGGGATTTGGCTTAACGAGGGCCAAAATATAGCTTATGGGTGTCAAGGTCGTAGGTCGACTGGAAAGTGTTTTTTTTTATTTAAAAAAAATGGACTTAGCGCACGAAAAGTTGCACTTGAAGAACGATTATTTTGATAATAAAACTGAATAATTTGTAAACGTTGTTCTTGCGTATATCACTCCATGGTGAAATTGTAAACACTACTGAATACAATGAAAAACAAATGACAGATCATGATATATTACAAATGGCCTAAACGTCACTTCAAAATCATATCATTCCTATTGAAAAACCCATTACTTATTTCCAAAAAAAATTTGTTGTTAGCTTTTGTTTATTCTGTAAGGAACTACTGTCGCCATATTTAACCCCTTTTTGTTCCACTCAAATAATTAACACCTTTTCGCCCCACTGTAACATATAGAACAATTTTTGCTTGCCCCAACTGTACCATTATTTTAACCTTTTTGCACCACAGTGCTACCAAAAACATAAATTTTGTAAAAACACTTCTTATCTCATATTTATGTTCCAAGAGTTACCATCTCTTTCTGCCTCCATTTTTTGCCCAATGTACTAAATATAAGCTTTTTGACCCACTGTACCATATTTAACCCATTTGGGTCAACTGATACCTACTGATACCTAACACCTTTTTGTCCTACTGTACAATAGATTAACCATTTTGCCCTACTGAAACATAGTTAACACATTTTCCCCACTGTACCATATTTAACCCGTTTTGCCTGACGTTAACATATTTAACTATTTGTACCCCACTGTAACCATTTTTGTCACATTGTACCATATTTAAAAATTTTTGTCCCACCGTACCATAGTTAACACATTTTTGCCCCATTATTCCAAATTAAATGCTATTTGCCCCACTGTACCATATTTAACCCATTTTGTCCCACGTAACCATATTAAACTATTTGTGTCCCACTATACCATAGTTAACTCATTTTTCCCCACTGTGCCATATTTAAAACTTTTTACCCCATTGTATCATACCATTTTTACCATTGTTCCAAATTTAATGCTTTTTGCCCCACTGTACCATATTTAACCCATTTTTTCCCACGTAACCATATTAAACTATTTGTGTGCCACTGTACCATAGTTAACCCTTTTTGCCTCACTGTGCCATATTTAACACTTTTTACCCCATTGTTTCATATTAAACCCTGTTTGTTGTACTGTACAATACTTAACACATTTATGCCCCACTGTACTCTATAGTTAATCATTTTTGTCACACTGTACCATATTTAACCATATTTTCTCCACTGTACATTATTAAACCGTTTTTCACCCACTGTGCTCCTTTAAGTTTCAATTTTGCCAGATTGTTCCATTTTTGCCCCATGCACCATAATTAACCCATTTTGTCCCACTGTTCCTCTTAAAGTTAGAATTTCTAAAAATCACTTCCGATCTCTAGTTTATGTTCCAAAAGCCAAGGGACCATATTTAACATTTTTAAACCACTGTACACTATTTTACACGTTTGGCCCCACTGTGTCCCGAAAAGTACGATTACCAAAAAAAAAAGAACTTACTACCCCGATCGGTTGTCTTAAGGATATCCCACACTTCAATTTTCACTATTCTAATTTTAGGCGTTAAAGTTGGAGGTGGTACCATATTTATCACTTTCTGCCCCACTGCGCCCCTAAAATTTTCAAAAAAAAAATCGCTACATGTTCTAGGTTACGTCCCAAGAGCTACTCTCACAGCTAATTTCTCGATTCTAGCTCTTACCATTTGGATTTGGCCGTTGTACCACACGTAACCCTTTTTTACCCCACTGTGCGCGTAAATGTTCGGATTTTAAAAAATCCAGTCAATTTCTGGGTCTACCTCATAAGGGCTATGCTCACACCAAATTTCACGATTCTAGCTCATTCCGTTTAGATTTGTCGGTGGTACCATATTTATCCCTTTTTGCCCCATAGTGCGGGTAATAGTATGAATTTCGAAAAATTCCGTCTTATTGCACGTCTACATCCCAAGGGCTACCCTCCCACCAAATTTCATGATTCTAGCGTCAGCCGTTTGGTCTGGGCGATGATCAGTCAGTCAATCAGTCAGTCAGTCAGTCACGCAACAATTTTATTTATATGGGTAGATAGAAGATAGATTTCTATAGTTTACTATTAAATATAGTCTTACAACTTACATGAAATACGGGAACACGAAAAACCCTCCCCTGGAAATTCGAATATACACTTGAGGCTGCAGGTAAGAGAGGTTCTTTACTCAAACCCAAATTATCACCATCATACCAACTGACCAAAGACAAACGGCCATTGCCATCAGGATTGGCCTGATTATAATAGATTCTGAAACTGAAAAATCACTTAAAAACTATTTGCTGGAGGAATAAATATCGAGAGAGAAGAGATAAATTGAACTCACGCCTTTTTCCTCGGTCTCGTTATGATCACCGTCCTTATAGGTTCACGGAAATTTATTTCCCAACGCTTGGGCGGCTGCTTGGCTCCCCAATAGAAGATGAACAGACTCAAACGATGAGCCAATTTACGTTCAAAAATCATTTGAGTCAACTCTCCCGGTTGACAAAAGATCAAATTAACACTTTCAATAGAACCCAAAAGACTGGATTCGACAAAATGAAAAAATAATTCGACATCATAGAAAACTATCGATTTGAAATAGAGTCCATGAAGTTTTAAAATGAAGTCATCCACATGAAGACGTAAATCGTGATGCGCATTAAGATCTTCAGGCAATAAAGTCGAAGAATTCGCGGGCACAGAGGGTCTAACCAAAATGGCCAGTTGAATGGGTTTTATGCCTTTGATTATTTGAGATAAAGCTAAAAAATATAAAAAAGAACATAAAAGCGATTTTTCACAGCATTTTTTATAAAGCAATGCAATTAATTAGAAATTTAATTTCCCAACCTATGGAGACATCCGATATATTCCTTTGCACTTCCCACAAAACCATTGCCTTAGCTTGAATTATCGCCCACAAAAACACTAACATTTGAGTTTTTGGAATTTTCATTTTTTACTGCACACTCACTCTTCACTTTAACCGTATTCAATTTCAACACTTCACTGAATATTCTTCACTTAATTTACTAATATCGTTTGCCTAAGGCTTTTTCATGGTCTCTTCCTTTTATAGTCCGTCCAACCAACTCACAGGTGTGCGTTCACTTGAAGTTTTTAGGGCTATCACATTCATTTAAGGCTAAAACAATCCTATCTGTTTTAGCGCTGTAGCATATGGACATTGATGGGCTATTATCCTATCAGTTTTTTTTTGCCTTATAAATATCACTTGTCAAGTTTGAACATGCATTTGTGTCATGTTATGTGTCAATTTATGATATAAAAATATGAAATTCCACAATATCGGCGGCAGACAGGAAATGGGGAAGTCTTCGTTTTTAATAAGAGGATATGAAAATGAAAACGATTGTTTTGGGTCCTGGTAATCGTGATGAGAACAGAAAATGTCAGTATTGTAAAATTTGATACCAAGAAAGAAATAATATAGAGAGGACGAATTTTGAGTTTGGCTTTAACAGAAACGTACTACAATTATTAAAATCCCTAGAAGAAAATGTCTTATTTAGAACACCATAAAAAGAGTACTATATTTGGGATTTTTTATTGGAAAAAGATGGATTTTTTCCAAAAAAAAAAAAAACGTTTTTTTTGCTGGCACGAAAGAAAGCATTCGGATATCATTTAAAAAACGCATAAAATTGAAAGAAATGTATGCATTTTTATTCGTCGGTAGAACGGTCTATATAATTCAATGTTTAAAGATGATTTCATGTAAATGTTGACCGAGGCTGCTCTTTAAATGGTTCATACGCTGGGTCCAATTTTGGCATACTCTCTCCAACATAACGGCCGGTATCTCACGAATAAATTCTTTAATATTGTCTTCCAGTGCGTCAACGGTTGCAGACCTGTCTCTATGGACATGAGCCTTAATATAGTCTCACAAAAAATAATCTAAAGGCGTTAAAACGCAATGCAATGCCATGCAATTAACTGTTCACCGAACTGAAAATTCAATAAAAATAAATAAAATTCAGTAAAATTCATTTATGAATCACCGTGGAACACAAAAAAATAACAAGGTTCTGACAACCGATTCTGATAGAGGGGTTACAAAAAGAATATACGGCGTTTTGAAAGTTGTTCACCACCATCAGTGGTGGAATGTGGTGAGAAAGTATAAGAGCGTCAAATTGGGAAGAGCGTATAATTGGGAGAGAGTAGTTATCGATTTTTGTCGTCATATGACGAAATATTTCATTTGCCGGGAGGTGGGATTGAAATCGCGACCTCATGCTTTCCTAGTTTAGCATCACAACCACTGGCCTATGAATCAAGTAATCAAGTACAAAAATATAACCCATCAAAATCTTCGTAACTAATAGTCGTTACCAGATGCATTATCAGGTAATGATATCTCATTATCGCCAGCATTACTTTCGGTAAATAAATAACGACTAACTTAATAATGACAAAAAAGTTCTTATTAGTAATCCAATTTAGAGAATCTAATTAGAATTTTTAAACTTTTCTTTAAATGATTTATCTGAATACAAACTACAACGTATATACGTAAATAATTTAAGAAAAAATCATAAGTTGTAAATCATTTAAAGAAAAGTTTATAATTTAAAATAAGATTTTCTAACTTAGATTACTAGCAATAACTTATTTTCGTCATATATTGTTAGTCGTTATTTATTTAACGAAACTAATGCTGGCGATAATGAGATATCATTCCCTGGTAATGCGAGTGGTAATGATATGGCTGGAATTCGATTGTAACAATAAAAATATAGTTCTAGCAATAAAAAGTATATTGCCTAAACCATGTGTCGGTTGTATTTATATATAAATAGTTGAAACAACAATAATAACATGGATACGATCAAATAAAAATGCTTGCAACTAAATCGATGGTTGTATCAATCGAATTAAGATTATTTTTTTCATTGACACTCGGTTAGTTGTGGTAACCAATTTAAAACTTTCATTATAGTACGATATGATCGATTTTTGTTTGTGACAACCAATGTTTTATTCTTGACAAAAGAAATTGTATCAATAGTCCAAAGATTATTATTGCAACGAATAATTGGTTACTACAACAGAGAAATATTAATAAATAATCGTTTTTTGGTTATCCCAATAATTTCCCAAATTTTGAATAATGAAATGTATTTTGGGAAATACAAACAAAAAATGAAATTACTCGACATACATAAATAAATCTTGAACATTTTGTTCAAGAGCGGTATATGTAGTCAAAATAATCTCGTGTGAATAATAATGTCTGCAATGCAGAATATATTGTGAAAAATGTTTTACATAAATAAAAGCAACAATCATGAAATTGAAAGCACAGGGTTAAGCGATATTTGCATAAAAGTTTTGTTATGCATTGTACTTTCGTGTACTAAGATTTGTGCCACATATTTCCACATATCATAATAGTGATGAATTTGTAATATGGGATTTTTAGTTTTGCTATGAATTGTTTGGTTTTTTGTTTAATAAATAAAATAGAAATTAATGAAAACTGTTTTTAATTAATTGTCGGTAGTACATGACTGACAAACTGTCAGAACAACCAATTTTTTAAAACATTTGGTTGTGGCAACATACAACAGATAATTTTAGCCACCATTTTCGTAGTTGGCGCAACCAAATATGATTGTTGTCAACATGGAAACAGAAGTATACCACAACCAAAATGGTGGTTGTCCTGATAGTAGACAGAACTACCAAAATTCGGTTGGCAATTAATTCGGTTGAGGCAACCAAACTGTATTCTGTGTGTACTTACCAAAATTTTGCTGGGTTATTGTATATTTTATGGTAAATATTTTTCTTGAACATTTCAACCCTTTTGCTGTGCAATCTAGGTGTCTTTTTGGTCCATTTTATGTTGGTCCATTTGAAGGGAAAAAAGACCCCAAAAACATGTGTTTAACGCGACAAAATATTTGTCATACAATTCTACATACTATAAGACTTTGAATACACCAAAACTCAACCCAACATTTTGACCCGTTAAACACCGGTTTAGGGGGGTTTTTACCCTTATCCGGAAAAGGAACCTAAAAGACCCCTAAATTGAGGAGCTAGAGGGTTAAAATGTTCAACAAAAATATTTTGCATAAAATTCTACTATAAGTCTCTGAAGACACCAAAAATAAAGACTTAACTTAAATGCCAGATATAAGTCAAAACTTAAAATCCACTTTAAGGTTTACCCTCAATTCGAACAAGAACGAAATTAAACTAATTCATTTTATGTTATTTATTTCCTTTATTTTTATTTCATTTAAATTTTTTAAATTTCGTTATGTAGTCGACATGTTAGATAACGGAATAGTAATCGAAAATTTCTATAAATGTACTTCAGCTCGGAGTACGGGCCGTAAAAAAGTGTAAAAGACTATTTTGACACCAACTTTTGTGAGGAAATTAATTTTTATTGTTATTCTTGGCTAGATTATTGGTAGAAGATAATACAATTTTTTACAAATATCGAGAGATATTTGTTAAATATTTATAAATAAAATAATTCCATCATTCCAATGTAGGTATTCATCATATATATCATATACATCAAGTAGCTTATTTTTCGGTGTAGGCTAACTGAAAAAAGGCGAAATTTTGAAATATGTTGCTTTTTTACAAATATATTGAAAGGGAACCCATACACGGGGAAAATCGACATTTTTAATATGTTTGAATTGAAAGAAAATATATTTGAAAACATATTTTTTATATAATAAATAAATTTTATTTTAAAATGAAGAAATGTTGTTTGTGGCGCATATATTAATATATTAGAACAAAATATATTTGCGAATTAACTTTTGCAAATAAAACCAGTAAGGAAAGGCAGAAAGTCGGGCGGGGCCGACTATATAATACCCTACACCTCCCTAACAATGCGATAAGGGTCATTGCGATAATAATTTGGAATAATTGGTAAATGGGTAAGATCTAATTCTGAACCGATAATCGCTAAATTAAGCAATATTCGTTCCTAAATTGAGAAACATCTTTCTGGAGAATTTTGTAATGATCGGAAGTAAAGTACAACTTCTATAACGCTTTGTAACCAAATCGGGAGGAACATATATATGGAGGTTATATATAAATCTGAATCGATTTTCCCTAAATACTCATTCATGTAAAATAGAAACCTCTGTCGAATTTCGTACTGATCGGATAAAACATACAGTCTCTACAGCGCTTGGATGTCAAATCGGGGCTAACATATATATGGGGGCTATATCTAAATCTGAACCGATTTCCCCCGAAATTGGCAGTGTTCATACATGTAATAAGAAAACTCTCTCTGTTGAATTTCGTACTGATCGGATATAAAATACAGTTTCTACAGCGCTTACATGTCAAATCGGGGGTAACATATGTATATATGGGGGATATATCTAAATCTGAACCGATTTTTACCAATTTTAATAGGGATCGTCCTGGGGCCAAAAAAGAGCACTGTGCTAAATTTCATCACAATCGGACCATAAATACGACCTGCACTTTGATTACAAGAATACATGGACAGACGGACAGACAGACAGACGGACATGGCTAAATCGACTCAAAAATTGATTCTATGACGATCGGTATAATAAACTATGGTTCTATTTCTTCTCTTTTTGGGCGTTCCAAACAAATGCACAAAGTCATAATACCCTGTACCACAGTGTGGTGTAGGGTATAATGATTACACACAAACAATGTTATGGTTTAAGAAATTTTCCAAATATATTTTATGTAAAAAAGACTTCTAAAACTTCGCTGACTTTTTCGAATTTATATTTTATAGTTAAAAATGTCATAAGCAGCATTAGCTTTTGTTTTACAGAACTGTTTGAATTGAAAGAAAATATACTTGGAAATGATTTTTTTAAATATTATATACATATTTGTTAACAAATAAATTTTATTTGAAAATCAAGAAATTTTGTTTGGAACTCATATGTTAGTATATTAGAACATAATTTATTTGCAAACTGAATGTCACAAATAAAATATGTATTTACACACAAACAAAGTTATTGTTTAAGAAGTTTTCCAAAATATTTTATTTAAAAAAATATTTAAGACTTTGCTAACTTATTCGAATTTTATTTATTTTTTCGAAAAAATGTCTTAATTTATAAATATTCCAATTCATCACATTTTGTCAATCCACCAATGCAATTTATATTTACAAAAGATTATTCGATTTAAGTTTTAATTAAATTTTACATACATATAAAATTTATTAAAAAAATTGCTCTTTGAACATCTGAAAAACATAAAATTTGTCTTTAAGTTAAGGCATTGATACAATGACAAAATAAATAATTACAAATTAATCTATTTGAATGTGAGCCTATTTTTGTTTAGAACAATATTCTCCCAAAACATATAATATTTGAGTGTGTCAAATATTATATATTTGGAGTGTACTCTAAACATATGTATATTTCAAGCCGAATATGTTTGGGATAATATACTACAGAAGCGATTTTTTTTCAGCGGGCATAAATACAATTTATAGTTACGAAAGATTGTACGAATTAAGTGAATTTTACAAACATAAAATTTCTAAAAAATTGCACTTTGAACATATGATAACAGAAAACATTATATTATGGCATTGATACATTGCCAAAATCCTTAAATACAAATTAATCTTTGTTTCGGAAATATTAGTTCGAAATAAAAAATATTAGGATGGGAACATAGTTTTTTTAAGAACAATATCCTCCCATATTTCAAGCAGAATATGTTTGGGACAATACTACAGAAGCTATTGTTTTCCGCGTGTAGTAATTTTTTCGCGAGGAATATTTTTTTCAGAGAAAACAACTAAAAATGTCGACGATTTGTATGACGTTCGCCAGATTTGATTGCAACTTTTAAGAGCTAAAGGGGTGAGAATGTTGGACGACTAATTTGAAAGATATTATTACTGACAGGGTTCCTTGAACTGAAGGGTCGAGAGAAGAGAAAATCTCGAAAACAACAGCCAACCTAGAGAACGGCTATCACCATTGCATTTAGCATGATCGAAACAGGATATGCATAGGGTCTTATTTCTGTTACATGTAAAAAAAAAAAGGAAATATATTTAATTTTTCCTAAATTAAATACACAAGAACCGCAAATTAGCCGGATATCTCAAAATGAACCATACATATGTACCTACATCATCTGCTACGGTTCAAAAGTGTAACACATCATCTGAACAATATCTGTCGGTCTGTCTGGCTGGTGCCACGATAATTCTCGAAATCTGTAACCAATTGAATTCAAATTTTACACGTGATAAAATTTTGTTCTATCTGCGGCCAATTTCGAAGATATTTCATATTGGACCACTCCTTCTAGTACCTCTCTCACAAAGAGTCTAAATTTAGTGAAACATTGATTACACTATTGACCTAATGAAAACTTTTTGAAAAATACACGGACTTGACAGTAAAGGTTCGTTTCTATTACCAAAGGGTAGTATAACCCTATACTAGGTTTGGCGAAATTGGTGACCAACTTTTGTTATGGTCCTCAAAAGATCATTATTATCAGTAGGTCCCTCGAAAAGGATGTCATCAGTTTGTATCCAACAGCTATTTCAGACTTTGTGAAACCACTTAACTATATTTGGCAATAATGTAGCAACGAATATGCTAAAAAAAAGTTTGTTACATTTTTTTAACAAAAAAATATTTTTCCCTACACTTTTTTTGAAAAAGTTTAGAAAAAAATATTTTTTTTACTTTTTCAGCATAATTTACAGTCTCACCTAATTTTTCACTAACAATATTTTGCAAAATTTTTGCCACCGTAAATCTGAACAACTTTTGTAACTCTAAAACAAAAATATTTTTTTTGGTGTAGGGTACACTGAAAAAAAATTGTCATAAAATTATAGAAATGCTCCAAAGACGTCCTCAGTCTTCAAAATAAGTAAATTTTGTACTTAAAATTAAGAAAATTTACTTAAAATTAAGTAAAATGTACTTATTTTGAAGACTAAGGACGTCTTTGGAGCATTTCTTTAATTTTATGACAAATTTTTTTTCAGTGTATGTATGGACAACCTTACAGCTGTAAGCGAATCATACGGATTAAAAATTAATACTAAAAAGAAAAAATACATGATTATCTACAGGAAAAGTGTCCGCAACTACACAATGTTAAAGATAAATAATGCATAATTGAAAAAGTAAGCAATTATAACTACTTGGGATCAGTGGGATATATCAAAGGAAACACGCCGTCGTATAGATATAGCGAGAGAAGCATTTTTCAAATACTACAAAGTATTAACCAGCCATGGCATTGGTCTTCAAACAAAAACTAAATTCATTAAATGCTTTGTATGGTCCGTCCTATTATATGCTGCAGAAATAGGGACAATTAAAGCGAGTGTTGAACAAAAGTTGGAGGCCTCAATTCTCAAAGGAAAAATTTAAGGAAGGCCAGAGGTAAAAAAGAAATTTCTTGGCTAAAGAATATCCGAGGCTGGACCGGTTATCGTGAAGAAAGGAACCTACTGAATGCCGCCAAGAACAGACAACTCACAGCAGTATATAAAAAACTGTAAAAATTAACAATACTCGTATATACATATTTTTTGTAAATCAGTATTATTGTATGTTCGATTATATCCGAAAATCGGATGGGCAAATAAAAGTAGAAGAAGAGCAGGGTATGTTTCGCAACTTTGTTGAAAATATTAACGCCAATATTTTTGTGGAACACATTAACCCTCTATTTCTCCCCCCCATAACGTAATTTTTGTCCCTATTTTACCAAATCGTAAAAAAAAAACACATAAAAATGGGGTGGGCGGGGATCAAATGTTCTACAAGTTCGAGTAAAAAACACCTTCCGGAATATTCGTGCAGCAATGTTATTCATACGGCTCAGTGTAATTTAACTATTTTCTGGTGTTTGTGTTATGTTTTGGGCTTTGGTATGCTTCGACATGGATAATAAAATTTTATGGCCAACATTTTTGTAGACTATTTCATCCAGCCCCCCCCCCCCCACATTTCTAGGGGTTTTTTTACGTTTTGTTAAAATAGTGCCAACAACTACCGTTATGTGGGGGAGCTAGAGGGTTAATATGTTCCACAAAAATATTGTCCTTAATATTTTCTACAAACTTGCCAAACATACCCTACACCAAAGAAAATATTTTTTTTAAAGTTACGAAATAGTGAGATACTAAAATTTTTGAGGTAACGGGGTTTCCAATAGGGATGATATGATTTAGAAGTGACGTTTCTGTCATTTGTATTACATCATGATCTGTGATATGTTTTTCATTTCTTTCAGTAGTGTTTACAACTTCGTCATGGAGAGATATACGCAAGAACAACGTTTACAAATTATTCAGTTTTTATTATTCAAAATAATCGTTCTCCAATTGCAAATTTACGTGCACTAAGTCCATTTTTTTAAAATCCAAAAAAGACACTTTCCTGTCGACCTACGACCTTGACACCCATGAGCAATATTTTAGCTCTCGTTATGAGCTATCTTTCTGCCATTGAAAATGATGATATGTCCATCCAAAAAAACACTTTTCAGTCGACATAGGACCTTAACACCCATGAGCAATAATTTAGTTCTCGTTAAGAGCTATCTTAACGAGAGCTAAATTTCAAGAAAAAAAATACACTTTCCAGTCGTCGTACGACCTTGACACCCATGAGCAATATTTTAGCTCTCGTTAAGAGCTAACTTTTTGCCATTGACCGATTGTGGCTACGTGCCACACAGCAAATGAAACCATTTGAATTGTTGCGTGAAAAGTTTGGAGATTCGTTTATTTCAAGAAATTGTGATATTAAATGGCCTCCAAGAAGTTGTGATTTAACACCCCTAGACTATTTCTTGTGGGTAGGGTAATCAAAAACCGCACCGGTTAACCGGTTAATCGGTTTCTCTTTAAAACCCGTCTATCGGTTTTCGGTTTTTCTGCATTTTCGAATAACTCGAACCGTCGTTTTATTCAACTCGGTTTATTCGACTTTTCGGTTTTTTGAAATCATTATAAAATGATAAAGAAAATATTATTTTTGAAATAGGAACCTACCTAAAATTTTGAAAACATCAGTATAAAAACCGTTGACTTCATTTGTGCATATCCATCGATTTCAAAATGCAGTTTTATATGTATTTATACTGCATATTTTATCGAGGGTCTAGGTGATTATTGCGGTATAGAACTTAATTAACAATCCTTTCTAATTGAAATGTAGGTATAAATAAAAATACATTTGTCCAGTTTCACATTTCGACAAGTTTTCATCTCTATAGTATGCTCACGTCAGAATCCGCTACTACTGATAATATATGTATATAATCGGTTTGCCATTTGAGCCATTCATATGATGCTAAAACCTAAGATTTTGACGATCTTCACTATTAGTCAAGTTTTATAAAAATCTTAATAAATTTTTTTGTAAAGAATTCTTTTTGAAAATTGAACATAAATATAATTATCGCAGATATTGTAATATTATATCATAAATGAAATCGAAACAATTACCTATTATAAATACTCGTAAAAATATGAAGTGTTTAAAATACAATTTTCAAATAAATCTTAATTAAATTGAAATATGGTTGCGTATTGAATTTGTACTACGCTTATTTTACGTCATCAAACAAAATTTTGAGCATTATTTATGCATTTTTATTAAAAAAGAAAAAACCGGAAACAACCGGTTCACCGGTTTTTTATTTTCGGTTAAACCGAAAACCGGTTTTAGAGTTAACTTAATTTTCGAAGAAACCGAAAACCGTATTTTCAAAATAACCGGTTTTTTGATCACCCTACTTGTGGGGTTATTTAAAGTCATTGGTCTTTCGAAATAAACCAGACTCTCTTCAAGCTTTACAAGTCAATATTGAACGTGCCATTCATGACATACGACTTGATTTAGTGGAAAAAGTGCTCGAAAATTGGGTTAATCGAATTGGTTCCTGCAGAAGAAGTCCTGGAGCCCATTTGAATTACGTTTTATTTACAACTTAATTGTTTCGATTGCACTTCACATTAAATAAAAAACTTTTGAATTTCCTTAACAAAAAATGTGTTTGTTTTTCAAAGAAATCATATCACTCTTATTGGGAAACCCATAAGTACAATGTGGTATTTGTGAGCTATTTAGGGTGCCTAAATAGATCAAAACAAGTTCTGATTGTATTGATATGTTCACAAAAGTTGTTTAGATTTATCTTGGCTACAATTTTTCCAAATATTTTTATTAAAAAAAGTGCTGAAAAAAGTGAAATAAAATATTTTTTCCTTAACTTTTTCAAAAAAGTGCAGGCAATTTTTTTTCTTGTTTTTAAATATTAACAAATTTTGTTCAGCATATTCTTAGCTACATTACATATTGTCAAATATAGTTAAGCTGTTTAACCAAGTCTGAATTAGCTGTTGGACAACTGATGACACTATTTTTGAGGAGCCCACTGATTTTCAGGTTCTTTTGAGGCCCATAAAAAAATTGGTCACCAACTTCGGCAAACCGAGTATAGGGTTATTCTGCCCTTTGGTAGTAGAATCGAACCAATACTGGCCAATTTTCGATGACTCGTTCGAGCATTTCGACTGGTAACTGGCGAATGACACGCGTGATGTTTTGCTCCAAGGCCTGAATCGAAGCGGGTTTGTCCGCATAAACTTTTGACTTTACATATCCCCACAGGAAAAAGTCTAACGGTGTGATATCACACGATCTTGGTGGCCAATTGACCGGCTCAAAACGTCTGCTCGCCGAAGTGTTCTCTCAATAAATCCATTGACCGATGCGATGTGTGGGAAGTGTGTAAACCTCTTCCAGATTTGTACAATTTTTATACTTTATACTTAATTGTAATTTGAAAACTTGAACATAGAAACGATTGAAAAGAAGGAGTTTGTCAAGAAATTTTTTGATTAGAAGTTTTCATAATTTTGAAAGGAATGAAAAACATATCATTCATTCTGGAAATAGAGAGCTCAAGAGAACGATTTTATATTATTAAAAAGAAATTTTATCAAGAATAATTACAATTATTAATGGAAATTGTACCCGGAAATTAAAGTGGCCAAGATTAAGAATTAAAACCGTTAATCTTCTCAATTTGCATCTTATATCGACGAACTTGATTTTTTGACATTTCACCAAAGGCAAGCAATTTGAACTTTCGAATTTAAACTTTGAATTGCGTGGAATCTTCAATTTGATGTTGGATTTCGTAATATTGTCAGTGCTTTTATAGATATATATACAATTCCTTAAAATCCTCTTGATCCATTTATCCAAATGCAATAAATTGAAGGCTTGTTCACAAATCACTGCTAATGGACCGAATATGGAGAAATATTGTAACGAGAATCATTAATTTAAAGGAGCTAACGACAATCCAAGAATATCCTTTCATAGAACTAAAAACATCTACATTTATAAATTGAATAATTGACTACCTGGAGGACCAACCCTTATAATATTATTAACTAAATTCGCTAACCTAATATTAAGACATGCACTTTTCACATTAATAATTCAGTCGAGCAATTTGTACAATTTGAACACCTTTAATATAGCAAGTTACTGGCAGTCGGTTATCATAACACGATAACGGTCGCCATTGACATTTACGTTCTCACCGGCACCATTTTTGAAGAAATATGGACCGATGATTCCGGTACTTCGGATCGGGAATCGGTCAATGACAAAAATATAGCTCTTAACGAGAGCTAAAATATTGCTCATGGGTGTCAAGGTCGATTGGAAAGTGTTTTTTTGGATTGAAAAAAAATGGACTTAGCGCAATTGGCGAACGATTATTTTGATAATAAAACTGAATAATTTGTAAACGTTGTTTAGGCGTAAGTCTTTCCATGATGAAATGCCAAACAATCTTCAAAAAAATAACATGACAGCATGACACGACTCACACGTGATCTGTCAGAAAAGGCTATTGAAAAAAGGTATCTCTACTTAGATCACCCTATATTATTGTATATTATATTTCTCATCTATTTTCTTTTTAGTTTAAAACGTGGTATAAAATGTCTATAATTTCTTTAAAAAAAATTCATTAAAAATGTTAGTGGTTATTGAATCCGGAAAAGTTAAACCCTTTTCTAAAGAAGAAAATACAGAAAGTGGACATATATGGACCATCGATCGTAATAAGTAATTTATCAGTATTATTATCTCAAAACAATCCTTTTTATCTGCAATATCTTTTTCCTGAGTTCAAAAATATTCATATCAGAAATAATTATACTTTGTACTTCCGAACCACTGTGCGCCCGCTAAATCACCATTATTGAATCATATATTAAAATAACTGAATTATTCTAGATTAATTGCGGTATTTCGAAATACCAAATTTCATAAAATACGTACAATTAACACACGTTGATTGGTACGTGCTACCTTAACATAGGTTTATGTCTTAAGTCTTTTGTTTCTCTAAAGTAGCTAATCCAAAGAAACAAAAATGCATTAATAACACACACACGAAAATCCAAAACGCAAAACGGTAAGCGGTAAACATTATAAGATATAATTAATTTTTCTATATTTCTTATGCTATATCATTAATTTATAACTTAATTAATTTGGTTATGACATAACAGCAGTTCGTTAATGTTTTTTGTTGTGTTTTTATCTGTTTGATATAGAATTTAAGTTGAAGCCATGATTTTGGATTATAGCAATTAATTGCGCTAGTAGTTATTTCTTGAATTTATGGTGGCTATTAATAATTCACACCTGAACTAATGTCTGAAGAAAAAATTAATTTAAGAACATTAGTCTTTCACCATTATGTGATAGGTGTTGATGCGGGGTTCACATCTTTGCGTTTTGGGAGACTAATGAAAATCACCGAAAATGCTTCTGCAACATCATTTTGTTAAAGACGGCGGCAACTACGACGAAGAAGATTAAAATATTAAAGAATTTCCGGTTAAACAAGAGTAAAAAAATGCTTCCCACCGAAAGAAGGAGAAAAGACACACACAATAAAAAAATCCGTAAATAAATTCGGGTTTTGAAGGTCATCCTTGGCACAAATCAGAGTTTCAGACAAAAGGTCAATGAACAACATTGTGGTTAAATGAAATAAAGCAATGCAACAAAGGGTGGGGCGAAATATTTGACAAAAGTCAGTGAACAAAATTGAAAAAAAATGGTAGGGCTAAATATGTAAATATTGACCTAAGAATTTTTTTGCTCCAAAAGTTTCCGGGCCGTTTTCGGCTGGCTGCAAACTTCATTTTCTTATAAAATATATTTTTATTTCTAAATAATAATTTTTATGTTCGCTCCCTTAGAGAAACGAAAGACTTAAGATCCAAACTTAAGGTATAATAAGGGGTACACATAAAAGTGTATTAATTGCAATGTTCCAAATGTTATGAAATTTGGTATTTCGAAACACATCAATTAATCTAACATAATGCAGTTATATGATTAATTAAGTGGTTTAATGAAGGCACAGTGGTTCAGAATCGATACCTTTCGTGAACGAATGAAATTATTTTTATTATGAACATTTTTGAACTCGCAAAAAGCAATTGCAGATAAAGATTCGAAATAAATTTCGAGAGGCACATAGTATTTCCACATCTAAAACATTGTATATAGTGGAAATTGGCCCAGTTCCAACTACTTCCTATAGTTGTCTATAATAAGTACTTTGTCAGACTGAAATCATGGAAAAATTAATCAAAAGTTGATAACTTGAATATTCATAATTTGTAAATGGGAAATAGTTTGCGAAAATCTTACAAATTCGAACTTAGCTTGAAATAGGAGAAAATATTACCACATACACAATTGTAAGTCAATTGGTCACATTTTTCTAGAGTTATCGTGCGCAGCAGCCAGGCAGACGGACTGACATTGCTCAAATGACTTAATATGTCCTGAGATATGTTTTCACCTAATAGACCTATGTGAGGTTAGGTTTGGTTGAGGACGCGCGGCACACAACCATTGCTGGCGTGCACCACTTCACTCGAATACCATTTGGTCCATTGTGTTCGTCCTGAGAAGATGAGTAAAAGAAGAGGGATGAAGAAGATGAAGGAGGTGATAAGTATAGATAAGAGAGATGGATTTTTAGGAGAGGTTTAGATGCGTTCATGTCAAACCATCCATCTCAAGCATCCATGTTAAGCAAATTTTATCAATATCGTGGAATGATAGAGATTCCAGATTTTGCATCGTGTAATCACAGAGGTACTGGTGTCTTCGTCTTGATAGAGAGAAATTTGTTTAACGTAAGCATGTACCTCGCGGCTTCTCTGACGGCGAACAAACGCTCACCACAGCACGCTACAATGCGACGGCCAACGCCCCTTTGTATTAGTGACAGATCCTTAGAGAGAGGTGATCCTCCACAGGAACGTCACTAATACACAGGTACCCATTTGAAGACATACATATGGGTATGAACTTCCCTCTTGGTAAGGGGTTGAGGCCTATCCTAATACCTCTGCTATTCTATGGGTCATAGCACCCGGTTGATTGAGTGCAACTCCACACCGAGTTCGAGAAATCTTCCCGCGATTTGGGTTTAAACCACAGACACCACGATGCTCCCAACAGGGGCCACACCAACAGCCAGGCTGGATACGAGCTCCAGGGGCTCATGTGGTATCAGAAAAAGCCCCTGGTCATACTTCGTAGATGGAACTACTACCAGTTGCATCCCATATGATGCCGGGACTGGTCACCCTTTAGTATGATAAAGCGGCGACCGTGGGATGGTTATCGTAAACACGCAGGTGAAACGGTTTAGCCACACACTGTTAAACCTCGTCCGAGTCTAAACAAAAGACCTCAAGGTCCAACGGAGTTACCCCCATCAGTACCTGTATGATATCTATGGAGACAGTGCGGCAAACCCTAACACAGGCCAACAAAACCACCCTTTGGCAAGACAAAATCTTCTTCCTTCCCACTACTCCTCTTACCACAACACACCACACAGACGAACCATAAGTTGCACAGGCTAGAAAGAGACCCTTATACAATTGGCGAACAGCCATCCTACTCAGGCCCCAATTGCATCTGATCACCTTCCGGACCTGACCTACAACAGTGGTCAGTTTATCACGCAGAAATTCCACATGCGGTAAGAAATTCTCCGTTCACCTAACATGATGCCTGGGTACTTAACCCTATGCACGTAAGATAGTGAATCCTCCCCAAGCTTAACTATCGGATGCCTATTCGAGGATAAGCGACCTTTGAGCAACATTACACATGTCTTTTGAAGATTTTTTTGAACTCCCACACTGTCTTCCCAATTTTCGACAAATCGCATCATCCTAGGACCTTCCATCTCCAGCTGTAGCCTGGAGTTCGCCACAATCAACAGCAGCAGGTCGTCTGCAAAAGCATGATTGGTCTAATTGGAACAGCATGATTGGTCTAATTGGAATAGCAACGAGTACATCTTTAGATTCTAAAGAATCGATACCTGTGGACACCCTCTCTCAACCTGCAGGGTAACCGACTCGCCTACACATACAACAGTTGCAAAACGGTCACAAACATAACTCTGCCACAACGCCAGCTCTTCACACCCAAATCACGTAGTCTGTCCAGAATACTGAATCATCGAAGGTGGTCAAACGCACCTCTAAAATCAAAAAAGATTCCTAATACATATTTATTTGGTGAATCGTCAAGCTTCTTTCTGACGGGTAGCCACGTATCCTCGGTAGATTTTCCCTCTTTAAAACCAAGCTGGTAGCGACATGACCTTCCTACTAATTTCTCATGGAGATTGGAAACCATAATCCTCTCCAATACCTTGTCCAGCACAGGAAGGAGACTAATACCCCGATATGATCAGGGATCGCATCTTACCTTGTCCGGGGACTTTAGTAAAACCACAACCCTAGCGAACTTCCATGCAGAAGGAAAATATCCCAGGCGAAAACATTGAGCGAGCTAGTCCTCCAGTTTATCTGGCATGACCCGGAAAACATGCTTCCACATTTCCCCTGTCAGCTCATCTATACCAGGGTACCTCCTCGCTCGAAGCTTTGCCATCGATAAATCCAACTCACCACGCTCCAAAGGTGGAGAACTGGGAGTATGTTCCAAAAACAACCTGGGCTCCTCACCTGCCCTCGGGAAAAACAAGCCCATTAGGGCAGTCATGATAGAGTAGGACATTGACAGAAAAGGTGTTCGATTGTTTCCAGTTCCTCCTCATCCTCACAGAGTCGACAGCAGTCAGCAGAATCACTCTGTCACTTTGATGTTAAAGATGACGTTAACATTACAGTGGCCAGTCAGCGTGCCTATCATTAAACGAATGTCCCTCTTTGTGAGGTTAAGAAGATCTTTGGTCCTAGATTTCGATATTGCTGGCCATAGAGATTTAGTGATTTTGCGGTCAGATCTGCTCGAGCACTTCTGGTTTGCCAGGTCTTTGTAGAAACGCTCTATGTTACTGAAAAATTCCCTTAAGGGGGATATAGTGATGTCTCAACCCTTGCAGCGTCCATCGCTGATCCATTTCGCGCGAGTTCGTCAGTCTTCTCGTTCCCTACGATATCACAGTGTCCGGGGACCCAGCACAGACTGATTATATCTGCCAATTGCTGTAGTTCCAAACGACATTCATTAACCACCCTTGACTTAATAGTGGCTGACTTCAGCGCCTTCAGAGCAGCCTGACTGTCAACATAGACTGTTACGAGAATGTGATCATCTTGCCCGAGTTTTCGTCGATTTATCAAGCTGAGGGCTTGCAGTATAGCAAAGATCTCCGCCTGGAAAACGCTGCAGGTGTCGGCTAACCTGTAGGACGTATTTCTGCCAAGAGATTCGCTGAAAATGCCTGCCCCTGTGCCTACATCCATCTTTGCCGCATGACCAGTCTGTTCTGGGAGTGATCATTATGTCGAGATTTGAGAAAAATTTCTGAACTGGTGACAAATAGTCTGTCGGTCCTGCCAGAGCCCTTAGGTCAGACATTCTTGATGCCTCAATGAGAATGGCAGAGTGGCCCCAATCCGCGTTACGCCACACACGAGCTTCGCGAAGTCTGAGAGCGCATTTTGTAGCACTGCACTTAACAAAAAGACCTACAGGTTGTAAGTGCTTTCTCTAACTTTTTAAGCTGATTTTTAACTTTTGTCGCTTTCCACCATACCACTAAACCATAGGTAAGTATAGGATGCACTATAGCTGTATGCATCCACTGGATGGTACTTGGCTGAAGCGTCCAGCTCTTACCTATGCAGTTTCTGCACGAGTATAGTGCGTTCAATCCCTTTCTGACTCTTTCCTCTGTGTTTCTTTTCCATCTCAATTTAGCGGTCAAGTATGGCGCCAAGGTATTTAGCCTCAGAGCTCAGGTTCAGTTCCACTCCGTCCAGAATAGGTTTGGTGAAATGCGGTATCTTATTCTGTCTGGTGAATAGTACTAGCTCGGTCTTCATGGGGATGATGCCCAGCTCATTTGCCGTTGCCCACCCAGATAACCTCCTAAGAGCACCCTGAAAACGATCGGTGAAATTTGCCTCCAATCATGATGACAACATCATCTGCGTAGGCAGATCCTCAAATGATCTGAGTATTCCATTCAGTACCAAGAGCCACAGGAGAGGTGACAATACCCCTCCTTGAGGAGTTTTTCTGGTTACCATCTTCCTAATGGATCCCTCTGCAAGTGATGCGTTGATGATTCTACTGTTCAGCATTGAATCAATCCAATCAACCAGTAGAGAGGGAATGCCCACATCCATTAAGGAGTTATGCATCGATTCCAACTTCACATTATTGAAGGCTCCTTCTATGTCTAGGAAAGTAGCCAAAGTGTATTGGTTTTTTTTCCTAGATTACCCTCAATATAACCCACCACATCATGAAGAACACTGTCAATAGAGCGACCCTTGATGTACGCATGTTGACTACTGCTGATTAAAGATGGTTGTAATCGATCCCTGATATGATGTCAATCAGACTCTCCAAAGTGTTCAGTAACAACGATGAGAAACTGATTGGTATGTAGTCCTTAGACATTCAGTGACTAGGTTTTCCGGTTTTGGGGATGAAAACCACTCTAACTTCACGCCATTTGGAGGGAATAAAATTCCTCAGTAGGCACTCCCTAAACATCGTTAAGAGTAAGCATATCGCTCTTGACCCGGCGTTTTGTAGCATGGCCGATGATATGCCATCTGGTCCAGTCGATTTGAAGGGTTCGAATGAATTAATGGTCCACAGTATTTTCTCCTTGGTTACTGAACTTTTGACAATCGAAAGAACGCGGTCATCGCACTGTGATTCTCTGTGTTCGGTACCGTTAATAGGACATGTATCCCGGTCCAGGTGCGAACACCCGGGTAAATGTATCGTAGCCAGGAGGTCCCGGGTATCAGAGCTAGACTCAATCCACTCGTTTACCCCTTCTATGCTTTCACAGAAATTGACCCAGGAGAAACGTTTCGCCCGTTTGACCTCGCTCTTGTACGTGTTGAAAGCTTCCTTATAGCGATCCCAATCAGTAATTGCTTTGATTCTATTGGCTTTGTTGTACAATTTCCTGGTAGTCTGCTTTGACTTTCGAAGGTCTTTGGCCCACCATGCAGACTATCAGCTCAAAAATGTACCATTTGTAGACAGCTTTTTCAGGTAAATGAAGTGCTTCAAGCAACTCATTTCCGAAATAAAGGGTTTTCCAACAAGAGGTGTTATTTTGGTATTCAAAGAAAAATGCAATTTTTTGAGATAAATGATCGGATGTTTATTTCATAATAAAGAGGAAAAACAACATCAGTCAAATGGCCACCACGACCTCGCTTACAGGACCATTTCCTTTTCATGAAATTTTCCATAACCAAATCGCAAAGTGGCTGCCCTATGTCATCGATAGCCTCACGAATTCTATCTTTGAGGTCTTGAATCGACGCTGGGCTGTTGGCGTAGACCTTATCATTCACGTGGTCCCAAAGAAAGAAGTCGCAAGGTGTTAAATCACAAGATCTTGGTGGCCAATTGTGATCACCTCTTCGAGAGATAACACGGTCCGGAAAATTTTCCCGTAACAGAGCAATGGTTTCGGTGCTTGTGTGGCACGTAGCGCCGTCTTGTTGAAAGTAAACGTTGTCCAGATCAATACCATCCAACTCCGACCACAAAAAATTTATATGGGAGGTACCAAAAGGGTCGTGTCAATAATTCCCATTTTTCATGGGACTATAGCTACTGTAAAAGCATTACACTATACAAAATTTGAAGAATTTGTATGGACTGGAATCAAAGTTATAAGCCGTTAATTTTTTGAGCAAAATAGTCCATTTGTATTGGAGGTAGCAAAAGGGGCGTGGCACCACTTTTTCTCAGAATGATAGAGACTGAGAAATTAACACTGTGTGTGGAATTGTGAAAGATAATGAGTAGTAGTATAGAAGTTATGAGATAATCAATTTTTCATTAAATGTTAACCCTTTGTGGGGAATGTACTGGAAGGAATGGACCACCATAGTCCATCTTTGACCTTAGCCTGAGATAATAGACAAAAATATTGACACATACATAATTTGAAGTCAATCAGTTAAGCAGGTGGAAAGTTATCGTGCGCACCAACCAGACAGACAGACGGACATGCCCAAGAATGACCCAAACCGGATTTTCGCCAAATATTCTTGGGGTCTCTTAGGTCACTCCATCGATGTGACACACATTTGGCCCGCAGCATCTGATATATGATCTTGTTCACATTAGAGGAGGTATAAAAACAGGATTATGTTGAAATTCTCTTATTTCTACCAAAAGAGCTATAATTTCTACATTTATCCATAGATTTCTTCAAATATGCATAGCGTTCTTCTTTAGGATGCTAGCATTCAAAAATTTTAACATACAATATTTTGCGAATTTTTTCCTATATTTTATGGTTTTTTACGTGCCAGAAAAAAACGATTTTTTTTGAAAAAAATCATTTTTTTCCAATTGTTTTAAAGACAGTTACTAAACTTCTGTTTGTACTTGAAAGTATCATTACTAACACTTGTAGTCCTCATAATATACCAAGGCATTATCGAGCATATGTATACTTAAAAAAATATGGTTCAAATACTAAAGACACCTTTAAAGAAAATGTGGCTCGCGATGCGAGCCCAAGCAAAAAACAAAAATGTATTGGTATGAGAGTTTAAGTATGTTGACTTAGTTCGGCAAAATACGGGTTTGGTTAGTACTTCATGTTAAAATCAATTTACTGCTTCCATAAGTATTTCAGCTGATTTAAGTTAAAGACATACACTATTGCTACTGAATGCTGAAGATGATAGAGTGGTGTCTATCGAAACTGCAGTCAATTCTACCAAGCAATTAAAACTCTCTACCAATTTTTGTATTTGTTTCTATTACTTTTTTGCAATAGACAGAAAGTAACTGAAACATATGGTCTCGAACCAAATAAATTCTAACTGAATAGAAAATTGTTTTTAAAAAAATTACAAACATTTTTTTTTAATATTTTTTTCGTGTTTAGGACACGATTGAGATCTATTTAGATTTTCAAATTACATATATTCCAATTTATATTCCGTCAACAATTTGGTTGCAAACATTTTTCTTTAAAAATATCTCCTTATTTTTGACTTAGTATTCTATCGAATGGAGTCGTAGATTTTAAATCGTGATTGCTACTCAAACAGTTTTTGTGAATCTCTGAATAAGATTTCTTTGTTCGATATTAAGTAAAATATGTATAACTGACAAGTGTGAAACAAAAGACTTAAGACACAAACGTGTTCTGAAACATTTGCCTAAGCTATGTTCACACGGTGGTCAGATCTTACAATATTGTCAGCAAAATGTCAAAAAAGTCTACCCTGTGAACTTAAAATTTTTGTCGTTTTGTGAAAATTTGGTTTGTTTTAAGTATATTCGTAAAATATGTCGTTTCTGCGATCGTAAATTCAGTGGCTATTTGTGGTATAAATAACCTTTAATGGCTATTTTCGTGATAATTTCAGCTTTTTGAAAAAATGCGTGTATGATAATTTTTATTGCAATCAATTCGCTTTAAACCATTTGGGGCCAATAACCAAATAAAAGATTTACGGCATTAAAAGGGTTAGTTTTTTATAACAAGTAAGAAAGTTTCAGTCGGGTAAACCGACTAAGGTATACCCTCACTTTGTGAGTAATTTAATATATAACATTACACCAATAAATCTGTCAATTTGTGTGGGAGGTACCAGAAGGGGTTTTCCAAATACACATATTTTTCGGTAAACAGTACATTCTTAAATACATTGCATTGTTCTGAACTATAAGCGTTTATGTGCACTGCTATATTAAAGTTACGAGCTATGTAATTTTGGTATGATTTGGTCATTTTGTGTGGGAGGTACAAAAAGGGGCGGGGTGATAACGCCCACTTTTTACAGGACTATAGGCACTGTAACAGCATTACACTGTACAAAATTTCAAGTATTTGTATGCACTGGTATTTAAGTTACAAGCCGTTTACTTTTGGTACGAAACGGTCCATTTGTGTGGGAGGTACCAAAAGGGGCTGTACGATAATGCCCATTTTTTACCGGACTATAGGCGCTACAAAAACATTATACTGTAGAAAATTTCAAGCATTTTTATGCACTTGTATTAAAGTTATAAGCATTTAAATTTTGATGCAAAATGGTCCATTTGTGTGGGAGGTACCAAAAGGGGCATGCCAACTTCACCCATTTTTCTCGAGTTAATAGCGACTTATATACTAATATTATGTGCAGAATTTCAAAAGATTCGAATAAGTAGTATAGAAGTTATTAAAGAATCAATATTTCACTAAATGTTAACCCTTTGTGTGGGAGGTACCAGAAGGAGTAGACCAATATGGCCCATCTTCGAACTCATCCGGAGATAGATCAAAATATTACCACATACCAAATTTGAAGTCAATCGGTTACTCCTTTCGAGAGTTATCGTGCGCACCAGCCAGCAGACAGACAGACAGACAGACAGACAGACGGACGGACATTGCTCATTCGACTTAAAATGACCCAAAACGGATTTCCTCCGAACATACTTAGGGTCTTAGATCACTCCTTCGATGTGTTACACTTTTTTCCGTAGCAAATGATATATACCCTCGTCACACTAAAGTGAGGGTATAAAAATCAAATCTAGTGATCAGCAGTTCTATAACGAGCCATTAAAAGAGATAATCGGACATATATTGTAGAAATTATTTCCGATTTTGTAAAAAGTGCACTAAAATTTTTACTAAAATTGAGAACAAAGTGACTATATATTGCAATTTTTTTTAAGGAAGTAACGCCGACCTGTAAATTTACAAATTTACATTTTTATTAATGGAAAATCTGATTTTTAGAGGTTATTTAAACCGCAAATAGCCCCTAATTTCGCTATCGCAGAATCGAAATATTTTGCGAATATACTTAAAACAAACCAAATTTTCACATAAACAACGCGAACTTTTTTTCGTCCTCACAAATGAAGCCACTCTAATGGGCATTTCCATATTTTGTAATTTATTTTAAAAATTACAAAGATTTGGAATTCCATCTTCATAAGCAAAACTGCAGAGGTTAAAAGGATCTATAAGAATGTTTTTTCTCCAATCTTGTTCCAATCATTAATAGGCAAGAGATATAAGGCAACAAATCTTGTTCGGACATTACAAGCGTAGCGTTCGAACTAGAGTGATCAAAAAACCGGTTTTTTTGAAAAAATAAAAAACCGGTGGATGGTTTATTTAAGTTATAAAAAAACCGGTGGACGGTTTTTTCTTCGAAGAAAGCCGGGGAAACCGGTAGAACCGGTTTTTTCTGCATAACAGTATGAAAATTGCCGTTTGAAAAACATTTTCCTTTAATTTAATATTAAATTTTTAAAAACGATGTCTTCTGATCAGGAATCTTGCACCAAATTTAGTCCTGTTGGATAGTAGTTATGAGTTGGATTGTGATGAATATTGTCATTTGAGTCAAACGGTCCTTTTATCTCATACATATAACTAATTAGCTATTGTATTGAGAAACATTTCCAAAAGTGTTATCGATAGTATTTTCTTCAACGTTTTAAAAAAATTAGCAAATATATTTTCATTACTTTTTTGCAAAATTAAACTTTTTTGAAATTTTGGTAAAATCCTATGTTTTAATTTTTGATTTTTTTTCTCAAAAGAAAGCTTAGATAATTTCCTTTAAAATCTTTGTGACCTATTAATGGGATGGGACCTGTTGATCTATCAAAATAAATATAAACCTCTGAAAAAAATTAACGTTCAACCAAGCATTTTAGCATTTCAGATGGGAAAAACAACCGTTTGACAAAAATGTCAATATTTGACACCCTCCAACTCGGAAAGTCCTTAACCGATTTCGTTGGAATTGTGTCTCATAACATCCTCATTCATCCCGACAGAAGACATCCCTTTTAAAAATTAACTCACTTGACATGAAATTCCCCTTATGTAGTTCAGTCAAGAAAATATTAATATTTCGGGATATTAAATAGAATATTTAATAGAGGTATTAAATCTTAATACATATATATTTTATATACACACTTTAGTGCAAGTGGGTATATACGAGTATAAATATAAATATATAAGAGTATACACTAGTCGGTTTACCCAAATGAAATTTTCTTACTTGTTTTTGTTTCGGTTTGGAAGTGGGAGAATGCGTTTACTTTTCACACAACTTCTGCGCGTATGAATCATTTATTTTCTTAAAATTTTTGTAATTTGTATAGAAATTAGTGAATGGCTTCGGATTCTAGTTGCCGAGTCTTTTTAGGCCATATAAGGAGATCTTTCATATTATTATCTTAATTTGTGATATTTTGTATATAAAGTTGTAAATAATTTTTAATATTTTAGTGATAATAAAAAACCGGAAAACCGGTGGAAACAAACGAAAAAAACCGGTTGCACCGTTTGTTCGAAATTCATGATTTTGAGAAAAACCGGGGATGGTGGAAGCAAAAAACCGGGGGGCGGTTTATTTTAAACCGGTTTTGATCACTCTAGTTCGAACACATTCTTTGTACATTTTGTATCGTCCGAACAAGATTTGTTTGATTTGTTTATATGTATTAATTAATGATTTAAACATGAACGCATAAAAGCTATTTTATAGGTTTCTTTAAGATCTAAAATAGTGATTATGACAAAAAAATACGAAAACTGTGTATTTTTTTAAATTAACTTAAATTTAAAAATCGTAACGTTCGGGATTTGTAATTGCCCATATATTTCTCCACTATATTTCCTCTATTCAATAAATAATATTATGTCTTCATTTTCTTTCAAATATCGAGAAAATTTCTTCCTCTCAATTACTCAATGAATTTTCTATCCACATTTTGCCCACTTACAAAATCCTAACAATTACTTGACCTTTATCCGCAAAAGGCTTAAAATTATAACAACCATTGATAAAGATCTAAATGTAAATCAAAGAAAAGAAAATGTTGCTTTGTAGCCTAAGCAAAAGGACGGCCATAGATGTATCGCCGATGTAATGTTTCAATTTTACAAAAAAGAAAAATATTTATATGAACTACACTGACCCTTCATCTACCTCTGAGCGCTTATCAGCAGCATCCTTCATTTCTGTTCTTTTTTTTTTTTTTTTGCTGTTTTTCTACCTTTTCCAAACTGTTTAAAAACCACTTGAACGCTATTACACAAGTCTGAGGGAGTAGAAAACGAATTGGATGAACAAAAAAATCACCTTAATGATAAGCAAAGATTCCAGTAGAGGAGGTTAAAGAAAAACGAACCATTGAACGAATCATAACATTGTAATGCAATTCAATCCGTAAAAGACAAACAATGCGCGCAACGCGAGACCCACAGAAAAACAGGCCAGTACAATAAATCCTACTCGAAAGGAAAAAGAGAGATAAGAAGAAAAGGATCAATGTAGGATTTATTTAGGACTTGTTTTTTTTCTTCTGGTCTTGTTGTCAGAAGACCATTAAAAAAGGATCGATTGAAGTAAATGCACAAGACACTGGATGGATGGACGGACGGACGGACGGACGGACGGACGGACATAAGAACGCTCTCAGCGGTGGTTAGATAATATTTCACCTTTCTTTCGCTTAAAAGGTTTCCTTGGCCTTTGAAGTGTTTATTTTGTCATGTAATAGCGTGTCAAACAATTTTAAAGTCAATTTGATTTATTCCCTGCAATATCACCTGTCATCATGGATTGATAATGATACTCATATCAAGCAACCGAAGGTGATGACACTTATTTTTGAGATAGGTTAGGGGAGTTCCTTTTTTATTGAAACTTATGACATTTGATTTAGATTTTGTTATGTCATAAAGAAGGAAATGACAGGCAGTTCAATGACATAACCACGAAACCAAAAAAATGCATCAAGAACCGGACGAGGATTAAACTAGACTGCAGTCAGTTTGTTCTTTAGCTGTGATTAGTTTTTTAAATGCATTTAGGCTTTCAAAACTCGAAACAAGTAAAAAGGGGATTATTTGAATGGCAGCAGCTACATCAAAACATGGACCAACTGAAACACGTTTTGTTGTTATGACCGTGCGGTAATTTTTATTATCTTTGTTGTTTAAACTGGGCTGTTTGGTCAGATATTTTTAAGAAGTAAATAAAACTAATTTATATCATGTTTCACTCAACGTTTCGTTGGCTTTATTACAACTTCATCAGGAGTAATTATTGAAAATCAATTAGTTTTTACATTTTTTCATTCTTAAATATTATTAAAAAACTGAACATCACGACACAAAATTTATAATAATAATTTATAAATAAAATGGTAAATATTGCAGCAAAACTTAATAATAATATCACAGGAACCGATCACGTTATTGTATTGCAACTGAATCACGTAATTGTACAACAACTGAACTGACAAATTGTGGTGAAAATTTGCAGCTTCTACAGTGTCAAGAAGTCATATCGGGATGATCCTTTGAATGAATACTATAAGAAAATGTGGTGATAGATCTATGCGCAAAGAAAAACTTCGTTTCTGTCATATTAGTCAACTACAATTTTCGTTTGCCGGAACTGAAATTCCGTTTGTTGTGACAGAAACTTATTTGTTTCCGAAACAAATATTTATTTGCATTTAAGTATTCAGAAAATACTTAATTGTGTTAAATTATTCAGTAATTCGAAGTTAAGTTTTTAGAAATTGTTAATGTTCGTAAAACTAATAAATAATAATAATAATAGAATACTTATAATCTTAGATCAATAAAAATTACTTAAAGGATTGACAACTAAGGATGACTTGGAATACTCAGAAATTTGAAATGATTGATTTAAAACTGAAGTTAATGCTGCATAATATGCATATTATGGTATCATAACTGGGAGGTACAATTCGAAACCAACGAAAAATTAAAACTAAAATACGAAAAAGTCAACAAAAGTTTTGGAATCCGTTTTTAAATAAAATATATTTAGAAAAATTCCTAAACAATATTTATACTCTCACTTTAGTGATACGAGGGTATATATCATTTGTAAAACATCGAAGGAGTAATCTAAGACCCTAAGTATGTTCGGCGGATATTTGTTTTGGGTCATTTTAAGTCGAATGAGAAATGTCCGTCCGTCTGTCTGTCTGCTGGCTGGTGCGCACGATAACTTTCGAAAGGAGTAACCGATTGACTTCAAACTTGGTATGCGGTAACATTTTTCTCTATCTCCGGCCAACTTCGAAGATGGGCCATATTGGTCCACTCCTTCTAGTACCTGCCCCACAAAGGGTTAACTTTTAGTGAAATATTGATTCTTTAATACCTTCTATACTACTTACTCGAATCTTCTAAAATTTCACACATAGTACACGTCAAGAAAAATGCGCGAAGTGGCCACTCCCTTTTTGGTACCTCCCACACAAATGGACCATTTTGCACCAAAACTTAATTGCTTATGGCTTTAATAGCAGTTCATACAAATACTTGAAATTTTGTACAGTGTAATGCTTTTATAGTACCTAGAGTCCAGAGAATAGTGGGCGTTATTGGCACACTCCTTTTGGTACATACCAGTGCATATAAATACTTGAAATGTTGTACAGTGTCATGCTTATGCAGTACCTAGAATCCACAGAAAAATGAGCTTTATTGGCACGCCCCTTTTGGTACCTCCCACACAAATAGACCATTTTGTACCAAAAGTTAACTGTTAAACTTTAAAGTTATTAAAAGCAATTGAAAATGACAATAATTTAATTAAAACAAAAAAAAATAAATTTACGAACATTTTTTTGGGACTCAAAGTGAAGGGTTTCATAAGTCGGTTTACCCGACTGAACTTTCTTACTTGTTTTTTTTTTTGTTTTTTATTATTAGTCTATAGACTTATATTCTTACAGACTATTTACAATAAATACACTATTCTATTTAAATCCATTTTAGCTTAAACATATGTTATGATGATTTCATTACATTGCAAGAAACTAAGAATTCAAAAGTATGGTTATTTATACCCTACACCACACTGTGGTACAGGGTATTATAAGTTTGTTTCACGGCAGATGTTTGTAACACCTGAAAATAACACAGCTAGACCCACCTTAAAGTATACCGATCGACTCAGAATCACTAGCTGAGTCGATTTAAGCATGTCCGTCCGTCCGTCCGTCTGCCCATGTAAAGTTGTTCGTCGACTACAGGTCGCAATTTCACTCCGATCGTTCTGAAATTTTGCAGTTTAGAGTATTTCGCGGCTGTTAAGATCGCTATTGAATTTGGTTGAAATTGGTTCAGATTTAGATATAGCTCCCATATATATCTTTCGTCCGATTTGGCCCTTTAGTCCTATAGAAGATGCATTTTACATCCAATCGTTTTGAAATTTAGAATGGTAGAGTTTCTTGATCCATGAACCATGCCGAATTTGAAGAAAATCGGTTAAGATTTAGCTATAGCTCCCATATATATGTTTCGTCCGATTTGGCCCTTTAGTCCTATAAAAGCTGTATTTTACATCCAATCATTTTGAAATTTGGAATGGTAGAGTTTCTTGATCCATGAACTAACACTGCTGAATTTGAAGAAAATCGGTTAAGATTTAGCTATAGCTCCCATATATATGTTTCGTCCGATTTTGCTCTTTAGTCCTGTAGAAGCTGTATTTTACATCCAATCATTTTGAAATTTAGAATGGTAGAGCTTCTTGATCCATGAACCAACACTACCGAATTCGAAGAAAATCGGTTAAGATTTAGCTATAGCTCCCATATATATGTTTCGTCCGATTTGGCCCTTTAGTCCTGTAGAAGCTGTATTTTACATCCAAATGTTTTGAAATTTAGAATGGTAGAGTTTCTTGATCCATGAACCAACATTGCCGAATTTGAAGAAAATCGGTTAAGATTTACCTATAGCTCCCATATATATGTTTCATCCGACTTGGCTCTTTAGATCCAATCGTTTTTATACCCTACACCATACTGTGGTACAGGGTATTATTTAAGTATAAAATGTCCCAAAAGTAAATTTATGTAAACAATTTATACATGAATTACAAAATTTATATATCAGAGTTATTCAATATTATTATATAGTCGGCCCCGGCCGACTTTAGCCTTTCCTTACTAGTTTTCTTTTTAAAGTAGATTTACTCTCACACAGTTCTATTTAGTTGTAGTATTTGTTGAAGGAAACACACAGGCGACGATAGGGATCATTATTAGCGAAATTAGTTCTGAAGTAGTTCAGGTGTAGCAGTTCAAAGTTTCTAGTTGGTCTAGATGGAGCATTCAGCTTAATTTTATTAATCAGGAATTCAGAGGTAATATTTCCTTGTAATATATTTAATACAAAACAAATTTTCAGCATTACGCGTCTGCTCTTTAACTAAGGTAACTTTATAAGATCTAGTCTGTACTCATACGAAGGCAGATTTTGTGGAGACCAACCATTTCGACGTAGACAGAATAGTAGGAATTGTTTCTGAACAGATTCTATGCGATTGCAGTGAATTGTTTAACACGGATGCCATATTACGGATCCATATTAAAGAATAGGTCGTACCAGCGAAGTATATACGTTTCTGGTAACAGAAGGATCAGTAAACTCTTTACTCCAACGCTTCACAAATCCGAGAGCATCATATGCCTTATTAGTTGTTAACGATATATGTGATCTGAAATTCATTCGACGATCCAACAGAATACCAAGATCCATGAAAGATTCAACAGATTCCAACATAACGTAATTTATATAATAATTGGATTGGAAATTGACATTTCTAGAGAAAGAAATATATTTACATTTGTTTATATTAAGGTCCATTAAGTTGACCAAGCACCAGTTATGAAAACTATCAAGATCAGACTGAAGTAATGACTATTCATCTTGATCATTAACGGTTTTAAAAAATTTGACATCATCTGCATACATAAAAAGTTTAGAAAAGTGGACAGCAGAAGGTAAATCGTTTATAAATAAAGAAAACAGTATTGGTCCAAGGTGAATACCTTGAGGGTCGCCAGATGTAACAGCAATAGTTTTTGATAGAGAAATACCAAATTTAACACACTGAGTCCAGTTGAATAAATAGCTTTTAAAAAAAATTAACAGATTCTTACTAAAACCTTTATCAAATGCTTTGCTGAAATCTGTGTAAATGACATCAGTTTGCATTCGGTTCCGAAAACCATCATTTACCACGGATGTAAGTTCAAGAACATTTGTAACAGTTGAGCGGCATTTACGGAATGCATGTTGGTAATGTGATAATAAAGTAGAAGCTTGATGTGCAAGTATATCACATACTATTTTCTCAAAAAGTTTATGAATTGCACTCAGTTTAGCAATTCCTCTATAGTTTGACACTTCGGTTTTACTGCCAGATTTAAAGAGAGGTATAACGTATGATTCCTTCCACAGTTGAGGTAAACAACCAATTAGCAATGATTTATTAAATAGTGATGTTAAGCAATAGATAAGCTATCAGCGCAATTTTTATGATACTGCTAGCAATTCCATCAGGGCCAGGGTTAGATGACGTTTTTAACTTCTTCATGTTCTCCAAAACAGTATTCTGATTCAATAATGGCAAATTTATTAATAGGACTATGTTCCAATAAGTGATACGGATAAGAGTTAGATTGATCATAAATGTACATATGTTGAATAAGTCGTTGCGAAGAAGTCTGCAAACATATTACTTATTGATGGGTCATCATTTGCTGTAACAGATCCATATTTTAAGGAATTCGGTAAGGCAAAACATCTTCGTTTCGAGTTAACAAATTTATAAAATGATTTGGGATTCTCCCTCAGCCGATTTTTCTTGTTTATCATGAATTGCTATATGATCTTTTTTTGATTATATTATATTCCGATCTTGCAATGCAGTATTTACTGTTATCAGTAGAGGATCCAGATTTTTTAAACTTCTTAAATAGTTTGTATGTTTATTTTTGATAATTGTAGGGTCGCTTGTAGCTGTCGGCTTTCAATTTACAAACAGTTTTTTTTCCTTTAAGAAATAAAAAAATATATATATTATTAAAGAATTTCATCCAAGCTAGGATTTGAACTCAGGACCTCTGGTACCACAGTTCGCCACACTAGGCCTTAGCCTATACTTAGGGGATGAAACGTCCTACCTTGTTATAGTTTCGTTTAGACTGTCGCATATTGAAGATTGCTTCACCCGCTAGGCTAAAAATAGAATGCTGCCTTGGTGGTGGTTGTACCTGTCTGAGTATATGTGTTCCCTTTTAAGTATGTACATACGATTCCCACAGGAATTCAACGAAACTTTGCTGAATTAGCGTATCCATTCCAATCCCAATGTGTCTATAAATAGCTCTGGTGTACACGGCATCAAGCTTTTCCCTTTGCTTATTCGTACACTGACACGTTGGCAACCACTTTCCCAACATATCAGCGAGACTTTCTTTTTTTTTTTAAGTCCTGGTTTTTCATCCTGTATTGGATCAAGTTTTTCTGTGACTGAGTGACGGAGAAAATCCTTGGGTTTTTATTCATTTGCCATCGGAAGGAAAAGTATCTTCCAAACAGCACACTTTTGGCACTTATTAACCTTTTTACTTGGGAACGGACAACCCTCAGCGTGAAATCCGTAATTCTTCGATGACTAAAACGAGACACCATCCTTGAGCTCCTTTTGTGTGTTATCTATAGTGTGATTCCTCTTTCCGTAGGAGGAATAACAATTTTTTTTGTGGAACAAAAAAAGGGGAATAAGTCCTATCGAGTGGGAAAAAAATATTTGTTTCGTACAATATTCCCTAGCAAAATTCGAGTGAAAATATAAAAATGCCGTACTTTATTCAACACAAAATAATGCCAAACAAATAATAAACCCAATTAAATAAAAAAATATGTGAAGATGAAACCTGTAACCCAGTTATCAGTGCAGGAAGGAAAAAAACTATATATCAAGCTATACAGAATTTTCAATTTAAAATCAATTTTAAAAAAATTTATGATATAGTTACAAAAAAAAGAGACGTTTTTATTAAATTAAGAGGAAAAATTTAATTAAAAAAAAAATTAAAAATAGATTTTGTAAACATACTATTCATTATATGTGACAGTGCAAATCAGAGGAAAATAAAAAGCAATAATCCTTCTATAAATGAACTAAAAAGACATTGCAATATTGGACATATTAGTGTGTGTGTGTGTTATCTGTTTCAACGCGAGTATATGCCGACAAAAAAATATCGATTCAAGACATCATTATGTACCTGTAAGAGCACCCGAGGAAAGATCTTTCATCGTGGGACCTTGTTAATGTAAGTGCATTTTAATTATTTTTTTCCCCTTGATATTCCTTTTGTTAGCAATTCAATTGTTCCATTAAACGTAAATTGAGTTGTTACAAAGGAATCAAATTTTGTGACAAACATCCTAGCCGTACAAATATTTAGTGGCCACTTGGCCACAGTAGCTTCAGTGACACGGTAGCTCGGGGTATAAGCACTCCGCTTTAGTCTCGTGAGGTTCCAGGTTCAACCCCGGACTCTGACGAAATTCTTGATTTCGATTTTCAAGTTGTTATATTGTACGTTTACTGGGATTTTTCTTGCAAACATTTTCGGTATTGTGTTGGCTAAACTTTTAAAAGATCCTCATGGCTGAGGAAAAAAAGTCTACTCGTATTAATCGATCGTTCTAATACCGGGCTATATAAACGATACCAATAAAAAGAAAATCCTATGGATGAGTTAAAAAGATGTTTGTTCTAACACTTTGAATTGCCGAAAATTTCAAGTGTAGGAATAAAAGAAAAAAACGTAAAAATACCTTGAATTATCGACGAATTTAAATAAAAAAAACGGATTTTCTAAGAGTCTGAATTATTGAAAAAAAAAGAAGAATGAAATATAATATAAAATTAATTTAAAATTAGTCTGCGCACAGTAATATTATCGCAAAACGCAACTTGATTTCTTCTATTGTTTTATAGTAAAATAACTAACAAATGTTGTTCAATCTGAAAGAAGAAAACAGTTGCATTGCACATTTACATTTGTTTATTGCATGTTTTGTTTACTACATTTGTCTTTAACCCATGATATTCGAACTGGATATATCTTTTTCAGCTTTTTTTTTTCCTTTTGATTCTGCACCCACATTTATTTGATTTGCTTGTTTGTTAATAATAATTGTAGACACATGTTATATAATTTCGGATAGTTTAACCAATTAAATAATTATTAGTTTTTGGTGAAATAATTTGAAATGCTAATTATTACATCAGTATTACTGTTACTATTATTTGAATGATAAACCCATTAAGAAACCAGTCAATTGGTCGATTTTATTTTTCTCTTTTTCAATAAATTAATCATGAATTGTAAATAAATTTCTGAATATTTTGGTTTCGGGGGGAATAAATGGTATAAAGGGGTAGTCACAGTGGGGCCAATGCAACAAAAATATTGGTTATAGTGGCTTTAGTATTGGTCATGGTTGGGCGGGCGAATCATACGGTGCCAACACCTTTGCATCGAGAAACTTCTCACTACCACAAAATCTAGGAATTCCGATCTCTTTTCTATTCCACTATTTAATAAAATCCTCCAGCACGCATAAAATAAAATAGTTATTTTTGTAGTTTTGTTCGATACTGAACTCAAACAGTGAAAGAACCCTCCCACTAGCCGACGAGCCAGTAGCCGGAACTACGTGCGTGCCGCTGAAGTAGGTTCATAAGAACAAGCCATTAAAAGACGATGATCGTCGGAACGTTACATGCTACAAAAGATTATTTATGGCGCCCAACGTGGGGCCCGACACAGCTATAAATTTAAAATTTGCAGTTTTCCATCGTTGGGTGATCTTCCCAAATGAGTTGTGTGGCTCTTAAAAATATATATAACGGAACTAAGTCTTTACTAACGGGAGTCTAAGTTCTGTTTTCTCTTCCTTATTCCTCTTTTCAAATCTTTCTATACTTACATTTTCATGTGTGTTCAAGTAATGAGTTGGAAGTTGGCATGGTCTGGTCACTCTAGTATTGTCAAACCACTATTCACATTGATCATACGCATAGCCATCCTCTTGTATTGTTGACATTAGTATATTGTGTTTACTGGAACTGCTAACATTGGATAATCATATGCTAGTGTTAGACCGTTTACTCAAGTATTGGTGAAAATAATACCCTACACTTCTAAAAAGGCTTTAGACCGGAAACGACTGTTTGGATTTATTTCGAATTAGTACCATCTAGGCTTGCTCTACTTTTCTATCAAATCTTATATTTTCCGGAATTCGAAATGATTTTTACATGTTATGAGATTTGACTACCCTTTTCCCCACTTTGATCCCCGAAATCAAATATAAATATCTTGTTTTGATTAAATCACATTTGGCGTATTCCCATTTTAATAGTTACATTCATTTTCGTTTTCTGCGAACTATTATCCTATTAGAAATTATCGAATTGTACTTTTTAAAATATAATTAAACTTTCTGTTTTTCCCTAATGAGGAACAAAAGGTATTAACACAAATTTAATGAGCAATTATTTAAATTTAGTTTTCATTCAGCGATTTTGTTTCCCTTGTTAATTATCATGCCGGTTACGAGAAGTACTGAAGATTTATCTACCGCAGGAGTAGTTCCCGATTGTGGAATTTGCCGAAAATCTGTGGCAAATTCTGGTTACGCTTATACTACTGTTTGTGAACATGTCTTTCATAAGTCTTGTTTAACCAATCATTCAAAAACCAACCCTAACTGTCCCACTTGCAACATAGCTTTGACTTCCCTTAGTATGTCAACTCCCGCTCAAGTTGGCATTACTCCATCATTAATGGTTACTAGGTCCCAATCTCATAGAGCCAGGGAGTTTGATTCCAGTCGATCAGGTATTCGTGGGTCTTCTCCTCCAGGTGAAGCTGGTTCTCTGCCAGATGCGGACAGAGGCGACTCCAACCTATTAGGCACAGGTGCATCCGCTCCATCAGGTTTAAATTCGGTTCAAGCGGAGCAGATTAGGAATTTCGTTGTTAATGCCGTGAAAGCTCAACAGGATGAATTAATGTCAAGTCTTAGCCAGGAGTTGTCCAAATTGATTGAGACAAGCTTCAGCAGGTTAGGGGCTGTGCCTCGTGCCAACACTACAGCACAACCATCTAGTTTTCCGGGACATCCTTTGCCATCTTCTATATCTTTCCCTCCACCTTCAACACCAATTGAAGTTCAGACAATCGAACGTTTATTAGGTCTTCCTCCAGCCAACACCAATACTTCAGGTGGTAACAATATGTCCACCAATCATCATAATCGGTCACAATTTTCTACTCAAAACGCGGATTCGCCTAACCGTCTCCCTTCTCCACATTCTTTAAACTCTTTTCGTCCTGACAAAGTCGGACATATCATTCTCAACTGGCGTATTAAATTTACGGGTGACCCAAATGGCATGTCTATAGATAATTTTCTTTATAGAATTGAAGCCTTAACTAGACAAACCCTTAATGGTGATTTTGATCTATTATGTGGTCACATTTCTACCCTTTTCGATGCCAAAGCTAATGATTGGTACTGGCGTTACCACCGATCAGTTTCTCGAATTCGTTGGCCAGAATTGTGCAATGCCTTAAGGAAACAATATGAAGATACCCGTACAGATGTTGATTTCCGAGAAATGATTCGAGATCGGAAACAAAAACAGGGCGAGAATTTTGATTCCTTCTACGAAGCAATTGTTAATATTTCAGATAAATTGTCAGAGCCTTTGTCGGAAAATGTCTTGGTTGAAATATTGCGGCGAAATCTTTTACCTGAAATCCAACATGAGATTTTGAATCTTCAAATTAAATCGGTTGCTAATTTACGCGAGATTTGTCGACGAAGAGAATTTTTCCTCCAGGACATAACTAGGAAACACCCAGTTTCGAAGCCGTATGTACAACGGAACAAAATAAATGAAATTTTTGAAGATGCGCTTCAGGATACCATTGTTGCAGAAGACCAAATTTCAGCTATTTCCCTAGTCTGTTGGAATTGCCAAAAAACTGGACACCGCTATCAAGATTGTTTAGATGACAGACGAGTTTTCTGTTATGGTTGCGGTGTTTCTAATGTTTACAAACCCAATTGCCCTTCATGCACTTCAAAAAACTCGGGAGCAAGTGCACTGAAAAGTGCACGCAAACCGATGAAGACATCCGGGACGAACACCGATTAATAAATCAAATTATTCCATACACTAGTCCTATGGTAAATACTAAGTCCGCTTTGATCAAATCTGATTCTTCGAATGCTCTCGAAATTACCCCGGACCAATTTTCTTCTACTTCGATCCTTCCTAATCGTACAACAAACAAATTTCCTTCCGGTTTCTCCCTTGCTCCACCAACATACTTCAAACCTTTTCATGTTCGGTTAGCCGAATATAATGCTGAGAGAGCTGAACTATTCGGCGATGAAATTCCTTCGGCCAAACAAGTGAGATCCACTGGACGTATGAAAAGTTTTTGGAATAATGTGAATAATACGCGACGATCCCTTTTGAGTTCCATATATGATAAGCCTAATGATATCAGACCTTACGCTCAGGTTCAATTGCTTGGGAAAACTATCAGCGGTCTACTTGATACAGGAGCATCTGTTAGTTGCTTGGGGGCGGATACAGCCAATGATGTATTGGAGAATAATAAAGATATTAAGAGGTTTAAGTCTGTAGTTAGGACGGCGGATGGGAAGTGTCAGTCTGTTTCAGGGGTTATTAAAACCCAAATATCTTTCCGAGGTGTTACCAAAACAATTTCATTATATATTGTACCCAACCTATCGCAAAATTTGTACCTCGGAATAGATTTTTGGCAGCTTTATGATTTATTACCACTTGGGCTTGTGTCCGAATTAAACAAGAAATTATATCCAGAAGAAATTTCAGAACTCTCCGATCAGCGACCAATGTCCGACACCGAACGGGGTCTATTAAAATCAGTTATTGACAGTTTTCCTTCATTCTCTAAAGAAGGCCTGGGAAGAACTAACGCGATTTCACATGTCATAAATGTTGGAGATGCAACTCCAATAAAGCAAAGACATTTCCCAGTCTCCCCAGCTATTGAGGAACTTATTTACGCTGAGATAGATCGAATGTTGGAAATGGATGTGATCGAAGAGTCGGAAAGCCCCTGGTCTTCTCCGATGGTGCTAGTTCGTAAGCCTGGGAAAGTTCGTTTGTGCTTGGACAGTAGGAAGGTCAACTCAGTGACGGTCAAGGATGCATATCCTTTGCCGCACATTGACGGTATCCTGAGTAGACTTCCTAAGGCCGAGTACATAACGAGCTTGGACTTGAAAGATGCGTTCTGGCAAATACCTCTTGACAAGTCGTCGAAAGATAAAACAGCATTCACCGTTCCTGGCCGTCCCTTGTACCACTTTAAGGTCATGCCTTTTGGCCTTTGTAATGCGCCACAGACGATGTCAAGGCTGATGGACAAGGTGATTCCAGCGAATTTGAGAACGGAAGTGTTTGTTTATCTGGACGACTTGTTGATAGTGTCCGACTCTTTCGATCGACATCTGGAAGTTTTGAAGGAAATTTCGCGACAAATCCGTTTTTCCGGGTTGACAATAAATATTGAAAAGTCGAAGTTTTGCGTAACCGAGGTTAGATATTTGGGTCACCTAGTCGGAAATGGAGTTATCCAGACAGATCCGGATAAAGTGTCTGCGATTGTTGAGTACCCCACACCGCGATCGGTTAAGCAGCTTAGGCGTTTTTTGGGTATGTCCGGTTGGTACCGAAAGTTCATAAGGAACTATGCTACTGTCACAAGTCCTCTAACAGATTTGTTAAAAGGTAATCGGAAATTTGTTTGGTGCGAGGAGGCTGGTGTAGCCTTTGACGATTTGAAGTCCATCTTATCCACCGCCCCAGTTCTGCATAGTCCCGACTTCACACAGCCGTTTTTCATACACTGTGATGCAAGCAGTACTGGAATAGGAGGCGTATTGGTGCAAAAAACTGCGGAGGGTGACGAGTTTCCAATCGCCTTCATGTCGAAGAAGCTCAACCAAGCCCAACGTAAATATTCCGTCACCGAACAAGAATGCTTAGCTGCTATGCTTTGTATTAAAAAGTTTCGAGCGTATGTGGAAGGACATGAGTTTACAGTGATCACAGATCATGCATCACTTAAGTGGCTCATGTCCCAAACAGACCTCAATTCTCGGTTGGCAAGATGGGCTTTGAAGCTTCAGGGTTTTACCTTTAAAATTGAGCACCGTAAAGGCAGCAGAAATGTGGTTCCAGATGCACTTTCACGGACCAACACAGAGGATCTGTCCGAGGTACAGTTTATGGAGTTGTCCGCTTTAGATGGAACGGGACTGTTTGTTGATTTGCAATCGCCACATTTTAAGAGTAGACAGTACGTCGACCTTCTAGACAATGTTAGGAAATCTCTTGTTAAGACTCCAGACCTTAAAATAGTAGACGGATACCTGTATAGACGGATGGAACACTGCACCGGAGAGCAGTTGAGAGATGATTTTGCCTGGAAGCTGTGGATACCGAAAGATATGATTGGAGAGTTGCTCGAGAAAGCTCACAATGATCCCCTTTCTTCCCATTCTGGAATTAACAAGACTCTAGAAAGAATAAGGCGTTATTACTTTTGGCCAAATCTTGTGGGAGATATTAAGAACTTTTGCAACGCGTGTAGCATTTGTAAGGGGACAAAACATCCTAATTTTGTGATGCGACCTCCAATGGGGAAAACACCAGAGACTCAGCGATGTTTCCAGAAACTATATATTGACTTTTTAGGGCCGTATCCTCGTTCGAAATCTGGTAATATAGGGATATTTATTGTCGTCGATCACTTCTCAAAGTTTTGTTTTTTGAAACCAGTGAAGAAATTTACCGCTGACATAATAACGAAATATATGGAGCAGGAAATTTTCCATACCTTTGGGACTCCTGAAACTATAATTTCGGACAATGGTTCTCAATTTAAGTCGAAATCGTTTAATGACTTTTTGAAAAGGTATGGTGTTAATCATTTATTTACAGCAGTTCATTCGCCTCAATCCAATGCATCTGAACGGGTCAATCGTTCAGTTCTATCCGCGATAAGGGCATACATTAAACATGACCAGAGTAATTGGGATGAGTACCTCAGCAGTATTAGTTGCTCATTGCGATCATCTATGCATGCTTCTATAGGTACTACACCTTATTTCATGGTATTCGGTCAGCACATGGTGACTGATGGTCATACATATTCTTTGTTACGAAATTTAGAAATGCTGGAGGATAGATCTGTAAGATTCGATCGAGGAGACAGCTTTGACTTAATAAGGAGTCGGGCTGCTAAAAGTATGGAGAAACGACGACAACAGAACGAAAGGTCTTATAATTTACGATCGCGGGAAGTAAACTTTGAGGTAGGTCAGGAAATTTTTAGGAGAAATTTCTCACAGAGCTGTTTTGAGAAAGGCTATAATGCAAAATTAGCACATCCATTTTTAAAAGCAAGAATTCGTAAGAAAATTGGTAATTGTTATTACGAGTTGGAAGATCTGAGTGGTAGGTCAGTCGGAATATATCATGCAAAAGACATGAAACAATAGTTATTTGTACAGCGATTTCATTCAGCTCCAATCGGGATCAGTTTTGAGTTCCTGTGGTTCCCCAAATCTGATTTTGTCGGGGGGAATGTAGGGTCGCTTGTAGCTGTCGGCTTTCAATTTACAAACAGTTTTTTTTCCTTTAAGAAATAAAAAAATATATATATTATTAAAGAATTTCATCCAAGCTGGGATTTGAACTCAGGACCTCTGGTACCACAGTTCGCCACACTAGGCCTTAGCCTATACTTAGGGGATGAAACGTCCTACCTTGTTATAGTTTCGTTTAGACTGTCGCATATTGAAGATTGCTTCACCCGCTAGGCTAAAAATAGAATGCTGCCTTGGTGGTGGTTGTACCTGTCTGAGTATATGTGTTCCCTTTTAAGTATGTACATACGATTCCCACAGGAATTCAACGAAACTTTGCTGAATTAGCGTATCCATTCCAATCCCAATGTGTCTATAAATAGCTCTGGTGTACACGGCATCAAGCTTTTCCCTTTGCTTATTCGTACACTGACACGTTGGCAACCACTTTCCCAACATATCAGCGAGACTTTCTTTTTTTTTTGAAGTCCTGGTTTTTCATCCTGTATTGGATCAAGTTTTTCTGTGACTGAGTGACGGAGAAAATCCTTGGGTTTTTATTCATTTGCCATCGGAAGGAAAAGTATCTTCCAAACAGCACACTTTTGGCACTTATTAACCTTTTTACTTGGGAACGGACAACCCTCAGCGTGAAATCCGTAATTCTTCGATGACTAAAACGAGACACCATCCTTGAGCTCCTTTTGTGTGTTATCTATAGTGTGATTCCTCTTTCCGTAGGAGGAATAACAATTTTTTTTGTGGAACAAAAAAAGGGGAATAAGTCCTATCGAGTGGGAAAAAAATATTTGTTTCGTACAATATTCCCTAGCAAAATTCGAGTGAAAATATAAAAATGCCGTACTTTATTCAACACAAAATAATGCCAAACAAATAATAAACCCAATTAAATAAAAAAATATGTGAAGATGAAACCTGTAACCCAGTTATCAGTGCAGGAAGGAAAAAAACTATATATCAAGCTATACAGAATTTTCAATTTAAAATCAATTTTAAAAAAATTTATGATATAGTTACAAAAAAAAGAGACGTTTTTATTAAATTAAGAGGAAAAATTTAATTAAAAAAAAAATTAAAAATAGATTTTGTAAACATACTATTCATTATATGTGACAGTGCAAATCAGAGGAAAATAAAAAGCAATAATCCTTCTATAAATGAACTAAAAAGACATTGCAATATTGGACATATTAGTGTGTGTGTGTGTTATCTGTTTCAACGCGAGTATATGCCGACAAAAAAATATCGATTCAAGACATCATTATGTACCTGTAAGAGCACCCGAGGAAAGATCTTTCATCGTGGGACCTTGTTAATGTAAGTGCATTTTAATTATTTTTTTCCCCTTGATATTCCTTTTGTTAGCAATTCAATTGTTCCATTAAACGTAAATTGAGTTGTTACAAAGGAATCAAATTTTGTGACAAACATCCTAGCCGTACAAATATTTAGTGGCCACTTGGCCACAGTAGCTTCAGTGACACGGTAGCTCGGGGTATAAGCACTCCGCTTTAGTCTCGTGAGGTTCCAGGTTCAACCCCGGACTCTGACGAAATTCTTGATTTCGATTTTCAAGTTGTTATATTGTACGTTTACTGGGATTTTTCTTGCAAACATTTTCGGTATTGTGTTGGCTAAACTTTTAAAAGATCCTCATGGCTGAGGAAAAAAAGTCTACTCGTATTAATCGATCGTTCTAATACCGGGCTATATAAACGATACCAATAAAAAGAAAATCCTATGGATGAGTTAAAAAGATGTTTGTTCTAACACTTTGAATTGCCGAAAATTTCAAGTGTAGGAATAAAAGAAAAAAACGTAAAAATACCTTGAATTATCGACGAATTTAAATAAAAAAAACGGATTTTCTAAGAGTCTGAATTATTGAAAAAAAAAGAAGAATGAAATATAATATAAAATTAATTTAAAATTAGTCTGCGCACAGTAATATTATCGCAAAACGCAACTTGATTTCTTCTATTGTTTTATAGTAAAATAACTAACAAATGTTGTTCAATCTGAAAGAAGAAAACAGTTGCATTGCACATTTACATTTGTTTATTGCATGTTTTGTTTACTACATTTGTCTTTAACCCATGATATTCGAACTGGATATATCTTTTTCAGCTTTTTTTTTTCCTTTTGATTCTGCACCCACATTTATTTGATTTGCTTGTTTGTTAATAATAATTGTAGACACATGTTATATAATTTCGGATAGTTTAACCAATTAAATAATTATTAGTTTTTGGTGAAATAATTTGAAATGCTAATTATTACATCAGTATTACTGTTACTATTATTTGAATGATAAACCCATTAAGAAACCAGTCAATTGGTCGATTTTATTTTTCTCTTTTTCAATAAATTAATCATGAATTGTAAATAAATTTCTGAATATTTTGGTTTCGGGGGGAATAAATGGTATAAAGGGGTAGTCACAGTGGGGCCAATGCAACAAAAATATTGGTTATAGTGGCTTTAGTATTGGTCATGGTTGGGCGGGCGAATCATACGGTGCCAACACCTTTGCATCGAGAAACTTCTCACTACCACAAAATCTAGGAATTCCGATCTCTTTTCTATTCCACTATTTAATAAAATCCTCCAGCACGCATAAAATAAAATAGTTATTTTTGTAGTTTTGTTCGATACTGAACTCAAACAGTGAAAGAACCCTCCCACTAGCCGACGAGCCAGTAGCCGGAACTACGTGCGTGCCGCTGAAGTAGGTTCATAAGAACAAGCCATTAAAAGACGATGATCGTCGGAACGTTACATGCTACATAATTGAGGGCCAATGGGACTCACCTTCAGAACCAGAGGGACTGACTTATGAATACAATCATTTAGTATTTTGTAAAATACTTTTATAGATTCATTAATGTCATCAGACGAAAAAAATTTCACTCCAGTTTACAGAAGATAGGAGCATATTATGTTTTGAAAAATCGGTTCTGGAGAAACAGTATCTTTTGAGATTTGTTTTTGATTTATCAGTATTGGAATGAGATTTTGCAGGAAAAAGAATCTTCAAACCTATTGTTGAATGACAAGGGTTCTCAGGATACGTAACAGCATTCGAAGGACACAATGAGAGTTTGTAAATATCAATTCTAATAATTTTCCAAATGAATTGTATATATGATTGATTTTAAAAAGTCCTGATTTCAATACAGATTCGATAAATTCCACAGAATGTCCACTGGAGACAACAGGAATTAAATGATCTACGTCAGGTGTATGATTCCATATAACTGTGGGCAAGTTAAAGTCACCAAAAATAGCAAAAATATCAGAAGCTTTACCGGTATGAAATATAGACTCAATAATAGTTAAATGCGATTGATATATTTCCACAGGAGAACCAGGAGGAATGTAGGAGCAGGAAATAAACAAATATTTATCTGTAATACGAATTTTTACAGAAACAAATTCAAAATCAGGATTTGAACAGGAAACAAGCATATCTGAGGATAGTTCAGTAGCATTCTATATATTTGATATCATGAAGCCAGGTTTCAGTCAATACAATGGTATCACAGTTAAATCCAAAACTGTCAGCATAGAGATACGATAATTTTGAATTTAATCCCCTCACATTCTGATAAATGATATGTAGTACCATATCAGATGGGGAGATAATCAGTTTTTTGAAGAATACACCCATATTTACACACATATTTTATTTGAGAAATGTAAGAAATGTTTGCAAATATATTTTGCTGTAATATATTAGTATATATTGGTATGTAATATAAAAGGCGATTTGTCCCGTGTAGTCAACATAAAATTCCAAGATTCAAATATCAGGGTAACACTATGCAACAAAATTTTTTTGTTGTGCCCGAGACCTAATTTTTTTTGTAGATTGGGGCATACTATTTATGACACCAAAACAAATTTTTTTATGGTAAATTTTGTTTTAAAAAATTTCCACTTGCGGTGGTTAAAGCAATTAGAAAAAAAATTTTTTTTCAAAAAAATTGTTTTTTGTTGGCACGAAAAAAGCATAAAAAATAGAAAAAAATCGCAAAACAAGTAAGAAAATTCAGTCGGGTAAACCGACTTAAAAAATGCCCTCACCTTCAGTCTCAAAAAATATTCGTAAATTCATTTATTTTTTGTTTTAATTTAATTATTACAATTTAAGTTGCAATTCATAAATTTAAAGTATGTACTGGTATTAATGTTAAAAGCTGTTAACTTTTGGTAAAAAAGGGTCCATTTGTGTCGGGGGTACCAAAAGTGGCATGCCAATAACGCTCATTTTTCTTCACGTATTTATATGTACTGATATTAAAGCCATGATCAGTTAACTTTTGGTGCAAAATTATCCATTTGTGTGGGAGGTATCAAAAGGGGTGCGGATACTTCGCCATTTTTCTCGAGGCGGTAGCGACTAATAAACTAATACTATGTGTGGAATTTCAGAAGATTCGAATAAGTAATATAGATGTTGTTAAAAAATTAATATTTCACTAAATGTTAACCCTTTGTGGGGGAGGTACTAGAAGAAGTGAACCACTATGGCCCATCCTCGAACTTAGCCGGAGATAGAGAAAAATATTACCGCATACCAAATTTGAAGTCAATCGGTTACACCTTTCGAAAGTTATCGTGCGCACCAGCCAGCAGACAGACAGACAGATGGACGGACGGAGGACATTGCTCAAATTACTTAATATGATCCCAAACTGATTTCCGCCAAACATACTTAGGGTCTTAGGTCACTCCTTCGATGTGTTACACTTTTGGCTCGTAGCAAATGATATATACCCTCCTCTCTAAGTTGAGGGAATAAAAATCGCAAAAAATAGTTTGTTCCATTTTTTGAAAGCTAGGGTCCTATCTTAGAAAACAATGTCCATTTGCAAAAAGTCTATGGGGAAATGTGTAAATTATGGCCCAAATTGTAAAAATAGGGAAATTAAAAAAATATATTTTTGGCAATATTGTTTAAAATGTACCAAAAGGGGTGTGTCAATAACGCCAATTTTTTAATATACCATGATTACTATAAAAACATTACACTGGGGTCAGAATATTTAATATCGACCTATGTCGTTTATTTTTGGGTAAATCTATATATATAAAAGAAAGTGATGTTAGTTACTACGCTTATAACTCGAGAACGCCTGGACCGATTTCGGTGATTAGCACCAATTCGGACAGGTCTCCGGCCAAATAAGAAGAATACACAAGAAAATTTTGGAAAAAAGTCGGAAAATTGGGAAAATCGAAAATTGCTATTTCTTGCGAGATTCCTACTGTTCCTATCTACTACTCTCTTTTTGAACCCAATTTTTTTTATTAATTTTCTATTAAACAAAAAATTTTTCTATTAAACATATGTACGAGTATGTGCTATTTTTCTTGCTGCAATTCATTCGAGTTTTGCGTATTGTTACACTGATTTCGCGTATCACATCGACAAACGGTACAAGCATTACGATCATTCAAAATTCAACGCGATATTTATCAATTCGAACATTTTTTCAGATAATAAGTTTGAGTATAAGAGGTAAGGTTATCTTATTGGATTGCGGGCATTGCAAAATCATAATTTCGGATGAATGCACGATGGCGCATAAACGAGCTCTGGAGGCAGTTGACCGAACGATGAAGGATTTACGACGTGATTTGAGACAATTTGGTGAGTCTATGATATTGCTCTCCGGAGATTTTCGTCAAACGCTTCCCGTCATCCCGAAATCTACTGCCGATGAAATTAATGCATGCCTGAAATCGTGGTCTTTGTGGCGGCATGTCAAGAAGTTGAAATTGACCACGAACATGAGAGTCGCGTTGCAGAACGACTCATCGGCTCTTGAATTCTCGAAACAACTGTTGGCGCTTGGCAATGGCCAAATTACTGTTGATGTTTCCACTGCATTGATATTGTTCCCGGAAAATTTTTCCGAGTTCACATCGTCGAACAAGGAACTCATCATCAAAGTGTTTCCAAATCTCGATTAGATTAGTGAACGGGCAATATTAGCAGCGAAGAATAAGGACGTCGATAGCATGAATTTTATTATTCAAAGTAAAATCGAACTCGCTTGATGTGCCAGGAGCTCCGTCGCATAATTTACAGCTGAAGGTGGAATCGATCATAATCATGTTGCGGAATCTGAATCATCCGAAATTGTGCATAGTTCGCGGTTGTCCATTATGAAACTGATGGACAATGTGATTCAGGCGACGATCATCAAGGGAAAATTCAAAGGAGAGGAAGTCCTTATCCCACGAATTCCGATTATTCCAACTGATCTTTCATTCCAATTCAAGCGGATTCAGTTCCCTGTACGATTGGCTTTTACGATGACAATCAATAAATCTCAAGACAAATCGTAGGAAGTCTGTGGAATTAATCTCGAATTTCCCTGTTTTTCGCACGGTCATCTGTACGTTGCCTGTCTTCTGTCTTCGTTGTTTGTTGTTTATCACATCGCTCTCTACTGATTTCGATTCCTTTTAAACAAATCGCATTAAAATTTTAACTATCTGTGTTTTATTATCACTCTGGAGTTTATCTGAAGGCGTTAAATTGGGGCGAGGCGAAGTTCGCCGGGTCCGCTAGTGTATATAATAAAGGCCAGAACAAGTAGGCTTGAATTCATACCAAGCAAAACATTTTAAAATGTATACAGTACTTACAAGCAGTATGTACTGCACAAGCACTGCGAAACATAACAACCGCAAAACCGAAACAAAACAGCCGACTGCTTGATCACTTTCCACTCTGTGTTTTGTTGTGTTATTCCTCAACAAAGCGACAGTTCACAAGCGAAACAAAACGACAACAATGTTCTAGTGCCATTGTTATATACCTATGTTTTACTTACCGTTACAAGCATGCAAAACATTTACTCTGTTGTACTGCATTTACAAAGAGAAAGCAAAACTGCGATTAGTTAGTGCTCGCTTGTGTGATGAACAGTTCACTCTTTTTAAGCAACAAGCAAATATATACAAATATAATTAAATAATGTAAGCAATAAATTAGAGAACAATTCTTGGACAAGAAGTGTACTTAAATTTTTTTCGCCATTTTATGTTAAATGTGTGTAGCTAAAATCCCAAGTCCCTTTTTTTGCAGAATCTAAAAAATAGTTTGTTATGTTTTTTGTTTTTCCGTTTTCATATTGTCGACCATTATTTTTGTTTTTGGAGTATCAATGAAGTTACTGCAAATCAAGCTAACATAACATTATAACACAATGTATAACATATAGAACCTAATAAAAGTTCTATTAGGCTTGAATAAACACACACAAGCATTCAAACATTCAACTCTCGCTGCTCTCAATGCAGTGTGTGATTGGTTATTGTGGTTCGCTTGTTCTGCAGTTTTGGGTTCTCTTTTTGTTGGAGTTGTACGTTCTACTTCCAAATCGTTTCTCTGCAGTCACTACTTGAACGTTTTGTTGTGAATATTTTGCACTGCTTGAAATAGCAGCAAGTCATTTGAAACTGATTCAAGACCACTTGATTCTGCTCTTTAGTATATAAGCAGTTACAAATAGGTAAGACAGGATCTCGCTATAGCTTTTTTTTTAAATTTTGTGGACATTTTAATTTTTGAAAAAATTAAAAAATTATATTTTGGGTTTTACGAAATTTGTAATTGCTCTCGATCGGCTTTTTTTTTCAAAAAAAAAATCCGATTTTTTTAGGAAAAAAGTATAAATATATATATAATTTCAAGTGGTATAACTTTTTTACTATTGGGTATATCGAACCAATTTTTCGTCATATAGGAAATTTTATTGCCCATCCAGACATGTTGATACGGATGAAATCGGTGCATATTGTGCTCCGATATTTACAAAATACTAGCACACGGTAAGGGAAAAAAAATTAAAAATTAAATTAATCTCGGTAACTATACGAGAAAATTCTTAGGTGTAAACAGTTTACGTGTAGACACCAGTTAGTACAACACACACAAAAATTGTATAAATGAACATTTTCTTCACCCGATGTGGCCCGATATGGGGAGCTAGAGTGCCTCCCTGTCTGACATAGGGGGCCCAAATACAAAACTTAACTTCTCTAACACCTCTTCATCTACCATGCCAAGTTTGGTCGCAATCGGTTGTTTGGTTAAGAAACGATCAAATTATTTCCCCTTTTGGAATTCGTACCTCTGTTCAGTATTTTGCAAAACCAGACGAAAATTGTCAGACTAGTCTTGGTATTTCGTCCATAATTATTTACAAATATTGAGTCTGACAAAAATTTTTTACTGTTTTGGATTTGTGAGAGTGAGACGAATATTCTGTGAAAATTTGAAGAAAATCGAGGGGGAAGCCTTTTTTTTACGAAAGTTTTTTTAAAAAAAAAACTGTAGTAACAATTTTTTTTAAAAATTTTTCAAAAAATATTTTTTACTAAAAATGCCGCTAAACTTTGCAAAAATCTGTTCAGCTGATCAAGAGCAATTACAAATTGCGTTAAAAAAATTTATTTTTTTCAAAAATTAAAATTAGGGATGTAACGAAAGTGGCTTTAGCGAAAGCGAATATTGAAATATATTTCTTGCGAATGCGAATGCGAAAGCGAATAGTGAAATATGCATTTTTGCGAAAGCGAATGCGAATGCGAATAATAGTTTGAGCCTTTAGTACCAACAAATTTAAGGAACTGAATCGATACTTTTCCAGGATATTCAAGTATTAAGACTGTTTTACCTCCTGTTACCACAAGGACACACATATCTTCAAATTGTGTGAAGGGAAAAAGGAGATTTAACACTTTAATAAATGGAAGCGAATACTGAAATATATTTTTGCGAAAGCGAATGCGAAAGCGACTAATCCAAAGATGGTTCTTGCGAATGCGAATTTTAAAATGATGCGAATAATTCGCGTTCGCATATGCGAATGCGAATATTCTTTACATCCCTAACTAAAATGACCACAAAATTTAAGAAAAAAATTAAAAAAAAAATAATAGCGAGATCTTATTTTACCTATTTGTAACTGCTTATAAAAATGTTAGCCAAAAATAAATTTCATAGGTCGATAATAATATTCTGACCCATTGTAAAAATTTTCAAGTATTTGTGTGTACAGGAATCGAAGTTATAAGCCGTTAACTTTGTTTGACAAATAGTCCATTTGTTTGGGAGGCGCCGAAAGGGGCGTGGCAATAACGCCCATTTTTCACGGGACTATAGTTGATGCCGACCAAAAGTGTAACTCATCGATGAAGTAACCGAAGAGACCCAAGAATATATTGAGGAAATCCATTTGGGACCATTTTAAGTCATTTGAGCAACGTCCGTCAGCCTGCCCGTCTGTCTGTCTGGTTGGTGCACACGATAACTTTCGACAGGATTAACCGATTAACTTAAAATTAGGTATGTATCAATATTTTGTTCTATCCAGGCTAAGGTCAAAGATTGACTATGTTGGTCCACTCCTTCGGGACCCCCCATACGAAGGGTCAAAATTTAATAAAATATTGATTATCTCATAACTTCTATACTACTACTCAGAATTTTTCATAATTCCACACATAGTATTAGTTTCTTGGTCGCTATCATCTTGAGAAAAGTGGGCGAAGTTGCCACGCCTCTTTTGGTACCTCCAAAGAAAAAAGCCGAAATAAAAAATATGAAAAATTATTTTTTTTAAATCCATATTTTTACAATATGGTTCATTATTTATACATTTATTCATTGACTTTTTGAAAATAGACATTATTTTCTTCGTTAAAATGGAACAAACTATTTTTTTATTTTTTTTATTTTATTATTTTTTTTTTCTAATTTTATGGTTTTTTGCTTCCCGGCCCAAAACGATTTTTTTTAAATATCAAATTTTTTCTAATTGTTTTATCGACAGTTAGGTTAGGGTGGCAGCCGTTTTCTTTTTTTTCCTCAGCTCACATAGACCAATTTAGGTCCTTAGTGGTACTACGGGCTAAAATGCCCTTCATCGAAACCAACCTGTTTGATATACAAATGTATCGATAGTACGAATATTGGTTCTGGAAAGATCTGTTAGGCTGCCTTCCCCAGTAGGTCCAGTCGTCGTTTACTCAAAGCGGGACAGTCGCATAGCAAGTGCTCAATGCTCTCCACTTCTTCCTGATCTCCACAGCATCTGCAAAAGTCATTGGAGTTTATACCCAATCTTCTGGCGTGTTTGCCGATCAGGCAGTGTCCCGTCAGAACTGATACTAACGTAGACATTCTTTTCCTTTCTAGTGCGAGGAGATATTTTGACCTTCTCAGGTCATACCTTGGCCAGATTTGTCTAGCTACCCTACAGGTGCCGATTTGTGTCCATCTTTCGTTGGACGGCATGATTGCCTCTTGCCTAAGCCAAAGCTTGCACGTGGATAGTGGCGCACCAATATATTCTTCGAGAATTTGTAAAGTCGTCCCTTCCTAGCAAGTTCATCGGCTTTTCAGTTCCCCGGGATATCCCTATGCCCAGGCACCCATATGAGGTGTATATTAAACTGCTCAGCCATCTCGTTAAGAGATCTGCGCCAGTCGAGGACTATTTGTGAATTTAGGGATGTGGCCTCCAGAGAATTGATGGCAGCCTGGCTGTCCGAGTAAATGACAACGCCAGTGTTGGTTACTATGTTGCGACTCAGCCACTTGGCGACTTCCCATATTGCCATTATTTCGGCTTGATAGACACTGCAGGTATCTGGTGGTCTGTGAGCTATATCCAGACTAAGTTCTTCACAGTGTACTCCGAAGCCATCCTTTTCATCAAGCTGCGAACCATCCGTGTAAAAGTGGAGATGGTTTCTATTACCTGGTATTCTTCCAACCCATTCATCTCTGGCGAGAATCATAGTGATGTAATTTCTTTCGAAGGTGTACACAGTTGGTATATAGTCCACTCGGTCGGTTACCATACCGTAGTTCTTATACCTCCACATTGATAGGCAGTTTAATCTTAGTGCCGCTTTGGTTGCAACTATTCTCGCCACAACATTATTCGGCAGTATATGGAGAAGGGCTTGTAGAGACTCAGTCGCTGTAGTCCTTAACGCTCCGCTTATGCACAGGCAGGCAGTTCTCTGAACCCTTGATAGAAGGTTTGTGATGGTTAGTTTGTCAGTTGCTGTCCACCATACCACAATGCCGTATAACAGTATTGGGCGAACCACTGCTATATATATCCAATGGACAATTTTAGGAGAGAGGCTCCACCGCGACTCTACAGCCTTCCTGCCTTCTTTACACGTTCCAGTACGTTTAGTCTGAAAGACAGTTACCTATCCAAAATTATTCCTAAAAATTTTGCACTTTCAAAAAAGACTAGATCTGTTCCATTTATCCGAGGAGGAGGGTCCACATGAGGGACATTATTCATCCTAGTAAAGAGAACCAATTCTGTCTTGTTTGGGTTTACGCCCAAACCGCTGCTTCTGGCCCATCTAGCCAATTTGTTCAGAGCCATCTGTAGAATGTCTCGGAGGACGTTTTCGAATTTGCCACTCACTGCGATTGCCAGGTCGTCCGCATATGCCACGACCTTGCAGCCACAACGTTCTAGATCTAGCAGGATTTCATTCACCGCTAGGTTCCAAATTAGTGGAGACAGTACTCCTCCTTGTGGGGTCCCTCTGTTTACAAACCTTGTTAGAGTTGTGGACCCAAGAAATGCTGTTATGCGTCTTCTGTTGAGCAGACTTTGAATTAGTCTAATCAAACTGCATCTGATTGAATGTTGTTAAAAGCCCCTTCTATGTCAAGAAATGCCACCATGGTGAATTCCTTGAAATGCAGGGATGATTCGATAGTGCTCACAAGTTCGTGCAGGGCTGATTCTGTAGACTTCCCCTTATTGTAAGCATGTTGGTTCACCGACAGGAGTTTTGTATCCAGGTTTTCCCTAATGAAATAATCTAAAAGTATTTCCAGACTTTTCAATTGAAAAGAGGATAGGCAAATTGGTCTGAAGTCTTTTGGCCTAATGTGCGATATCTTCCCCGCTTTGGGTATGAATACCACTTTGGTATCCCTCCATCGTTTCGGGATGTATGAAAGCCTAATACAGCCTACATACATTTTCTGCAGCCAGGGGATAATGTACTTTAACATTTTCTGCATTTCTGCTGGAGTGATGCCGTCTGGTCCAGGTGACTTGATGGGCTCGCCAGTTAATAAACTTCCGTTTTTACGTGTAAGCATAGTTTTCAGAATTTCTAACCTTAATAATTTCCTTTAATTTAAATGGTATCACGGCGATTTTTAAGGCGTTGGATGCCCTTTTTTCGGCTAGGTTTGTTCTGCATTTTTTATCCGATTAAATATCTACAACTACTGAGATATAACCGTGTTAAAATGCAGAAAAAAGCTAAAAATCCACCTTGAGCAAAAAAATCGTATGGCCATTAGATTATTAATTGAGCCACCTTGACTAAACGAATGAAGCAGAAGTTCGTATTTTTAGGGCTACTTTTACGTCCAATTCTCAGAATTGAGTCCCAAATCAATGAGCTGAATCTTTTTTCTGAAATTCTCACTGAAAGGGAATAGTGATCCCAGGGTGTGAAGGTAACTCTTACAATATTATCTGGGGGGAAGGCGACATACCAGGTCTGTTTTCAAGAGCAGGACGTAAAAAATGTTCTATCATAAACCGATATAGCTCTCCATTTACGGGTACAGCACTTCCATCTTCATTCTCGAAGAAGTAAGGCCCAATGACATTTTCAGATGTGATCCCACACCATACTGTACACCTGATGGGGTGCAATTGGCGTTGATGAATGGCTCTTGGATTTTGAGAACCCAAGAACCTACAGTTCTGCTTATTAACAAAGCCATTCAAATGAAAGTGAGCTTCATCACTCATAATCAAATTTTTAATAAAGTTGATTTCATTTCTGGCCAACTCTTGAAATTTATTGTCTATATTTGTTGTCTATATAATTTGTCTAAAATTTGTTGTCTATATAATCTGAAAGAAAAAATAAAAAAAATTAATAAACGAAAAAGTTATTAAACTTTTACACCCCTTGGGTTCTTTAAGCCCACCCTGTACTATGTCGCAAATAGGTTTAACATGGTACAGAGGGCAATAAAGATTTAATGTATTCCTAGGTTGCGAAGGTAAGTTGAATTGCAACCGATTTTTTTCGTTTTCTATTTGGCTATATATATCTACGATTTGTCCTTTTAAATGTGACACATAATGAGAATAATCCTCACTGCCAAAAATCCTTAAGTAAAAATATTTTTACCTGTAATATTCCCTGTGTGCACACTACCTGAAGAATTGTTTCTCCCCAGAAAGCACGGAGGGAAGTCCTTTCCATATAACACACAAATAAGGAAAATTTCTTATAAGCAAAAAATACCAGCCATAGAATAAAATTTCCCTTGTGCAAAAAATAAACAAAAATATCCCTCATAGGAATTTGGGAACCACTCTATAAAAAGTCCCACAATTTATCAAAGTCCTTAGAGAGCATGCCCACCACTAAATCGCCCATTGTTGTGAGTGACTGATGTGTGCCCGCTTTAAACTCACACAAAATATAATAGTTTATTGTACGATTTTTTTTGTATTTGAGTGACGAAATTCTTTGGAATTCCTCTCTGGTGGTTTTCTACACCGTTTTCCGCTCAATGCACAACCTGTTTTTCGGGGAGTTTCCGTTCGGTGATTTGCTACTTCCGGAAGCTGCATCGCTTTGTCATGACGATGTGGAAGTGATGTGACGTCTAGACGAACAACCGATAAGATGATGTCAGCAGAAATTTTGTACAATAAAAGACGGATGACAAGTAAGATGTTAATCTTAGGAACAAATCTAAAAAAAATCATAATTTATCCAGGTTGCAAGAAAAATAGATTTATGGACAAATGCCGAACCTTAGTTAAAGTCTGCTAAACGATTACGCTACAAATCTTTGCATTGGTATCTCAGTTAATTTAATCTGAAGAAAATGTTGGCAACCATCATCGGTAGTTAAGGAAGAAATGCCAGTTTTGGGATAAATATTGAAGACAGTTTCTTCAATGATTTTAAGATTTGAGTCATCAAAAATCGAAAAAAAGTCATTTAAAGAAACGAACAGTTTCTAAAATATGAGTTTAAAAAAAATATTTGTGATTAACAGAAAATTTGGAACATATTTTGAAAAATCGTAAGGTTTTTAGGAATATATATATTGCATCAATATGTTGTTCCTTGACTAGAGCATTAAGAGGGTATAAAAAGACATATCAAACGGCTAGAGTGTAATGTAATTAAAAAAACCAGTAAGGAAAGGCAGAAAGTCGGGCGGGCCGACTATATAATACCCTACACCTCCCTAACAATGCGATAAGGGTCATTGAGATAATAATTTGGAATAATTGGTATGGGTAAGAACATATATATGTGGATATATCTAATTCTGAACCGATAATCGCTAAACTAAGCAATATTCGTTCCTAAATAGAGAAACATCTTTCTGGAGAATTTTGTAATGATCCTTCCGATAAAGTACAACTTCTATAGCGCTTTGTAACCAAATCAGGAGGAACATATATATGGAGTTTATATATGAATCTGAATCGATTTTCCCTGAATGTAAAATAGAAACTTCTTTCTGTCGAATTTCGTACTGATCGGATATAAAATACAGTCTTCACAGCGCTGAGATGTCAAATCGGGGCTAACATATATATGGGGCCTATATCTAAATCTGAACAGATTTTATCCGAATTTGGCAGTATTCCTTCATGTAATAAGAAACCTCTTTCTGCCGAATTTCGTACTGATCGGATATAAAATACAGTTTCTACAGCGCTTACATGTCAAATCGGGGGTAACATATATATGGGGGCTATATCTAAATCTGAACCGATTTCCCCCAAATTTTGTATTGTCTCTAAGTGTATCACGAGACTACTCCCTGACAATTTTTGTACAAATCGGTTCAAAAATGTTGCTTATACAGTGCATATATGTCAAATCGGAGGTACATATATATGGGAGCTATATGTAAATCTGAACCTATTTTAACCAAATTCAATAGCCAACGTCCTTGGGCCTAAAAAAAGATATGTGCAAAGTTTCGTTGAGATCCGACCATAATTGCGACCTGTACTTTGATTACAAGAATACATCTACAAACAGACGGACAGAAGGTCGGACATAGCTAAATCGACTCAGAAAGTAATTACAAGTCGATCGGTATAATAAACAATGGGTCTATCTCTTCTCCTTTTGGTGTTACAAACATATACACATAGTCGTAATACCCTGTACCACAGTGTGGTGTAGGGTATAAATAGTACTAGCAACAAAAAGTATATTGCCTACACCGTGTGTCGGTTGTATTTATATTTAAATAGTTGAAACAACAATAATAACATGGTTACGATCAGATGAAAATGCTTGCAACAAAATCGATGGTTGTATCAATCAATTTAAGATGGTTTTTTTCATTGACACTCGGTTAGTTGTGGTAACTACGTTTAAACTTTCATTATAGTACCATATGGTCGATTTTTGGTTGTTACAACTAATGTTTTATTCTTGACAGCAGAAATTTTATCTATAGGCCAAAGATTATTATTGCAACGAATAATTGGTTATTACAACAGAAAAATTATTAATAAATAATCGTTTTTTTTTTGTTATTTCAATAATTTCCCAAAATTTTGAATAATTAAATGTATTTTGGGAAAGACAACCGCATGATTGGTTGCTGTTCTTTTGCTGATACATGAAAAATAAAAAATACAATTACACGACATAAATAAATCTTCAACATTTTGTTCAAGAACGGTATATGTAGTCAAAAATAATCAGAACAACCAATTTTTTAAAACATTTGGTTGTGGCAAACATACAACAGATAATTTTAGCCACCATTTTGTAGTTGGCGCAACCAAATATGATTGTTGTTAACATGGAAGCAGAAGTATACCACAACCAAAATGTTGGTTGTCCTGATGGAATCGAATAATAGTAGACAGAACTACCAAAATTCGGTTGGCAAAAAATTCGGTTGAGGCAACCAAACTGATTTCTGTGTGTATAGAACAGTGGTGCCCACAAATTTCTGCATAACAAAACAGTATGAAAATTGCCGTTTGAAAAACATTTTAATTTTTAATAACAAAAAAGGCGATTTTTAATATTAAATTTTTAAAAGCGATGTCTTCTGATCAGGAATCTTGCACCAAATTTAGTCCTGTTGGATAGTAGTTATGAGTTGGATTGTGATGAATATTGTCATTTGAGTCAAACGGTCCTTTTATCTCATACTTATAACTAATTATCTATTGTATTTAGAAATATTTTCCAAAAGTGTTATCGATAGTCTTTTCTTCAACCTTTTAAAAAAATTAGCAAATATATTTTCATTACTTTTTTTGCAAAATTACACTTTTTTGAAATTTTGCTAAAAACCTATGTTTTAATTTTTGATTTTTTTGCTCAAAAGAAAGCTTAGATAATTTCCTTTAAAAGCTTTGTGACCTATTAATGGGATGGGACCTGTTGATCTATCAAAATAAATATAAACCACTGAAAAAAAATTAACGTTCAACCAAACATTTTAGCATTTCAAATGGGAAAAACAACCGTTTGACAAAAATGTCAATATTTGACACCCTCCAACTCGGAAAGTCCTTAACCGATCTCGTTGGAATTGTGTCTCATAACTACTATCTGATAGGGCTACTTGGTGCAATTTTCATCCCGACAGAAGACATCCCTTTTAAAAATTAACTCACTTGACATGAAATTCCCCTTATTTAATTCAGTCAAGAAAATATTAATATTTCGGGGTATTAAATAGAATATTTAATAGAGGTACTAAATCTTTATACATATATATTTTATATACACACTTTAGTGCAGGTGAGTATATTAATATGTAAGAGTATACACTAGTCGGTTTACCCAATTGAAATGTTCTTACTTGTTTTTGTTTCGGTTTGGAAGTGGGAGAATGCGTTTACTTTTCACATAACTTCTGCGCGTATGAATCATTTATTTTCTTTAAATTTTTGTAATTTGTATAGAAATTGGTGAATGGCTTCGGATTCTAGCAAAGTTGCCGAATCTTTTTAGGCCATATAAGGAGATCTTTCATATTATTATCTTAATTTGTGATATTTTGTATATAAAGTTGTAAATAATTTTTAATATTTTAGTAATAATAAAAAACCGGAAAACCGGTGGAAACAAACGAAAAAAACCGGTAGCACCGGTTGTTCGAAATTCATGATTTTGAGAAAAACCGGGGACGGTGGAAGCAAAAAACCGGTGGGCCGGTTTATTTTAAACCGGTTTTGATCACTCTAACTATCAAGCAACTGAACAATTTTGTTTTGTTTTTACGCTCTCTGTTTTTATTTTCGTTGACGCTCGGGCTGTGTATATGAAAAAGCCGATTAATCTTCGTTGTTCTAACAAGTGTTTGGGCACCACTGGTATAGAAGCTGTAGTTTACATCCAATACTTTTGAAATTTAGCTTGGTAGAGTTTCTTCATCCATGGGCCAACATTGCCGAATTAAAACAAAAATCGGGTCATATTTAGTTATAGCACCCATATATATGTTTCGTCCGATTTGGCTACAGAGGCAGAGAAAATTTTTTGTGTAAAAAATTTTAGTTGATGTATACATTGGATATTTCATTGTTATCCAATATTACTAGAGTGATGTAGAGTATCATATAGTCGGCACCGCCCAACTTTATCCTTTCCTTGCTGGTTTACCATAAAGTATAGCATTAAATGGACCATATCGGCTCTCGAATCGATATTTTCAATGGATCTTCCGGAAAGAGGACAATTTGCGTTTTACTTAGCTTAAATCTAATTCCAAATAATCTTGATGTTGAAGGTTTTTGAATAGTCCCCATATTTGACTACTACAAAATATCACCAACATCGCGCGACAATTTTTTGATAAGCGTCATAAAATATATAATAACATATTTTTTCTTAAAATTTGAAATGTTTTTGCGATAAAGTTCTAATTAAAAAAATCTAACTTGTCAAAAAACAGGATTTTTAATTCACAATTTAATTGACACTTCGAGCGCCGACCCCTGTATAAGCTTTAAAAGAAACATTTATGTTCTTATAAATAGTTTCTTTGCAGTATATTTCGTCTGGATGTGCTTCACAGCCCCCGCTCTTTATTTATTTTCTGTTTTAAGTATTTTAAAATAGTTATTTATACACCTTTCGTGCAATATTACAGAAGTATTCTATATACTTATACATTTCAAAAAACCCACTGTTATTTCTAGTTTATATTCCAAGAGCTGTCCCCTCATTTTGGAGCCACATTTAACCGTTTTTGACCCACTGGACCATTAAAATCGTGTTTGTCCCTAAAATGAATTCGATTTAAATATAGAAATTTTATAAAACCTGAAAACCTACTGATTTCGGCATAGCATACTTTGGAATGAAGGTGTATGTAGATATATAGATCTGGTAAATGGGTTTTATGCGGCCAAATTTTGTTATAGCGCCGAATTCGAATTCAAGATTCGACATTTTTCAATGGAAATTTGTGTATTATTTCGCATAAATCCAATGCTAATAAAAATGGGACACTGTTATAGCGCCGAAATAGAATTCAAGATTCGACATTTTTCAATGGAAATTTGTGTGTTTTGTTTCGCATAAATCCAATGCTAATAAAAATGGGACACTGTGTATTACACTTTCGGTCTGAAGAGAATGATATAGACCCTCCACCCTGCGGAGGTTGTATATCAACGGTGTACCGTCATTGTGTGGCCCCTTTTGGAGGTAGGGAAATTTAAAAAAATTATCTCTTATTCAATTAAATACTTCAAATAGACTCCAACTTTAAAATATTTACAATTGTAATATAAATCTTTAAAAACTTCCCCCAAACAAACTATTTCAACATTCACAAAATCTACCTAAATTCTAAATAAATAGAATAGTTCATTCCTTAGTGCGCGTTAGCCGAGTTTTTCTTTCTTCTTATCATTAACCAAAAAACAAACAAAACCCAAAAAAATTCTACTGGCCTTCTATTTAATCAAACATGCACTTGTTCCGTGTGTGTCTGTCTATCTTCTAGCCATAGAACGGAGTAGTTTTCAGTCCTCATGGAGCAGAGATGTATCATCATCGTGTAAATAGGCAAACAAATGACGCTAATGCCAGCGCTAATGATATCATTTGTGTCTTATCTGCGGCGCATCTATTTGAGAGATGAGTAAATGAAACCAACAGAAGAAAACGAACCGTGTTCATCATAAACTACAAAAAAATGATTTATTAAATATAAATGGTGTAACACAATCGTTGTACTCATTACACGAATGTATACGATATTAATTGTGGAAGATTTGAAAATTTAGATTCAGTAATATGTATATACAACCGAGTATAACGGGAAATTTCAATTTATAGTACTAAGTATAAAATTAACGTTCCTTACAAATATTTTAAACAAAAAAGTTCACTAAAAATCTAATCATTTTTAGCAGCAATTATAATTCCCTTCTTCAGGTTTGTTAAGTATATAAGATGATTTGTTAATAAAGAGAATTGAAGTCCTGATTTTGGCAATTGTTTACAAACACAAAAAGAAGTTACAAATATTTGTTCAATGATATTATCATTTTGAAGAGAGTAGAAATATAAAATCAAGTAAGAAAGTTCAGTCGGGTAAACCGACTTACGAATCCCCTCACCTTCGGACCCAAAGGATATTCTACTGCGGACTTTTCGTATAGAAAAGTTCGTCTCAGTCCACTGAGACAGACTTTTCGTATAGAAAAGTTCGTCTCAGTCCACTGAGACAGACTTTTCGTATAGAAAAGTTCGTCTCAGTCCACTGAGACAGACTTTTCGTATAGAAAAGTTCGTCTCAGTCCACTGAGACAGACTTTTCGTATAGAAAAGTTCGTCTCAGTCCACTGAGACAGACTTTTCGTATAGAAAAGTTCGTCTCAGTCCACTGAGACAGACTTTTCGTATAGAAAAGTTCGTCTCAGTCCACTGAGACAGACTTTTCGTATAGAAAAGTTCGTCTCAGTCCACTGAGACAGACTTTTCGTATAGAAAAGTTCGTCTCAGTCCACTGAGACAGACTTTTCGTATAGAAAAGTTCGTCTCAGTCCACTGAGACAGACTTTTCGTATAGAAAAGTTCGTCTCAGTCCACTGAGACAGACTTTTCGTATAGAAAAGTTCGTCTCAGTCCACTGAGACAGACTTTTCGTATAGAAAAGTTCGTCTCAGTCCACTGAGACAGACTTTTCGTATAGAAAAGTTCGTCTCAGTCCACTGAGACAGACTTTTCGTATAGAAAAGTTCGTCTCAGTCCACTGAGACAGACTTTTCGTATAGAAAAGTTCGTCTCAGTCCACTGAGACAGACTTTTCGTATAGAAAAGTTCGTCTCAGTCCACTGAGACAGACTTTTCGTATAGAAAAGTTCGTCTCAGTCCACTGAGACAGACTTTTCGTATAGAAAAGTTCGTCTCAGTCCACTGAGACAGACTTTTCGTATAGCAAAGTTCGTCTCAGTCCACTGAGACAGACTTTTCGTATAGCAAAGTTCGTCTCAGTCCACTGAGACAGACTTTTCGTATAGCAAAGTTCGTCTCAGTCCACTGAGACAGACTTTTCGTATAGCAAAGTTCGTCTCAGTCCACTGAGACAGACTTTTCGTATAGAAAAGTTCGTCTCAGTCCACTGAGACAGACTTTTCGTATAGAAAAGTTCGTCTCAGTCCACTGAGACAGACTTTTCGTATAGAAAAGTTCGTCTCAGTCCACTGAGACAGACTTTTCGTATAGAAAAGTTCGTCTCAGTCCACTGAGACAGACTTTTCGTATAGAAAAGTTCGTCTCAGTCCACTGAGACAGACTTTTCGTATAGAAAAGTTCGTCTCAGTCCACTGAGACAGACTTTTCGTATAGAAAAGTTCGTCTCAGTCCACTGAGACAGACTTTTCGTATAGAAAAGTTCGTCTTAGTCCACTGAGACAGACTTTTCGTATAGAAAAGTTCGTCTCAGTCCACTGAGACAGACTTTTCGTATAGAACAGTTCGTCTCAGTCCACTGAGACAGACTTTTCGTATAGAACAGTTCGTCTCAGTCCACTGAGACAGACTTTTCGTATAGAACAGTTCGTCTCAGTCCACTGAGACAGACTTTTCGTATAGAAAAGTTCGTCTCAGTCCACTGAGATAGACTTTTCGTATAGAAAAGTTCGTCTCAGTCCACTGAGACAGACTTTTCGTATAGAAAAGTTCGTCTCAGTCCACTGAGACAGACTTTTCGTATAGAAAAGTTCGTCTCAGTCCACTGAGACAGACTTTTCGTATAGAAAAGTTCGTCTCAGTCCACTGAGACAGACTTTTCGTATAGAAAAGTTCGTCTCAGTCCACTGAGACAGACTTTTCGTATAGAAAAGTTCGTCTTAGTCCACTGAGACAGACTTTTCGTATAGAAAAGTTCGTCTCAGTCCACTGAGACAGACTTTTCGTATAGAAAAGTTCGTCTTAGTCCACTGAGATAGACTTTTCGTATAGAAAAGTTCGTCTCAGTCCACTGAGACAGACTTTTCGTATAGAAAAGTTCGTCTCAGTCCACTGAGACAGACTTTTCGTATAGAAAAGTTCGTCTCAGTCCACTGAGACAGACTTTTCGTATAGAAAAGTTCGTCTCAGTCCACTGAGACAGACTTTTCGTATAGAAAAGTTCGTCTCAGTCCACTGAGACAGACTTTTCGTATAGAAAAGTTCGTCTCAGTCCACTGAGACAGACTTTTCGTATAGAAAAGTTCGTCTCAGTCCACTGAGACAGACTTTTCGTATAGAAAAGTTCGTCTCAGTCCACTGAGACAGACTTTTCGTATAGAAAAGTTCGTCTCAGTCCACTGAGACAGACTTTTCGTATAGAAAAGTTCGTCTCAGTCCACTGAGACAGACTTTTCGTATAGAAAAGTTCGTCTCAGTCCACTGAGACAGACTTTTCGTATAGAAAAGTTCGTCTCAGTCCACTGAGACAGACTTTTCGTATAGAAAAGTTCGTCTCAGTCCACTGAGACAGACTTTTCGTATAGAAAAGTTCGTCTTAGTCCACTGAGACAGACTTTTCGTATAGAAAAGTTCGTCTCAGTCCACTGAGACAGACTTTTCGTATAGAACAGTTCGTCTCAGTCCACTGAGACAGACTTTTCGTATAGAACAGTTCGTCTCAGTCCACTGAGACAGACTTTTCGTATAGAAAAGTTCGTCTCAGTCCACTGAGATAGACTTTTCGTATAGAAAAGTTCGTCTCAGTCCACTGAGACAGACTTTTCGTATAAAAAAGTTCGTCTTAGTCCACTGAGACAGACTTTTCGTATAGAAAAGTTCGTCTCAGTCCACTGAGACAGACTTTTCGTATAGAAAAGTTCGTCTCAGTCCACTGAGACAGACTTTTCGTATAGAAAAGTTCGTCTCAGTCCACTGAGACAGACTTTTCGTATAGAAAAGTTCGTCTCAGTCCACTGAGACAGACTTTTCGTATAGAAAAGTTCGTCTCAGTCCACTGAGACAGACTTTTCGTATAGAAAAGTTCGTCTCAGTCCACTGAGACAGACTTTTCGTATAGAAAAGTTCGTCTCAGTCCACTGAGACAGACTTTTCGTATAGAAAAGTTCGTCTCAGTCCACTGAGACAGACTTTTCGTATAGAAAAGTTCGTCTCAGTCCACTGAGACAGACTTTTCGTATAGAAAAGTTCGTCTCAGTCCACTGAGACAGACTTTTCGTATAGAAAAGTTCGTCTCAGTCCACTGAGACAGACTTTTCGTAGAGAAAAGTTCGTCTCAGTCCACTGAGACAGACTTTTCGTAGAGAAAAGTTCGTCTCAGTCCACTGAGACAGACTTTTCGTATAGAAAAGTTCGTCTCAGTCCACTGAGACAGACTTTTCGTAGAGAAAAGTTCGTCTCAGTCTACTGAGACAGACTTTTCGTAGAGAAAAGTTCGTCTCAGTCTACTGAGACAGACTTTTCGTAGAGAAAAGTTCGTCTCAGTCTACTGAGACAGACTTTTCGTAGAGAAAAGTTCGTCTCAGTCTACTGAGACAGACTTTTCGTAGAGAAAAGTTCGTCTCAGTCTACTGAGACAGACTTTTCGTAGAGAAAAGTTCGTCTCAGTCTACTGAGACAGACTTTTCGTAGAGAAAAGTTCGTCTCAGTCTACTGAGACAGACTTTTCGTAGAGAAAAGTTCGTCTCAGTCTACTGAGACAGACTTTTCGTATAGAAAAGTTCGTCTCAGTCTACTGAGACTGAACTTTTCCTATAGAAAAGTTCGTCTCAGTCTACTGAGACTGAACTTTTCCTATAGAAAAGTTCGTCTCAGTCTACTGAGACTGAACTTTTCCTATAGAAAAGTTTGTCTCAGTCTACTGAGACTGAACTTTTCCTCTACTGAGACTGAACATTTCCTATAGAAAAGTTTGTCTCAGTCTACTGAGACTGAACATTTCCTATAGAAAAGTTTGTCTCAGTCTACTGAGACTGAACTTTTCCTATAGAAATGTTTGTCTCAGTCTACTGAGACTGAACTTTTCCTATAGAAAAGTTTGTCTCAGTCTACTGAGACTGAACTTTTCCTATAGAAAAGTTTGTCTCAGTCTACTGAGACTGAACTTTTCCTTTAGAAAAGTTTGTCTCAGTCTACTGAGACTGATCTTTTCCTATAGAAAAGTTTGTCTCAGTCTACTGAGACTGATCTTTTCCTATAGAAAAGTTTGTCTCAGTCTACTGAGACTGATATTTTCCTATAGAAAAGTTTGTCTCAGTCTACTGAGACTGATCTTTTCCTATAGAAAAGTTTGTCTCAGTCTACTGAGACTGAACTTTTCCTATAGAAAAGTTTGTCTCAGTCTACTGAGACAGACTTTTCGAATAGAAAAGTTCGTCTCAGTCCACTAAGACAGATTTTTCGTATAGAAAAGTTCGTCTCAGTCTACAGACTTTTCCTATAGAAAAGTTCGTCTCAGTCTACTGAGACCATTCTCTAGTGAAACATTTTCTATGTTTTGCTTTAACGTTTTGATGATCTCCCTTGCAATGATCCTGATTATCCCCTCACCTTAGAGAGGAGGGTATATATCATTTAAAACGAACCAAAAGTGTAACACATCGAAGGAGTGACCTAAGACCCTAAGTATGTTCTACGGGTGTCCGTTTTGGGTCATTTTAAGTCGAATGAGCAATGTCCGTCCGTCTGTCGGTCTGTCTGCTGGCTGGTGCGCAGGATAACTCTCGAAAGGAGTAACCGATTGACTTAAAATTTTGTATGTGATAATATTTTCTCCTATGAAGATGGGGCATATTGATCCACTCCTTCTAGTACCTCCCCCACAAAGGGTTAACATTTAGAGAAGTATTGATTATTTAATAACTTCTATACTACTTATTTGAATCCTCTGAAATTCTACACATAGTATTAGTTTATTAGTCACTATTAACACAAGAAAAATATGCGAAGTTGCCACGCCCCTTTTGGTACCTCCCACACAAATGGACCATTTTGTACTAAAAGTTAACAGATTTTAACTTTAATACCAGTGAATACAAATACTTTAAATTTTTTACAGTGTAATGCTTTTATTGTACCTAGAGTCCAGAGAAAAGTGACCGTTATTGGTAAGCCCCTTTTGGTACCTCCCACACAAATGGACCATTTTGTACCAAAAGTAAACAGCTTTTAACTTTAGTACCCGTACATACTTTAAAGTTATTAAATGCAATTTAAATTGATAATAATTTATTTAAAACAAAAAAAATAATATATTTAAGAATATTTTTTGGGATTCAAGGTGAGGGGATTCATAAGTCGGCTACCCGACTGAACTTTCTTACTTGTTATTTGATATAATTTCAAATTTCTGTTATTATATTCTGGAAAAATTAACCCAAAATTTTGCTTTATATCTGCAATTGATATTCTGAATATTATTACCATAAATATTGGTTACCAAGACAAAAAGACAACAATTCGACCTCTGTTTGGGAGGTGCATCAATATTTGACAAATGTAGATGACTTCTTGACCAAAAATGTTTTGTCTAATTTTATTCATAATTATAACCTGCTATTGTCTTCTTCCCGATAATTCATTGAAATATTAATGGAGTTTTGTAACAAATTTCTTTCTAAACGCATCAACCAGCCATCCAGCAACTCCTACCTCTATTCCAAATCCCCCAAAAAAGAAAAATCTTTTAAGAAAATGCCCTTCCAACAATAGTTGGATTTTTTTCGATTATTTGGTTAGGCCCTTTGTCTGGAAAAATGTAATTTATTGAAGTATTTATAAATTAGTTAAACATTTTAAAGACTGGTATTGATTTGAAGAAGAAAATGCCTCAATTTTCTTCTTTTTGGGGGATATATGGAAAACGTTTTCCCTTTTTCTTTAGTTTTTGTTGTTCTCTCTTTTTGTGTTGAGTGTTGAGCACTTACCGACAAATGATGTTTAATCAAAAGGTTAGGGTTAAATAAAGGCTTCTAAAACGAAATCACGTTTTTCCATTTTCATTCTTTGGCAGGAAAATGATTTTTGTATAGATGCTGTTGTCCGTCTTGTTGTTGTTTGTGGTTCGCGTGAGTCATAATTTTGTTGTTTATTAAAGTTTTGATGTCTGCGGCCAAAGTGATTGAAACACGTGAAGCGCGAATAGAGTTTAAACTAATGATTAACTTTGATGGGTTTTCATTTTCCAGAAACGAGAAACAAAATAAAAGTAATGAAAAACAGACAAATTAACATAGTTTGCCTAAAAATACAAGGATGTTCTCAACACATGAAGAAGGGCCTAACGAAGAAGCTGAAGACAATGATGGGACAGAGCTCCCTCTTTGGCATTGGGGAAATTATGATGATGAGTAATAGTTGAGGGAATGCGCTTTGTTAAACAAGTTTGTTGCTTAAGTCTTTTGTTTTTTTGTAGGGCTTAGTTGTCCGATGGCTGATGAGCACGTTTTTAGATTAAGTCTGTTGGTTTTTGTGTTAGTGTTGAAGTCTTTGGTGTAGAATAGTAGAAAAAGGCCTGGTAATCATTAGAAGTTATTGTTTATTACACTTGGTATCAACGAGCTGTCAGTCTAGAGGGCAGGCAACAGTCATGCTTAACAACATTAGCATTTGGACCACTTAATAGTTAATATACGAGAGGGATTTATAGATGGATTTATTTAATATGACTTAAGGCTTACTTGAAATGCATTTGGATTATAAATTTGTGTCCCAAGGAAAAGCATTGTCTAAACTAACTAAAAGATGTAATTTATAAAAATGTTTAAGCTCTATAAGTAATCTTCAGTAAAAATAAATATTTGCTTACCAAAAGTTGTACATTCGGATGCAAATGAAAGACGTTTGAAATATAACACAATGCAATAAAATGTTTGTCGAAGGGCTGTACATCACATTTTCTGGTGTAATATGAGGTCCTAAACACAAACAAAATGTTTAAAAAAATTGTATGGTAATTTTTTTTTTTCATATTCTTGAAAGTATATCTCTGTTTAAAAAAAAATCGGTTTTGATTTTTTTTAATTTTTTTTATATTTTTTAGTACACCCGAATTTTGTGGAATTTTTGAGATTTTTCCGACAACACGTTCAGAAGTTATCGATACTTAAAAAATCGTTAAGATATCACTCTGTGTATCGGGTTTTTGGTCATAACTTCTTAACTTATGGTGCAATTTGAAAATTTTTCGGTACTTTTTAGAAAAAATTTAAAGAAAATATTAAAAAAAAATTGTTGTGTGCGATTTTTGAGTTATACTATTTAAATGTAATTTTTTAAATTATTTATACTCCGCGAAAAAAATGTTTAAAAAAATTTTATGGTAATTATTTTTTAATTTTCTTTAAAATTCTCATATTCTTGAACGTTGCTTTTAGTATTTGTACCATATTTTTAACGTATATCTCTATACATATGGGGAAATCCACGACAAACAGTGTTTAAAAAAATTTCGGTTTCGATATTTTTCAATTTTTTTTTATTTTTTAGTACACCCGAATTTTTTAGAAAAAATTTAAAGAAAATATTAAAAAAAATGTGTGTGTTCGATTTTTGAGTTACACTATTTAAATGCAATTTTTTTAAATTACATATAATCCGCGAAAAAAATCTTTAAAAAAATTTTATGGTAATTATTTTTTATTTTCTTTAAAATTCTCATATTCTTGAACGTTGCTTTTAGTATTTGGACCATATTTTTAAAGTATATCTCTATACATATGGGGAATTCCACCACAAACCGACTGTTTAAAAAAAATGTCGGTTTCGATTTTTTTCAATTTTTTTATATTTTTTAGTACACCCGAATTTGGTGGAATTTTTGAGATTTTTCCGATAACTCGTTCAGAAGTTATAGATACTTAAAAAATCGTTAAGATATCACTCTGTGTATAGGGTTTTTGGTCATAACTTCTTAACTTATGGTGCAATTTGAAAATTTTTCGATACTTTTTAGAAAAAATTTAAAGAAAATATTAAAAAAAATGTGTGTGTTCGATTTTTGAGTTATACTATTTAAATGCAATTTTCTTAAAAATCTTTAAAAAAATTTTATGGTAATTATTTTTTAATTTTCTTTAAAATTCTCATATTCTTGAACGTTGTTTTTAGTATTTGGACCATATTTTTAAAGTATGTATCTATACATATGGGGAATTCCACGACAAACAGTGTTTAAAAAAATTTCGGTTTCGATATTTTTCAATTTTTTTTTATTTTTTAGTACACCCGAATTTTTTAGAAAAAATTTAAAGAAAATATTAAAAAAAATGTGTGTGTTCGATTTTTGAGTTACACTATTTAAATGCAATTTTTTTAAATTACATATACTCCGCGAAAAAATTGTTTAAAAAAATTTTATGGTAATTATTTTTTAATTTTCTTTAAAATTCTCATATTCTTGAACGTTGCTTTTAGTATTTGGACCATATTTTTAAAGTATGTATCTATACATATGGGGAATTCCACGACAAACAGAGTGTTTAAAAAAATTTCGGTTTCGATTTTTTTAATTTTTTTTATATTTTTGAGTACACCCGAATTTTGTGGAATTTTTTAGATTTTTCCGATAACTCGTTCAGAAGTTATCGATACTTAAAAAATCGTTAAGATATCACTCTGTGTATAGGGTTTTTGGTCATAACTTCTTAACTTATGGTGCAATTTGAAAATTTTTCGATACTTTTTAGAAAAAATTTAAAGAAAATATTAAAAAAAATGTGTGTGTTCGATTTTTGAGTTATACTATTTAAATGCAATTTTCTTAAATTATTTATACTCCGCGAAAAAAATCTTTAAAAAAATTTTATGGTAATTATTTTTTAATTTTCTTTAAAATTCTCATATTCTTGAACGTTGTTTTTAGTATTTGGGCCATATTTTTAAAGTATGTCTCTATACATATGGGGAATTCCACGACAAACAGTGTTTAAAAAAATTTCGGTTTCGATATTTTTCAATTTTTTTTTATTTTTTAGTACACCCGAATTTTTTAGAAAAAATTTAAAGAAAATATTAAAAAAAATGTGTGTGTTCGATTTTTGAGTTACACTATTTAAATGCAATTTTTTTAAATTACATATAATCCGCGAAAAAAATCTTTAAAAAAATTTTATGGTAATTATTTTTTATTTTCTTTAAAATTCTCATATTCTTGAACGTTGCTTTTAGTATTTGGACCATATTTTTAAAGTATATCTCTATACATATGGGGAATTCCACCACAAACCGACTGTTTAAAAAAAATGTCGGTTTCGATTTTTTTCAATTTTTTTATATTTTTTAGTACACCCGAATTTTGTGGAATTATTGAGATTTTTCCGATAACTCGTTCAGAAGTTATCGATACTTAAAAAATCGTTAAGATATCACTCTGTGTATAGGGTTTTTGTCATAACTTCTTAACTTATAGTACAATTTGAAAATTTTTCGGTACTTTTTAGAAAAAATTTAAAGAAAATATTAAAAAAAATGTGTGTGTTCGATTTTTGAGTTACACTATTTAAATGCAATTTTTTTAAATTACATATAATCCGCGAAAAAAATCTTTAAAAAAATTTTATGGTAATTATTTTTTATTTTCTTTAAAATTCTCATATTCTTGAACGTTGCTTTTAGTATTTGGACCATATTTTTAAAGTATATCTCTATACATATGGGGAATTCCACCACAAACCGACTGTTTAAAAAAATGTCGGTTTCGATTTTTTTAAATTTTTTTATATTTTTTAGTACACCCGAATTTGGTGGAATTTTTGAGATTTTTCCGATAACTCGTTCAGAAGTTATAGATACTTAAAAAATCGTTATGATATCACTCGTGTATAGGGTTTTTGGTCATAACTTCTTAACTTATGGTGCAATTTGAAAATTTTTCGATACTTTTTAGAAAAAATTTAAAGAAAATATTTATTTATTTATTTATTTATTTATTTATATGAATTACAATACAAAGTAAATTTATATTCCAATTTTACGGTCCAGGGAAAAGTCGGGTTACAAAGACCATGTGGCTAGATTTTGCAGCGACAGACCAGAGCCTCTGGTGGGAATCGAACCCACGACCCCCAAACCCATAGGCGAGTACGCTACCAACTCACCTACTGGGGCGCTCTTTAAAGAAAATATTAAAAAAAATGTTGTGTGCGATTTTTGAGTTATACTACTTAAATTTTATTTTTTTTAAATTATTTATACTCCGCGATTTTGCGAATTTTTTTATATTTTAAACTTCTATTAACTCTCATTTAAATTTTTTTTTCAAATCGGACAATATCTTAAGAAGTTATGACAAAAAACTCGATACATAGAGTGATGTCTTAAAGATTTTTTAAATATCGATAACTTCTGAACGAGTTATCGGAAAAATCTCAAAAAAAAAACCACAAAGCGTTTCTTCAGGTTTACTAAAAATTAAAAAAAAATGGGAAAAATCAAAACCGAAATTTTTTGGATACCGTCGATTTGTCGTGGAATTCCCCATATAAAAAATGTAGAAAAATTCTCTGTAACGGCATAACGCAAGAACTACTGAACTGGTTTTAAAAATGTTTAATTTTAATTTTATATGAAAGCTTCTTGGCCACAGATGGTCGTTAAAAAAAAGTGGGCGTGGCATTATTTAAAATTTGTATATCTCAAAAAGTATTGCTCGTAGAAGAACATAATTTGGTACATACGTTAATCGAGCTATTATCTAAAACTTCAATAAAAATTGGCGAGATCAGATGAGTGGGTGTGGCAAAAGTAGCCGTAGCAATGTTTGGAAATTACCCTTGAAGAACGAAATTTGGAGGGTTAGTTATTGGGGTCAATATTAGTACTTTAACCAAAAGTGGGCGGGATTGAATAAGAGGGCGTGGCAATATTTAAATTTTGAATATCTCAGAAACTATTTTTCGTAGATGAACAAAATTTGTTTTGTACGTTTTTGGAGTCAATATTTGATTTACCATAGATGAATCGTAACAAATAAAAAGTGATCAGGGTTCAAAAGTGGGCGTGGCATTTGGTAAAATTTGAATATTTTAGAAAGTATTGAGCGTAGAGGACTCAAATTTGGTACATACGTTATTCGAGCTATTATCTAAAACTTCAAAAAAACGGACGGAATCGGATAAGTGGGAGTGGCAAAAGTGGGCGAAGGAATGTTTGAAACTTTAATATCTCGAAAACTATTGACCATAGAAAAACTAAATTTGGAGAGTTAGTTATTGGGGTCAATATTAGTAATTTCAACAAAAGTGGGCGGGATAGAATAAGAGGAAGTTGCAATATTTAAATGTTTAATATCTCAGAAACCTTTAGACGTACTATAATAGTAAAATATCACAGCAAGGGTCAACAAGTCATTCCCTTTAAGAATGAAAATGATTTTGTTAGGAAATTTCCGTGTTTGAGCTCTTGAAAGCCTCGAGATAAAATGTAGTCAATATGGTTTTATTATAAAAGTTCGCATGCGAAGCAGCAAATAAAGCCGGAATACACGTTAAATTAAAGGAAATTATGAGGACTACAATTGTTGAGAATTACACTTTCACGTGGAAACAGAAATTTAGTAACTGTCATTAAAATAATTAGAAAAAAATTGAATTTTTTCAAAAAAAATCGTTAGAAATAAATAAATAAATAAAAAAAATCGCCAAACAAAAGGTTTTTTCCAATTTTGATATATATGAGTTAAAGCGGGCCAAAAGTGTAAAACATCGATGCAGTGACCTATGAAACCCCAAGAACATTTGGCGGAAATCCGTTTTGGCTATTTTACCAATGTCCGTCCCGTCTGTCTGTCTGGTTGGTGCGCACGATAACTTAAGGATTAATATTGGTCCACTGCTTCGAGAACCACTGCTTATAACTTCGATTCCAATCCATACAAATAATTAAATACTTATGTGAAGTGTAATGCCTTTACAGTACCTATAGTCCCGTGCAAAATGGGCGTTATTATCACGCCAATTTTGGTACCTACATACAAATGGACCATTTTGCACAAAAAGTTAACTGCACATAGCTTCGACTCCTGCACATCCAAACACTTTAAATTTTGTACAGTTTAATGTTTTTATAGTACCCAAAGTATATGAAAAAATGGGCGTTGTTGCCATGCCCATTTTGCTACCTCCCAAACAAAATTGTTAAAATAAGAAATATGAAAACTAACACAGATTTTGGGACTCAATTCTGAGAATTGAACGTGAATGTAGCCCCAAAAATAAGAACTTCTGCATCATTCGTTTAGTCAGTTGGCTCAATTAATAATTTAATGGCCATACGATTTTTTTAGCTCAAGGTGTTTTTTTAGCACTTTTTCTATATTTTAACACGGTTATATCTCGGAGTACAGTACGGAATATCTCTTTTGTGCCTGAAGCAAAGTTATAGATATTGAATAGGGAAAAAAACTATGGCACAAACCTACCCGAAAAAAAGTGCATCCATTGCCTTAAAAATCGCAAAAATGTTCTGTTTTATACGAATGACAAATTTGATATCTTCCAGAGATCCCCTGAGGTTTCAGTTCTTTTTGAACTAGTTTGGGTTAGATTAAAAAAAGGAGCATGCCTATTTCGAATGATGTTCTTGGACATACAGTTAAGCCAGTCGTCGGCTTGTTGTGCGCTCTAATTATTTTAAGGTCTAGCATTGAGAGATTATTTTGAACTAGAAGGAATTTTATTTGGTCTATAGCCGTTCACGTTCAAATCTCAGAATCCCAAAATCATTTCGATCGGTATAAGAAACAGTATTTTCACCATTTGCACATTACAACCAAGTATGTACACAGAGTGATAGATAATAACCAGTCTCACAATGAGGTGTAGAGTATACATTTAGAAGCAAACTAGATATATTTTGTAAACCAATTTAAAAAAAATCAATAATAAAAATTCTGCCTAAAACTACAAAATAGTACTCTCAAAGGCCGAAAATAATCCCCTTTCCACACCATTTCTCCTACATACTTATTTATGACTTTACTCTCGCACAATATCAAATGTGAGAAACAATTTGCAAGCAAGTGAGTGAGAATAAGCAACCAATTGGCGTTTTTCAGACCCACAAAAACAACAACACCAATTATGATAAACAATGCCTCTCACCTGTAAACAAAAGACACAACTAAGGTAAGTCGTTTGTGCTACACATACATGTATAATACCTTAGCCATTGCGTCTCTGAGAGAGAGGAAGAAACACAAAACCTCAGACACTGCGTTGAACGAGGCTTAGGTGTACGAGTATATACGAGTACCAAGAGGCAGAGAAACATACACATCGCCAATACAAATGGAACTCTCTAATGAAAACCGTGAATAACTGATTAAGAGACAACAACAACGCCAATCTACTCACGAAGGGGGGCCTCAAATGGACAGCAATGGAGATACGCTTATAACAACAACCGATACAATCGACAATCGCATGCAAACAAACACTGCACTTTAAGAAGTTACGAGAGCATATACCGAACGAAGTGTGATCTCTTTGGCAAGAAGTACTCGTACACTAATTACACAGTGTTGCCGTCATTTATTTTATAGCGGTGAAAATGCATAGGTGTTTTATAATGGATTGTTTGCTATGACTAACCATTTATAGTATATTGTATTCTTAATCCAAAAACAATACTAATACATAGTACGAACGAAAAATTAAAAAATAAACTACGAATTTATTGTCTACGAGTACTGATGAATTTTTTTGTCTACACGGGGCAAAATCGCCTTTATTGATATGTTTGAATCGAAAGAAAATATATTTGAAACACAAATTTTTAAATGTTTTATATTTCTGAGTAAATAAATTTTATTTGAAAATCAATAAAATTTACTTGGAACGCATGTATTAATATATTACAACAAAATATATTTGCAAACTAATTTTCTCAAATAAAATATGTATTTATATACCAAAAAAATTATTGTTTAGGAATATCTTCAAATATATATAATTTAAGAAAGATTTTCAAAACTTTGGTGAATTTTTCTAATTTCATTTTTAATTTTTCCTTCGTTTCGAATTAATTCTCCCAGTCAAAAATACCATTATCAGCATTGCATTCTGTTTTAAGGGACTCATTTTAAATTTCTGGGTATTTCATGTCAGAATTTTTTTCAATCCTTCGAGTAAATTAATGTTATCAAAAATTATACGATTTCAATTAAAAATTTCTAAAAAATTATCATTAAAATACTGAAAAACTTAACACAATTAAGGTTCGATATTTTTGGAATACTTAAATTTAAATACATTTTTGTTTCGGAATTAAAATCCCAAATTAGGGTGAAAACAAGGATTTGTTTAGAACAACATCTTCCCAAATATATAATTGTTGTGTGTACCAAATATTATATATTTAGAGTGTACCATAAACATATATATGCTTCAAGCCGAATATGTTTGGGACAACATACTACAGAAGCGATTTTTTTTCAGCGTGTACGTTGACTTCCTAAAATCCAGAATATAATAAAAAAATATGTTTAATGTGAAATTTCTCTTCCTTTTGTATACCCACATCACAGGGTGGTGTAGGGTATTATGGATTAATGCATTTGTCTGTAACACACATCATTTGTTATATAGAACGACTCAGAATCACTTTCTAGATCGATTTAGCCATGTCCGTCCGTCTGTGCAATCAAAGTAATTTGGATAATTTTGTAGCGTTGTTCAAGCTATTTACGGAGATTTGCCAGAATGTACAGATCATAAATGGCAAAACGTGTGCGCATTGTGATAGTTCGTTTGCAGGTAACCCTTTTCGTAAAGCTATGTATAGGCTATTGTCAGATCGGACAACGTTATCAACCCTATTAATGTGCTGCAAATGTACGGACAATTACAGATTGTTGGGCAAAGGAGAATTGACAGTTCAGACGATTGCAAGTAAACCTTACAATTTTGCAAATATTTATATGCAGGATTGCCAATAAAAATATTTTATATATTGCCAATAAAATGTTTCTCTGACAATGGCGCCAGTGTCACATGCTTAAACGTTGGTTTGGTTTAGGTTTGGAAAAAATGGAATCTTAATTTTTATGGAAAACTACTGTTATGAACTCATCTAGCTTATGCGACAGTTCTTTGGTCAAAAATTAGCTATTTATGTCAAGAACTTCAGAAAAATTACTTGAAATTAGCCAGCCAGACATTATGCAATTCAATGTCTGGTTGGCTCAATACATTCGACAATTCTCCACTATCATCACTGCTTCAACGTTTAGGGAGCGAACTTCGTTCTGATGTTCCTTCTGTGCTGTCATTGTACAACATATAACAATTTTTTGCTGAAAGTAAACTTGACAAATGACGTAGTCATAATTTTAAATACGTTAATTTAAATTCCACTCAAAATTTAAAGCCACCAAACACACCAAGAGACGTCTAACCTTTATATACTGAAACAAAACAATCAAAAACTGCAAATTGACACATAATGTCAACATTTGCACCATCATAACAAAAAATGGGGAAAAAATTTTGGGGAAACAAAATTTAATGTCATAGGCATTGTCAAAAAGTGTTATACATCGCTTATTGACGGAAAATTTGGTGATGAGAATGCTGTGCACAAGATGGCTGCCGAGTCTGCTCACAATCAAGACAATGCACCAGTTCATACATCCAGTCCGAGTTACTTCAGCACGCACCTTATTAGCCTGATTTAGCTCCCTCGGGTTATTTTTTGTTTCCAAACTTTAAAATATGGCTCGGCGGAAAAGGATTTGTTAGCAATGAAGAGGTGGAGGTTGCAATTTTAGTTATTTTCAGGAGCTAGACAGTTCTTACTATAAACAAGATATCGAAGCTATTAAAAATCGCCAGAAAAAGTGTATCGAGCTAAAATGAGATTATATTGAAAAATAAAAAAAAATTCTCATGTTTGTTGTGTTTTCTTTTATAGGTCGGCTAATTTTGGGACTAGATTTTAGAAATGTGTAATCTATTTAACCTGCAACAATTCCTAATAATAAAAGCATATCCCTCCGTATATTGCTGTCAAATAATGCTGGAGGGTATTAAAATGTTGGTCCTGCCCGACTTTAATCTTACCTTACTGGTTTTAACTATAACTTTCTGACAGTGGACACAAAATTTAAAAATGAATTTTTTAAATCTTTTTTCTTTAGCGCAAAAAAGAAAATATTTGATTTGCTTTATTTTCGAATAGGTATAGAAAATTCATTGATTACCGTAAAAGAATTCCTGATTGTTAGATGCAAGAGGATATATTCTCGTACTCCAAGTAAATATCTCAGAATCTGCTATTAACATCCGATCATTGTGAAGTTTGACACAGAGGATCCAAGAATGAACAGTCCTAAATTAGAAGGAAATACGTTTTGATTTAAGTCGATACATCCCTCATTTATGTACATATATCAATACCTTCATTCCAAAGTGTGATAAACAGGTTGATTTCCGGAGAGGTGAACAAGATTTTATAAAATTTTTAAATTTTGTTTGGAATTCCAGACTCAATACAAATTAAATCACATCTACTTTTTTATGCAAACCAAATATTGACTGTAATATGGAATATTTAGATTAAAAAAATCCAAAGTCCATTAAAACATGGTAAGTGCTTTTTGAAATTGTGGAAAATTGTATGCTCATAGAAGCAGTATTTTATATCTGATCGTTATAACATTTTTTGATTCATGAACGAAAACTGCTAAATAGTTCAAATTTAAATATAGATCTAATTCATGTATATTTATTTTATTTTCTATGAATTACAATACAAAGTAAATTTATATTCTAATTTTTCGGTCCAGAGAAAATCCGAGTTACACGGACTATGTGGCTAGATTTTTGCAGCGACAGACAAGAGCCTCTGGTGGGAATCGAACCAACGAACCCCAAACTGATAGCCGAGCACGCTACCAACTCACATTCTGGGGCGCCCTTATGTATACTTAGCAGCACTTCTCAAACGGCTATTTAGCCTCTGAGAGTTCAAAAACAACATTTTCCAATGGAAAGCTAATTAAGTTATGGGCATTTCTATCTGAGAATTTTGCTTATCCTGTTTGTAGGATTTCAAGGAAGCCACCGAGACAAAACGGATGAGATGCTGTATTATAAAACTTAGCAGAGACAAAAACTATCACTGCCAAATTTGAAAAAAATCGATTCACATTTAGATCAATTCGTCCTATTTTTAAAAATAACAAACGGGATAACAAACGTTACTATCACAGACCTTTAATTAAACAGATGTTCCTTCTGCCCGAAACGTCAAAATCTATCAGTTACGAACGAACAGGAATGAACTGTCACACGTGAAAAAACAGTTTTCCGCGAACATAGTTCGAACTTTTGTTGCACTAATCGATTAATATTATTTTATTAATTGCAATAATTACAATAAAATCGGGAAATCCGCGGAAACCTCACTCTTTGAAATTCCTATTCGTTCGTACTTGACAACTTACTCGCTCGGGGATGACTTATCTTATTGCTTTATAATTTTGTTGAATATTTCATGTATCAATGGATTGGATCAAATAGGCCTTAATTTCTTCATGAGGTTATCGAAAATAATATATTTTTTGTCATTCTGTTCTACAAGTATGTTTATTTTATGAGTTGGTTTTTTTCGCCAACAAAACTATTTTGTCTTAATATTTATGACTTAAATAAGCATATTTAACAGCGACATATGTGATTGTATTTTTTGAGATGCAATTTTGTCAAAATATAATACAATGTACAAAGTTTCAGCTAAATTGCTTAGGAAATGTGGTCTTTATAGCTTAAAAAACATATTAAAACAATAGAACATCTCAGTCTAAAACAGCTATAAATACCACATGGGTTGACTTATTAGGAAAAAGCTAAATAAACCTCCAAATGAAATGGAAGGTATACCTAGCAGTATGTAGAGCGATACAGACATATTCCGTAAAGGTTTCGTATTTTACGAAAAAGTTTATAATTTACGGCCTAATCCACAATCTCCCGTTATCCAACAGTTAGAGCTAATCTACAGGTATAGCTGTCAAACTGTATGCAATTTTTATTTTTTAACTGTGAGTTAGCTCTAACCGGAGGTTGTGAAATTGAGTGTTATAGCGATATTTTCTGAAAAATTTTATCAATTTACCTAATTGTACACCAAACTACGTATTAATGTTGGAAAAAGCTGTTGAAAGTAGCCATATACCCTGAACTTACATCTGCAATATATTGAGAATGTTATGCTTGATGAATATAACGAAACCCGATTGCCGAAAAAATTTACTTCAATTTTGTTACAAAAACGCTTTTTGGGTGCCAATAATTAAAACATTATCAAGCCGAACAATAATCAAAACTGGATTATCCAGAAATGTAAGCGTAATTTGGTCAAATATGATAGATGAAAATTAATGGGCGCTATTTAGGTAAACTAGTATAAGTAGAAGAAAGACACAACTGCCTTCCTAAGAAAGAAAGTCGTATCTCCATTTCAGTAGTTTTGAGATATTAAGCTATTACGTTTTATAACATTCGCGCCTTTTAATTTTATGTTTAGGTTGGGGACCTAAATTGGTCTATCTGAGCTGGTAAAACCGGTTGCCACCCCACCATAAACCTAAACCTAAAGGCGCGAAAGCTATAAATCGTAAAAGCTAATTATCTCAAAACTACTGAAATGGAGATACGACCTTCTATCTTAGGAGGGCAAACAAGTCCTCAACGATAATCTAAAAAAAACGCAAAGCGTTTCTAAAGTGCACAAATTTTTAGATTGTACAAGAGGAGAATATTACTTTGCTGATTTCTTTAACAGCGAACAAATAATGTGGATCTTCAAAGCACGGGTCGGATTGATACATTTAAATTCAACGAAATTCGACGCAACTATCGAAGAGAAAACATGTACTCTATGTAATTTGAATCAATAAGGAACTCTAGTGCACTTCCTAGGAATTTGTCGTAAATTACGTGAGTTTAGGGGCAAAATCACGGCATTCGATATCGAAATCTTTTCGATCGAAAAACTATTTTAATTTTTGTCAATAAGAAAAAGTGAACATTGGAATTAATTAAAATCTATCCACATAAGCTGTATATGATTGTATCTAAACAATCTACTTGAATTCGACAAAAGCTTATACTATTTTAACGATAATAAAAAACACATTTCGATCGTAAAGTACTCGATATCGAATGCCTTGATTTGGCCCCAGAATACAAATATTTCAATCTTCGGATCTGATGGGAGGAGAGATGATAAACATTTTAAGCGGAACATATTAGTTTGCTGTATCAAACTAGTCAAAATATTTAAATCTTCTCTACAATATAGAGCTTTTCTCATAAATGAATATAACTAAGCACAATTTTTATTGCAATTATTTTTATGACAGACCTTTTTTAATTAAAAACCATTGTCAATACATGTCAACATCTTTCTTTGCAATATGAAATACTTTAAAAGCAATATCTTATTATTCGAACTAAATAATATAACATTTAATTTTGTGAATAAATAATTATTATTACTATTATAAAGAATATGTCTGCCAAATTTGTTAAGAAAATATGGGCAAATTATGAAAAAATTACAATAAAATGCATTTATATAAAAATTTACGTCATATTTAAGTTACTCCTATAATACCTAATTAATGTGACAATTAAATCCATTTCAGGAATTACCCCTTTAATAAACAACCCAGCAAAAAGGTGGCAACACTACAAAGAAGCCCAAGAAAATCCAGGTGAATATGTGTGAAAATATACACCAACAAAATTAAAAGAATTGCCGTGAGGGGATTTAACCGACTGAATATACATATGGGTGTATGTGTGTGAGAGATCTTAGCACGCTACTCTGTGGGGTAAAGAAGGTTTTTGCAGGGTTTCTGCTAGAGACGAGAGCACCACACTGCTACTCTTTAACACAAGACCATCGTGTGTCACACACATACACACCCACCCGCCTGCAAGCGGCCACAGTTGTTGTTGATGGCCAAGATTTACCTGGGAAAAGAAAGCAACGTCTTTTTGGGCTCTCAGTTCTTCAACGACTGCTGAACGAGTTGGACACGGCGGCACGAACGAAACGACGGAAACGGATAACGACGACGACGAGTGCATGAGTGCGAAGAAGTAATAGAAAAAAAACGTAACGCGGTGAAGAAAAAACACGTTAACGTTTGACAGAAGAGTGTCAAGAAATAAATAAATACAAAACCGAGTGTTTGTTTTACAAGAAAAGAAACAAAAATTCAAAGAAAATAAGATTTTTTTAAATAAATAAAATATGAATTTTCTTTATTCGTGAATCTAATTGCAAACAAAAATAATAGTGTTGGAAAAGTATTTGAGAAAAAAAGGAAAACAAAAACATCATCAAATGTCCGCTAAAGAAAAATCGTGAAAACAAGTTTCCTTTTACAACAGCTCACAAAGAAAATACATAACAAAAATAGAGTTTCTGAAAAAGAAGAAGCAGCAGCAGCAGCTTTTCAAGTATAGAAGTAGTGATCTTTTTTTGTTTTTGGAGTATGCCAAACAAGGAAAATGCAAAGCAAATATTGTGGCTAAAAATAACAAAGATTGAATGTGTGTGTTTGTGAAGAAAAATTGTTAGACAAGAAATTGCAAGAGAAAAAAGAGTTACAAAACAAAACTAAAAGAAAATTTTGCCCAAACATTTTCTTCCTCGCAACAAGAAATTACTCCTGATCTATGTACGGCGAGAGGACTGACTTCCTTCAAACAACTGGATTTACAATTTTTTTTCTTCTCCTCTAACTTGGATTACCATTTTACAGCGACTTCATGTCATCAGTCTAAGACAAAAAGGTAAGTTTTGCTTAAAGTTGTTTTGTAGTTTTTGTTATTCTTAACCATTTACTCTGTGAGTTCTCTGTTTGTTGGGTGGGTTGTTTTGCATACGTCGTTCTTGTTGTTGCTGTTGTTGGGGATCTTTGCATATATGTATGTATACAAACTACACTATTAACCGTTTCTTCGATTTACTGGTTCAAATCGGCGACAGCAGCAGTTGCTGCAGCTGTCGTGGGGAAGCTTAATTTTTCATTTTGCCAATTGGCGCTATACCTTATGGCAGTGGTTGCTTGTTTTTGCTAAAGCTGCTGTTGTCACTGTCATAGTAGTGTGTTGGCTGTTGAGACTCCAGTGTTGTTAGTTTGTTCTTTTTTTTGCTCACTTCATGTCTTATTGAAGTTGTTTTTGCTGCCGCTGCTTTTTTCTCCTGAGATCATTTGACAGCAACCAAACAAAATTCATATATGCAAAATATGCTTGGAGCTAAAAAAACATATGAATTATTTTTAAAGAGAGTGATGGAGAGAGAATGTCAGAACAAACGTGAGTTTGAGGGAAAAATAGCAAAACAAAGTGGAGAAAAATAAATTTGCATAATATGTTGTTGCTGTTGTTGTTATTGCATTACTTGCAATTGCATTAGTTTTTGCTCGATTTTCTAACCGACTGACTGACTGACTAACTTTTTGCACTTTAGTTTGTTTAGTATGTCTCCTTTTGTTCTGCTTTCAATGCATTTAATCGAAGTAATTGTTCTGTAAAAAGATTTAGAACTTAGAACAAAACTCAGTGTTGCCAATGGCAGAAAATCATATACATATAACGGCCCTTATTCATGAGACAAAAATACCAAATATCAAAATAAATTAATTACATTGAAGAAAAATATCGACGTTGACATTTGCTTGGCTCTAAAAACTAGAAAACCTCAATTTTTTTTACTGAAATTCCGGATAATTTAATTAGTATTGCGAAATTTAATTTTTTTATGTCTGAAATGTCCCTATTCTTGCGACTTGATTTTATTTGCAATATGGGCAATAGAGTGGCTTCATTTTGAGGACCAAAAAAAGTTCGCGTTGTTCAAAGCTATATTATTTTGTTTCTGCGATCGCGAAATTGGGGGCTATTTGCGGTTTAAATAACCTCTAAAGATCGGATTTCCCCTAATAAAACTGTAAATATTTATTACTTTTAGGAATTGACCACTGGACATTAAAATCTGGGCCTTTATTTATAGGGCGACCTGACTTGCTTTAAAAAAATGCAATATAAAGTCACTATTTTCTTACTTTAAGTGCAATTTTTAACGCATTTTTTTACAAAATCGGAAATAACTTGTTCAATTTTTGTCCGATTTTTTCTTTTCATGACTCGTTATAGACATGCTGATCTCTAGATTTAATTTTGGTAAAAAATTCAGCCTTTCAAGGCCGTAAACTTTTTATTTGATTGTTGGTCCCAAATGGGTTAAAACTAATTAATTGCCCTATAAATGGTCTTACACTAAATAGTTCAACCTCAAAAACTAAAATTATCACAAAAATAGACATTTTGTAAATTTTATTCGAAATGTGTGTCCTAATCTAGAATAATTGTTATACTTTTCGAATTTGAATTTTTATTTTCACTTAAATTTGAACAATTTATAGAAAAATGTACAAAATGTTCAACTTCTTAAAAATTTCAGCTTTTAAGGTGAAATATTGAGTGTAGGATCATTTTATGGCAATTGATTCGCTTTAATTTGCAGCCAAAAATGTTGTCGTTTTTTATAAAAAAGCCGTGAAGAATTTGTGACGCACGCTACGTGACGCACGTTAGATTTTTTATAGTAGCATATTCTTAAATAAACAAAAATTTGTGTTTATTTTAACAAATAATCGTATTATATTTTTTCCTTTTAATACGTAAAATTATCATTCAAAGGATTTAAAAACAAATTTTTAGAGAAACTCTAAGTTTCTATAATTATTATAGTAACATGTCAATAATAATGATAATTTTTGCACTGCTTTTACACATTCTGTAATGTAGAAAATATGTTTTAGTTTAAAGCCAAAAATAAGTAATTTTGAAAATTCTATGTTACTATAATTGTTATAGCAACTCCAATTTCCAAAAATATGGCTCAAATATTTTTTTTTATAATTTTTCATCTTAAAACGCAAAATTATCATTAAAATGCTTTAAAAATAGTATTTTAACAAAATTCTGAGTTGCTATAATTTTGATAGTAACTTGTAAGATTTATGATAAGAAAATTCTAAGTTGCTATAATTTTTATAGTAACTTCTAAGATCAATAATAATGCGACTTTTTTCACTGCTATTAAGAATTCTCTAAAATAGAACATATTTTTTAGTTTAAAACCAAAAAAGTTTTGAAAACTTTGAAAAAATTGAAATCCAAACATTCCAAAGAGCTTTTCATTATTAATGTTTATAATGGAAAAAATAATTATGTTGAAAACGCAAATTTTTAACTTGCTATAATTTTTATAGCAACTTTAATTTCCAAAAATAGGGCTCAAACAAATATTTTTGTTATAATTTTTCTTTTTAACACCAAAACTATCATTAAAAGGATTTAAAAACAATGTTTTAGCGAAATTCTATGTTTCCATAATTATTATAGTAACATGTAACATGATTAATTTTTGCACTGCTTTTAAACATTCTGTAAAGTAGAACACATTTTTTAGTTTAAAGCCAAAAATAAGTAATTTAGCGAAATTCTATATTGCTATAATTTTTATAGTACAATCTTTAAGATGCTATAATTTTTATAGCAACACTAATTTTATTAAAATATCGTTAAAAAGCGCTTCTCATTATTTTTGTTTATTATGGAAAAAAAAATATTTTGAAAGCGCAATAATTTTTATAGCAACTCTAATTTCAAAAAATGTGGCTCAAACACATATTTTTTACCAAAATTATCATTATCAAGAATTAAGAAAAAAATTTTTTTTGACGAAATTCCAAGTTGCTAAAAATTTTATAGTAACTTGTATAATCAATAATAATGGGATTTTTTGCATTGCTATTAAAAATTCTGTAAAATATAACATGCTTTTTAGGTTAAAGCCAAAAATCGGCTTTTGCAAACTTTGCAGAATTTTTAAGTTGCAATAATTTTTATAGTGAGTCTAATTGTAAGAAAATCATATTAAAACTTGTGTACTTTATTCTATTCAAATTATGCACAATAAAACCAAGTAAACAAGGCGCAGACATTTGCAAATTGAACGAATTCTGCTACCTGCTATGATTTTTATAGCACATAAAATTTCCAAGTACATTTATTTCAAATAAAGTATTTTATATAATAGTATATAATATATAAAAGTACTTTATTTAATTTTTCACTTGACAAAAGTATTTTATCTCAATAAACTGATTTTTGAAATATTTTAAATTTGCTATAACTTTAATAGCATCTAAATTATATGAAAGTTTTAATAAAAAGTGTGTTCTTATTTAGTTTTGCTTATTATGGGAAATACATATTTACAAAAGAACATATTTTGTAAATGCTATAATTTTTATAGAAACTCAAATTTCCAAACATATTGCTCAAAAAGAATTTTTTTACAATTCAAATCATTTTAACACAATCAATTCTGAGTTGCTAAAATTTTATAGAAACTATTTTTTGTATTATATAAAACAAATTTTTTTCTAAACCTCACGATTATATAAAATTTTATATTTTTATATTAAATAAAATATTATAATTTTTTAAAAAAAAAATGGGGTTCAAACGAAAGATTTTATTAAATGTCACATTATTTTATCTAAAACCAATGAAGGCTTTGCAAAAGTCCTCTAAGGCAATTTAAAGTTGATATCGTTTTTATAACAACTCCAATATCGTGGGTAATTAAGAATTTTTTCATTTTCGTATCTAAAAATAGCTTTATAAGGTTCTCAAAATTGTTTTAATGGAATTTTGAGTTGCTACGAATATAATATATTCGTAGCAACCACAGTTCTTAGTTCAATTTTCGTTTGTTTGAATATAATATATTTTCCCCCAAATTGATATACAAATTTATTTAAAAACGAGTTAAAAGGCTTTCTAAACTAGTTTTAATATTTATTTTGAATTCCCCTAATATTCCTATTGTATAGGGAAATAAAATCTTGTTTTTATTTTGATATGATTTAAAAACGATTTTTTAAAAACAATATTTTTATTAATTTTTCTTACACTAAAAATAGGGATTTTTTATTTGTAATGTCCATCTGCTATTCATTATTTTTTATGCTTCATTAGATACATTTCTGCACAACACTACAGTTACATCTTAAAACAAAATAATTTCAATATTTTTTATTTGCCTTTTTTGTAAATCACCATTAATTTCACAACATCTCATAACAAAAGCTCAAGACTTCATCAAAAAAAAAAGACATGCCAAACTTCATCACATAATCTCCCAAGAATATATTTTGATTCATTCACAAAAATCTTTATTAATGAATGTTTATATTTTATTAATGAATCATAATTTATTTACATAATATTAACGAAAACAAAAGATCTTTTTTTTTATTCTTTCAACCAAACAAAAAGTTCTCTCAAATGCAAATTTTAGTCATTCAAAAATAAAAAAAAAATATTTGGAAATACTAACTTAAGGTGATTGCGCGTTTAAAAACCAGTAAAGAGCATAGTTAGATTCTTAATAATAACAGTTTTTAAAAATTTATAGCAACTCAAAATTTTATAAAAATGTTATTTGTCCGGCCATCCAATATTTATTCTGCATAGTATAGGGTGATCCATTTCGAGGTTCCCTCATTTTTTAAAGAAAAAAACACAGAAAATTCAAATTGAATGGGGAATGTTTATTATCATTTGAAAGAACATTCTTTGGCATTTATTTTTTGAATATTATGTCTGTCAAATGTTGGCCGCGGCTACGTCTCAGATGGTCCATCCGTTGAGTCCAATTTTCGATGACTCGTTCGAGCATTTCGACTGGTAACTGGCGAATGACACGCATAAACGTTGTTCAGGCGTAAGTCTTTCCATGAGGAAATGCCAAACAATACTTAACAAAAATAACATGACATCATGACACGATTCACACGTGATCTGTCAAAAAAAGGCTATTGAAAAAAGGATCTCTACTTGGATAAACCATTATAATAAAATTTAAAACAATCTGTTTTTATAAATATTTATTTGAATTTTTTTTTAATCTTAGTATTTTTTTTAATATTCTTTGCAAATTTGAATTGCTTTAAATATCATATTTCTTTAAATTACTTTTAAGATTATGTTAACATACATTTATTTTTGATTTTAATAAAATGTGAATGAAAATTGCAATTCTATTGGAAATTGGGAGTTGCTATAACAATCAAAGCAACTCAAAATTTAGTTAGAGTTTCATTGGTAAAGTCTTCTATTATTAATTTTACGTAAACTAATGATGAATTCCAAATGATTGCAACTTATTTATATATAATAATATTAATATTAAAAGCAAAACTTTGGTATCATATTTTTAATCCACTCTTTGCAAAATTAAGTTGCTATACAAATTAGATATATACTTCAAATTATATTAAAAATTATACGAAAAGCCATGTTTGGTTTGATTTTAACAAAATGTGGATAAAAATCTTCATTATTGTCGAAATTGTGAGTTGCTATAAAAATTAGAGCATCTACAAACATCTTTATAGCTATACAAATTGGGTTCTTTAAATTATCCTCAATATTCTACCAAAAGCTTTGTTTGGTTTGATTTTTACGAAATTTGAATAAAAATCTTGGTTATGCTCGAAATTGTGAGTTGCTATAAAAATTGTAGTAACTCCAAATTAGGTAAAAATTTCTTTTAAAACTTTATTAAGAACTTTTTAGATAACAAACTTAAAAACTATTACAAAATTCTTCATAAAAGTCGAAATTTGGAGTTGCTATAAAAGTTATAGCAACTCAAAATTGTCTTAAAATGTTTTACATTGATTTTACATTAAACATTGCCATATTATAATACAAATATTTGTTTGTGCCAAATTTTTGGGAATTTTTAGTTACTATAAAAAAAATTATAGCATCTACAAACATCTATATAGCTCTACAAATTAGGTACTTCAAATTATCTACAAAATTCTACCAAAAGCCATTTTTGGTTTGATTTTTACATGAGTTGCTATAAAAATTATAGTAACTCAAAAGTAAATAAAAATTACTTTGAGAACCTTATAAAGCTACTTTTAGATACAAAAAATAAAAATTATAGCCAAATTCTTCAGCACTATGGAAATTGAAAGTTGCTATAAAGATTATAGCAACTAAAAATTGACTTAAAAAGCTTATGTAAGGCTCTCATTTATTAATTTTAAAGTAAACATTAACAAATTATAATAATAATGTTTGTTTGAGGTACATTTTTGGAAATTGCAGTTGCTGTAAAAATTAGAGCAACTCAAAATTGTCCCAACATGCTTATGTAAAGCCAACATATATTGATTCTACATCGCCATATTATAATAAAAGTATTAGTTTGAGTCACACTTTTGGAAATTTAATGCTATAAAAATTATAGCATTTACAAACATCTATGTGACTATAAATTGTCCTCAAAATTCTACGAAGAGCCATGTTTGATTTGATTTTAACAAAATGTGGATACAAATTTTCAGTATTGTCTGAATTGTGAATTCCTATAAAAATTATAGTAACTCAAAATTAGGTTAAAATGTCTTTGATAACCTTATAAAGCTATTTTTAGATACAAAATTGAAAATTATAACAAAATTCTTCATTACTATGGAAATGGAGAGTTGCTATAATAATTATAGCAACTTAAAATTGACTTAAAATACTTCTTTAAGTCTTAAAATATTGATTTTACATTAAACAATGTCAAATTATATTAATAATATTTGTTTGAGCCGCATTTTTGGAAATTTCAAAATTCTACCAACAGCCATGTTTGATTTGATTTTAACAAAATGTGGATAAACATTTTCAGTATTGTCTAAATTGTGAGTTTCTATAAAAATTATAGCATCTACAAAATATGCAAATTTTTAAATTGCTCTGAGTTTTTTGTTTTATATAATTTAAAAAGTGGATTTCCGACATTTAAATGTAATATCCTTAAAACTAGTGTTGCTATAAAAATTATAGCAAGTTAAAATTGACTTAAAATACTTCTGTAAAGCCCTAATTTATTAATTTTAAATTAAACAATGTAAAGTTATAATAATAATATTTGTTAGAGGCACATTTTTGCAAATTTCATTTGCTATAAAAATTATAGCATCTACAAAATATGTACTTTTTAAAGTTTCTTCTGAGTTTTTTGTTTTAAAAAGTAGATTTTCCGATATATAAATGTAATATCCTTAAAATAGAGTTGCTACAAAAATTATATCAAATCTAAATTTTCCTAAAATGCTTATGTAAAACCAACATATATATATTGTTTCACATAAAACAATGATAAATTACATTAAAAATATATTGTTTGAGTCAAATTTATGGAAATTTCAGATACTATAAAAATTATAGCATCTACAAAATTTGTAAATTTTTAAATTTCTGCTGAATTTTTTGACTTATATAATACACAAAGTGGATTTTCCGATATTTAAACGTCATATCCTTAAAACTGGAGTTGCTATAAAAATTACTGCAACTAAAAATTGGGTTTAAAAGACTTTTGTTAAGACTCCTTGTAATAATTTTATGTAGATTAGTGAGAAATTATATAAAATACGTTATTCGAAATATGTTTATTTGAAAATTTTAGATGCTATAAAAATTATTGCATCTACAGAATGCGTTAAAATTTAAAATATCCGTGTCTTTTCGGCTTGGCTTTATTATAAATAATGCAAACAAAATAATGGACAGTACTTTTAAAATGATATTCTTACAATTAAAGTTAATATAAAAATTATGGCAACTTAAAAATTGTGCAAATTCTAATTAACAGTTTTTTTCAAAAGCTTTTGGCTTTAAACTAAGAGATACATATGTTCTATTTAACATCATTTTTAATAACTGTGACGAAAATCCTGACTATTATCGATATTTCAAGTTGCTATAAAAATTATAGCAACTCACAATTTCGTTAAAATACTGTTTTTAAAGGCTCGTTATGATAATTTTTCGTATAAAAATGAAAAATAATAATAAGAATATTTATTTGAGCGATAATTTTTAAAGTTAGAGTTGCTATAAACATCATAGCAACTCAGAATTTCGTTAAAATACTGTTTTTAAAGCACCGTTATGATAATTTTTCGTATAAAAATGAAAAATTATAATTAAAATATTTATTTATACGATATTTTTGAAAATTTCAGTTGCTATAAAAATTATAGCAACTCAGAATTTTGTTAAAATACTGTTTTTAAAGCCTCGTTATGATCATTTTTCGTATAAAAATGAAAATTATAATAAAAATATTTATTTGAGTCATATTTTTGGAAATTTTATTTGCTATAAAAATTATAGCAACTCAGAATTTCGTTAAAATACGGTTTTTAAAGCCTCGCTATGATAATTTTTCGTATAAAAATGATAAATTATAATAAAAATATTTATTTGAGCCATATTTTCGAAAATTAGAGTTGCTATAAATATTATGGCAACTTAGAATATCGTTAAAAAATACTGTTTTTAAAGCCTTGTTATGATCATGTTTCGTATAAAATTGAAAAATTACAATAAACATTTTTATTTCAGCCATATTTGTGAAAATTTGAGTTGCTATAAAAATTATAGCAACTCAGAATTTCGTTCAAATACTGTTTGTAAAGCCTCGTTATGATCATTTCTCGTATTTTAATAAAAATATTTATTTCAGCCATATTTTTGAAAATTTGATTTGCTATAAAAATTATAGCAGCTACAAAATGTGTATTTTATGTAATTTTTAGTAACTTTTTGATATGATTTTTTATTTGTCATAATAAACAAAAATATTGAGACACTTTTTATTCATATATTTTTAAAATTATAGTTTCTATAAAAATTATGGCAACTTAAAAATGTGTTCAAAATCAGTTTAAAATATAAATTAATTCCAATTTTGGGCTTTAAAATAAAATACATTTATTTATTTTTCTATTTACCTATAGTTTTTATAGCAACTCAGAACAAAATGTGTATTTTATGTAATTTTTATTAACTTTTAGATATGATTTTTTATTTGCCATAATAAACGAAAATATTGAGAAACTTTTTATTCATATATTTTTAAAATTATAGGTGCTATAAAAATTATGGCAACGTAAAAATGTGTTCAAAATCAGTTTAAAATATAAATTAACACCAAATTTGGACTTTAAAATAAAATACCTTTATTTATTTTTCTATTTAATGAAATTTTTTCTCGTTGTGAACTGTAATTCAAATTATAACAACTTCCATATACTTCAAAATCTATATATTTATTAAAGTAATTATTTAAACAACATACAGTGAAATCATATAATAAAAAAATAACAAGTTTAAAGTAATTTCTTAAGATTATGAGTTGCTATAAAAATTATAGCAACTCCCTAAAAGGTTTAAACTGGTTTGTATTTAAGTATAATAATAAGAAGAATCTGTAGATATTGCTTTTTTACATTCTCCCTTTAGAAATTTCTGTTAAAATTCACATTTTAGGATCATAAAATAAAAACCCAACTACTGTTTTCCTTTGTAAATAAAACTTTGCTCATAAATTTTATTTGTTCATAAACCTGATGACAACCACTTTCTAGCAACTTCTGACATATTTAAGAAAAAAATCCCAAAACAACAAAAAGTAAATTATGTATAGCAAGTTTCAATATTCGCCCTATGCCGCAAATAAGAAACAAACAAAGACAAAAACCAAAACATGATGCTTTATTTATGACACACACAATAATCAAGAATATTTTGCCATAAGAAAAGAAATATTGTAAAAAAACCACAACAAACTCAACACTTCATTTACCACAAAAAAAAACCCACTAAAAGTCAAAAAATCAACGACAACAACCGGCCACGGAAATTATGTCTCAAAACTTTCTAAAGAAATTTTTTTTCGAACACAAAAATTTGAACGTTGAACGCTCTTTCGTGGGTAATTAAAAAACTTACAAGAAACATAAAAATTTATAAACCAAATGGAAAAAGACAAGACAAAAAAAAATTGAAAGTACTTTTTCCTTAGCTTAGCAATGTTTTGGAGGTTTTCTGTCATTATCTGCAGCCGAAAGCATTAAACTATAAAATCGACTTAAAAACGAGTATCAAAAAACGTATACGATATATCAACAAACCGTTTTTCGAAACGGTTAAATGTCAGTTAACACCGACATAAAATTAAACAACTTTCTGGCCTTACATTTATGTTACAAACATTCAGTTGAGGGGTATATCTTTGTTATTCCTCGAATCTTTATGCTTTTTGGTATTCTTTGTCGCCTGAGCTAATGTCTTTATCAGTGTTTCTCTTTGCGACTTCGATGTGACACTTGTTGTTCCATTCCAAATCATTAAGAAGTTATGTTAAAACGTAAACCTTTTTCTGTTGCAGAGGTCTCAGACACAGATATGAGTTAACATGAAAACCGTTTAAGCCGCTCTGTCCCTCCCAATGATTATGAACTCCACCAAATGTCGTCATTCTGTCTTCCCATGTCGGTTGCTCCGCCTGAAGTTTCTTTGAATGAATATTCAGAGCTTTACGCATGCGCTCCTCTAGAGGATACAATCGTAGCGTCCAACTATTGTCATAATTATCAGAAATTTATGAGTTCTTTGGCGAGGTTAAGGCATATTGTACATTTCAGCATATAAATATTGACTCGCTGTGTATGGGCGACATAAAGAGCATATTAATATCCGCAGATAATGGGTTCAGTAGAATGGCTACAGGGTATCCTACCAGCAAGTGATAAAAGGGGGACATCATTAAGCTAGGGGAAGAAGGACACAGAACTTCCGGTACAATTTCGTTATTAAAGTTCCAGATTTTCTAATAAAGGAGAAGCCTTCAATTCTTCATTACAGTTCCAGATGTTTAGAGATTAAATGCTACAAGTTTTTATTACTTTTTTCTTATTTGTAGCCTTTCAGTCCCCTCTAATTACAGATTAGGTTATATATACTGAAAGTTCTACTTTCGCTCTCATGTTTGATCCAATGATTTTGTTGACTAAGAACACGACACGCAAAGACCTGCAAACCTACCTACTGGGAATTCAGTTAGAGAACCAACATTTCGTTAACTTATCTCCACAGCTGTATACATTACTCTTGTTTGTAGACTTTTAATCCACGCTAATTATGGCTCAAGACAAATTCATCCCTTAAAAAGGATTAACACTGGGATTAGGAAGTCGTAGATTAAGTAATATTATACAAGTGTTACTTATTCCGGGAAATCACATGCTAAGAGTAATCTACACATACTCTGCGAGATTAACTTGGGAAAATTAGCACAGGTGTGAGAGTTTCGCTAGTCGCAAGTCACATAGTGGCAATGATTTCAGATACTAATGTTAATCGAATCGCCTCTTTTGTACATGATTACAGCACGACAAGAAAATTTCGATAGGAATTGGGATTTTAGATAAGTTATTTTCCGAGAAATCTGAGTTAAATATATCCAGCAGAATCCTACAAAAAGTCTTCGAGGTGTTGATTGTTGAGAGACAAATCTTAGTTTTCCAGGGACTCGGACTATATTTAGAAGTTTGTTGCATTCCATTCGCTTGTTCTCTTCTATGGTGAACAGTTCTGCTTCAATTAGTTCTTCAGCCCTACTTAAAGTTCTGCTTTAATTCGTCATACGGCTCTCCTTTCGTCTAGACGATCGCATATCTAAGTTCAAAAGGAATTTTACCATTTCTTTTGTGTACGTTGATAGTGAAAAGTCTTCATATTCTCTTGTTTCACTAATAGTTCGCAGAGCAAATCTACCTTCAACAGTGAAAAATTCCGCTTTGATTTGTCCTTCAGTCCTTATGTCTAAGTTCAAGAGGAATTCTACTTCGTTTGTGTACTTTGATAGTCTCTTGAAGTCTTCGTATTCGCTTGTTTCTTTCTTGGTTCACAGGACAAATCTACTACTTAATTTACACCCTTCGACATTGAACAATTCTGCTTCGATTTGTTCTAGCATTTCGAAAAGTTCTGTTTTAACTCCTCATCTGGTACTCCTTTCGTCCAGGCGATCTTATGTCTAAGTTCTAGAGGAATTCTACTACTTCGTTTGTATACCTTGATGTTGGAAAGTCTTCGTATTCGCTTGGTCTGCCCAACGCCGAAGAGAGTTACTTCAACTGGTTCTATGGCGCTCCTTTCGCTTTGACGTATCTTCCTTTGTTGGCAGAGCAAATGTACTACATTCTTCGCTTGCTGCCATCGGCAGTGAAAAAGTCTGATTCGATTTGTGCTTCAGTCCTTTGAAGTGTTCTGCTTTAACTCCTCATCTGGTTCTCCTTTCGTCAAGGCGATCTTATGTCTAAGTTGAAGAGGAATTCTACTTCAATTCCTACCTTCGACAGTGAAAAATTCTGCTTCAAGTTCAGCCTTCAGCCATTCGAAAAGTTTTGCTTTAACTCGTCATCTGGTCAGGTTCAGGAGGAATTCTACTACTTCAATTGCTTCTTTCGACTGTGAAAAATTCTGCTTCAATTTTTTTCATCAACCCATCCAAGAGTTCTGCATTAACTCCTCATCTGGTAAGGTCCAGGAGGAATTCTACTTCAAAATTCAGTTTCAATTTATTCCTTCAGACCTTCGAAGAGTTCGCTTTAACTATCTGGTCAGGTTCAGGAAGAATTCTACTACTTCGTTTATGTACGTTGAAAGTGGACAGTCTTCGTATTCGCTTGATCTTTTCATCGGCGAAGAATGTTACATCTACTGATCCTTCGGTACTCCTTTTTCGTTTCGACGTTTCTAGTTCGCAGGGCAATTTTACTACTCCGCTTCCTTTAATCGACAATGAAAAATTCTGCTTCAATTAGTACTGCAGCCTTTCGAGTTTGTGAGACCAACGACCACACACTTCTTCGGTTTAGGTTCTGCTGGAGAAACCTTCTGCTGCAGTCCTGCCTAATGTCATTTTATTTCACCTTTTAAAGCGACTTTTTCTAACAGTGAACTTAGGTTCTTCAGTTTCGATTCCTCGGTAAATATCTGGAATCTACTTTGGAAGTCTATTGAGCTGGAGAAACCATCTGCTTCAGTCCTACCTAATGTTATTTTAAAAATACACTCCCTCTCCGATTAAAGCGACTCTTCCCAACAGTGAACTTAGGTTCTTCAGTTTCGATTCCTCGGTAAATATCTGGAATCTAATTTGGAAGTCTATTGAGCTGGAGAAAGCGTCTACTTAAGTCCTGCCTAACGTTATTTTAAATATATGTACATTCTCTCTCCGATTAGAGCGACTCTTCCCAACATTGAACTTAGGTTCTTCAGTTTCGATTCCTCGGTAAATATCTGGAATCTACTTTGGAAGTCTATTGAGCTGGAGAAACATCTACTTCAGTCCGGCCTAAAGTTATTTTAAAAATACATTCTCTCTCCGATTAAATCCAATCTTTCTAACAGTAAACATAGGTTCCGATTCCTCGGTAAATATCTGGAATCTACTTTGGAAGTTTATTGAGCTGGTGAAAACTTCTGCTTCAGTCCTGCCTAACGTTATTTTAAAAATATATTCTCTCTCCGATTAAAGCGACTCTATCGAACAGTGAACTTAGGTTCTTCAGTTTCGATTCCTCGGTAAATATCTGGAATCTACTTTGGAAATCTATTAAGTCTACGCAGTCTTCACATCCCCTGAGTTGTATTATGCTTCAATGATTCTGTTCGGTTCCTAAATTCGCAATTTCCTGGAGTTGTCTACTGCGTAAATTCGTTTCTCCTTAGCAGTCACCTTATTCAACGATTCTGTTCTATTTCAAAGTTTACAATTTTGTTGGTGATCTGATCCATAACCTTTTGTCATTAGGATTATTAAGACTTTGTTTTTGTTTTTGGATGATTGAGGGAACTTCTGAACCTAAATGTTTATCTTAGAAATCCAGCTTTACTTTCTCAATTAAGTCTACTACTTAGACTTCCTCTTCGTTTCTCTGAAATGTCTTATGCTTCAATGATTCAGTTTGATTCCCGAATTTCATGGGATATATCCACTATATCTTCTCTTCTGTCAACTTGGATTCAGCTCTTTTTCAGCTTCGGTGTCAGATTTCCTTGTATTATCTATCTTCGTTTCTCCTGTGAAATTTCCTGCTTCAACTATTCTGTTCAATTCTGATTTAGAATTTTTCGTCCTTAGTATTATTAAGACATTCTTATTATTCTTATTTTTGGTAGGTGCGGAGGTAGGTTATCGAGTTGATACCGCCACTGAATAAGATCAAATGGTCTTGTCGATATTTTAAACCGAGTTTTCTTGATGATATACGGCTACTTATCATCCAGAATACCTAGGTTTTAGTCTCGACAGATCATCTGGCATTATTCAGCGAACCAACACCTTATTAATGTTGGAAATACGTCTAAATCGCTTTCGGCGACTAGGAAAAAGGAAAAAGGATGATACCTTGATGCTTCATTAGACTATTTGTGGTAGAAAGTATGCGATTTTAAACCAGAGAACTCCATCTCAATCCTGATCTCTTTCTAAATACGCATTATTCACCCTTGAATCAATTATTTATTACTTTTCTGTTATTGATGGCAACACTAGGAATTTAGTTGTTATCTGACTATTACCGGATCTTGATTTTTGCTCAGTGTTTGATCCCTTTTGCCGAGTATAAAATCGCTAGGTAAAGCCTACTAACTGAATCGCATTCCAGAACCATTTCCACTATTCATTGATTGTCTTGGAATCAATTATCCTTTACCTTTCTGTTGTTGTTGACAAGTCTAGGATTCTAGTCGCGATCTGACAATTATCGGATGCTGATTTCTGGTGTATGCATTGATTTGTACGGATTTTGGCTATTGTTGGGTGATAACTATATTCACTACAGCTATTACAAATATTAAAATAGGTTATTTGATTTAAAACCAGCCACATTTTAGACGGATCAAATTTAATAATTTTCTTTTCACGGCAGCAGGATTCACTGAACTTGTGCAAACCTGTTTGACATTGAAGACAAAATCTAAGGGCATTCGGGAGTATCTGATATTTAAGCAAGGCTATCGCTTTAATGTGAAGTGCAGAACCTAAGGATTTGGGATCTTATGGCTATTTGGAAGAATAAATTCTATTAAATCCCAACTTCGAAAAAATAAATTAAGGAAAGAGTATAGGTAGAAAATTGCTTAACGAATTATGTTATCACGCAAAAGTCAATTTATTGCAGGTTTTCTATAATATCTGGATAAATTTGTCGATTTTGAACTAATTATTTGATATAGAGATTGAGAGCTTTCCGGATGACTAGTAAGATTTTAACTTAAACGAGCCCAACCAAACCTGCACAAATGAATGAGAAATAAGTAAGGCACCTATTTCGTGAAAATCATTCCTGCCACTTTTGGACACGTCTGTTGATATTACAGACTTAATGAACATTTTTAGCAAGGAAAGTCAACTCAGCAGTTGGGAATGAATTAATTCATGATGTGATAGTGGTTTTTCTCTTGTTATAAGAGGCTATCCATGTCTACAGAAGAGTTGAACTTTAGCGGATTCTCAGTTCCCCAAAGGAATGCCAATCTTACAAATTGCGGGCACTTCTGATGATTCGAAGACTTAATTAGGATTTATAACAAAGCAACTCAGCTCAACAAAGGGTAGTGGATACAATCATGACGCAAGGAATGCCTTTCTATTCCTGATTTTTCATGGCAATCGTTTTTGCAAATTGAGGACACTTCTGACGATATGACAAATTTAATGAGCAATAATAATTATAAATCTTAAATCAACAACTGGGAATCATTCCAATAATGAAGTACGGATGGCTTCTTTCTTGTCGTAGAAGGCTATCTCTGATTTTTGTTGCCCATCCTCCTCATTATCTCTTGTTGGCATACTTCTTTTCCTACAATCCCTGTAGCAAGTAGTACCTCCTTAAGTCGTTGTTAATCTTCTTCATCGCATCACCTTTTCCTCAATCTAAGCGGAACTGTGTGAAGTATGCGTCTGAGTCTGCATGCTGCACCCTCGCTCTTCCTATCCCGGGAAACCTGACCTTTTTTCGATTCTTTCCCGTTGATCGTTGTTCTGCCGCCAGGTTTGCAGGTTCATCATTTGCTTAATGATAAATTCTATATGGTAAATAATCGAGCCTCCAACCATCAGACAATCAATGATGATCGCCTCTTTTTAGTTCATTTTTTTTCGATTTAACTGAAAATTAAGACTCCTTGGCGGGAGGGTCTTCTCTGTGGTTCTCTCCCGTTCATTCCGAGTTTTTTGTTGAAATCTTTTGGAAGTTTTTTTCGCGCATCTTTATTATCATCATCGACTTCAGTTTTTTGTTTTTATTTTGTGAGTTTATTTTTCGAAATGCTTCTTTAAATTTCCTAAGAAACCCAAGAAACAGGTTGTTCCACTGGGACGTGCAGAAAAGTAGAGAACCAAACTCTGTCTGTCTGTTTGTCTGCTGGCTCGAGTTGAAGACATAAGCCAAAGAAGTAAGGATGAGGATCTTGGTTGTGTCTACTGCGTTCTTTACGGTTTGTTTAAGCAGCCAAGCTTCTGTTGGCGTCTTGGCCAGGCGATTCGGCGCGGTACGACCGTTGAAGCAGATGACGATGATGATGATCATAATCATGACAAAGCGTCAGGTCGTTTTGCGGCTCGACGACACGGCGTCAATGATCATGACCATGACGATCATGATGAAGCTACGGATGCTGATGCTGCCGCTTCTTCAACTGCTTCGATTTGCTGTGATGATTCGAGTTTTTCGTATTGGTTTTTGCCCGCTTGGCTAGTCAATATTTTGTTTGAAGTTTTGCTTTTTTTTACAAAATTCGTTCGTTCATTTTGGAAACTTCTTGTTTTTTTCTGGTTTAGCTTCATTTCGTTTCGCATTTTATCTGCTTCGTTTCTTTGCTTTTTTGGGAGGTTTGTATTGCTTCGGAGTTTCATCAGTTTTGTTTTGTTTTGACTTGTCTTTTTTCGAGGGTTTGTTTTAAAGTTTGTCTCTGTGTCTTTGATTTGCCATCGCCATCATCATGCGCCTCCTACTCCTAGCCCAACCCTCCTCTCTGCTCCCTCAACGCTTTTTGACCAGTTTCTTGGTGGGGCTTTGGCGTTTTTTCCAAAGGTCTCCTTCTCTATGTGAAACAGGTTTTAATGTGATTTTTACGGAGTTTTATTTGTTTGTTTGTTTTTTTTTCGATTTAGTTTGAGGTTTGTAAGCAAAAAATTTAAATTTTCTTTTTGTTTTCTTGGTTTTGTTAAATTGTTCAACTTTGTGAATATTTTATTTAAAAATTAACTACAAACTTACGGGTTTTTTGTGTGTTTTTTTTTATTGATAATATTAATTTTAATTGCAAATTGTGTGTGGACAGGCGGCAAAATCTAAGAAAGAGAGAGGGAGAAATGATAAGTGACAGAAAATAATTCGGAGAAAAAATTCATTCATTCATATTTCTTTTGGAGTTAGTTTTGAAGGCTTTTGTGAGCTTATTATAGGTTTAACGACTGATTTTTGTAGGATTTGTTCTCAGAAATAAATGCTATAAACTTTCAATACTTGTTTTGCAATTGTTCGAAAGCATTGCTATATTTAAAAATATTTGAGAGGTAAATATTTAACTTATACAAAGCTTCGAAAGTATTCATTAACTCAAGAAAAGCGCTTCTGATTTTTCTGCGTCGAAAGCTTTAAAGTTTGATAGTGTAATAATGATCATTCTTCGAAAGCATTACCAAAAATCACTATTAAAATTGAGTTATAAACTAAAAAAAGCTTTCGAAATGTTGAGCAATTCAAAAAAAGTTCTTCGGTTTTTACTTCGTCGAAAGCTTTTTAAAATTATTGTGGGAGAAAGATATATTAAAAATATTATACAGAACTTTGACCAACAATAAGCTTTGAAAGCTTGAATATCAAAGCATAATTAATGGATGTAAAGCTCTCATACAGCTTCAAATGAAGCATTTAATACAAATATAAAAGAGGAATGCTTGTGAGATTGCTTGAACGCACTGCTATATTTAAAAAATTGTAAAAGGTAAATGTTGTACTTATACAGAGCCTTGAAAGTGTTCAATCACTCAACAAAAGCTCTTGTGATTTTTCTTCGTCAAAAGCTTTAAAGTTTGATTAAGTAATATTGTTCATTATACGAAAACATTACCAAAAATCGTTATTAAAAATAAGTTATAAGCTAAAAAAGCTTTCACAATATTCAGCAATTCGAAAAAAGTTCATAGGGCTCTACTTCGTTGGAAGCTTTTTAGATCAATTGTGGGTTGAAAATAGATTAAAAGTATTATACACAACTTCGTAATACATAAAGCTTTGAAAGCTTGAATCTCAATGCATAATAAATGCATGTACAACTAAAGCTCTGATATAGTTTCTAATGAATCTTCAAATATATATTAGAAGAATGTTTTACTTACACAAATTTTTAAATGTAAATCAACAAAAACTCTTCTAAAGTTTCTTCGTCGAAAGCTTGATAGAGTGATTGTGTGATAAAGATCACTGTGAGTGTTAATTTTTTAAATAAAATGCAAGAGCTTTCACAAAAATTTAACTTTTTGATTTTTCTTTGTCAAAAGCTTTATAGTTGAATTGCGTAATAATGATCATTATACCAAAGCTTAACCAAAAATCATTATTAAAAATCAGTTATAAGGTAAAAAAAAGCTTTCAAAATTTTAGCAATTCGAAAAATATCTATTCGGGTTCTACTTCCTTAAAAGATGTTAGTTTCATTGTGCGATAAAGATATATTTAAAGTATTATACAGAACTTTGTCCAACAATAAGCTTTGTAAGCATAATTAATGCATGTAAAGCTCTGATACAGTTTCAAATGAGGCATTTGATATAAATATAAAAGAGGAATGCTTGTGAGATTGCCAATATAGCAGTGCGTTATATTTAAAAATTTGTAAAAGGTAAATATTTTACATATACAGAGCTTTGAATGTATTCAGAAACTCAACAAGATCTCTACTGATTTTCTTCGTCAAATGATTTATAGTTTGATTGTGTAATAATGATCATTATACGAAAGCTTTACCAAAAATCATTATGAAAAATAAGTTATAAGGTAAAAAAAGCTTTCAAAATTATATAGCAATTAGCAAAAAGCTCTTCGGGCTCTACTTTGTCGAAAGTTTTTTAGATTAATTGTGGGATAAAGATATATGTAAAGTATCATGCAGAACTTCGTTCAACAATAAGCTTTGAAAGCTCAGAAAGCTTGAATCTCAATGCATAATAATTATACTCGGATGTTCAAATAAAGCTTTGATCAGATATAGTTTCAAATTAAGCTCCAAATATAAAAGAGGAATGCTTTATAAACTTTATAGTTTGATTGTGTAATAAAGATTATTCTGAGCGGGGACTTTCAAATCAAAAATCAAAGCTTTTAAAAAGGGTATTGAATGAAATGAATATATTAATAATATAAAATTTTGAAAATAAAAAAAAAAGAATGGGGACAATATTAAATGCAAAGCTCTGTGGTGTCGATATGTTTGCGCTAAAGCTTCTTAGTTTAACTTTGGAATAAGCTTTAAATATTTATTTCATTACACACTAAAATTAATTCCTAAATAATTTCTCTCAATTACTGTTTCAAATAAACTTTTAGACTTTTAAGAAAACTTCAGTAAAGATATTCGTCGCAAAAGCTCTATTTCGTAAATAATTTCACAGATTCGTATTTAAATAATTTCACACAATTTCCATTTCATTGAAACCTTTTAAACTTTTAAAAAAACATTCACAAAAGCTCTATTTCTTAAATAATTTCACAGAACTCCGATTTCATTCAAACTTTTGGACCTGCTCAAAACTTCAGTAATGATCAAGGTCATAAAAGCTCTACGATTTCAGCTCTTTCAGTAATAAACGTATGAATATTTACTGATTTTTTTTCTCCGATAATTTTTAAGTAATGTACGATAAGAGCATTTGAAGACTGTTGTAGTGTTGAAAGCTTAATACTATGCTTCTTTTTTAGCTGAAATGTGTGCGACTGGAGAAAGCTCATAAAATTGGGTTTGAGTATTAAAATTACGCAATCGGAAAAAAATCCTTTCCTTTTCGATAACTTTTAAGAACGTAAATGAGGTTTGCCAAAGCTTTATAAATTCTGAAAACTTACGTATTATGTAATGATCACCGTCACAAAAACTCTTCAGTTTCAGCTCTTTCGGTAATAAACGTACGAATATTGCAGATTTTGTTCCCGATAATTTTTAAGTAAAGTGCGATATGAGCTTTTAAGACTTCAGCAATGCTGAAAGCTTAATTATTATGCTAATGTTTTTTTTGTAGCTGAAATGTGTGCGGCTGGAGATAGCTCAGAAAATTATTGTGAGTAATAAAATTAAGCATATTAAATAATTTATTATTTTACTAGGTCGATTATTCAGATAACTACATTTTAAATTATTTTACGATAACTTTTTTTCAAAGCTTTATAAATTCAGAAAGCTTGATTATTATGGCAATTTCTTAATATGTTTTGTTTAAAATTTCAGACAATTTCCCCATAATTTTTAAATAAAGTATATGAGCTTTTAAAAAAGCTTTATCAACGCCGAATTACCATTATATTATTCTGTTAAAGCTCTATTATATTTATTTGATTTTGCAAAGCTTTTTTAAATTCTGAGACTTGATTATTATGGCAATTTCTTAACATATTTTGTTTTAAATTTCACACAATGTTCCCCATAATTTTTAAATAGAGTATATGAGCTTTTACAAAGCTTTATCAATGCCGAATTATCATTATATTATATTTATTTGAGTAATAATATTACGAATATTACAAAACTAATATTCTGATAGATTTTAAATAAAGTATACTATATAAAGTATACAAAGCTTCAGCAGCGCTAAAAGCTTAATTATTGTATGCCTATTTTTTTGCCAAACGTTGGTTAAAATTTTAATTGACCCAATTTGTTTACCCTCCCTCGTCTCTCGACTCATCTCTGACTGGCATTTCACGTTTCACATCTATGTCTCATCGTTTTGGTTTTTTCCTTTTTGAAGCCGACATTCAGAGCGGATTTAATTGCTACGATCTTGTATATAAATATAATGCTAATAAACCCCACACACCAAAGCGCCGAACAATTTACCAACAAATCAAAATCTCGTGAATTCAAACAAAGTCACGTTTATGTCTTCTTCAAATCCAAAAAGCACTACTCTATGTCTAAATAACGACATTATTCAAAGACATACACAAAAATTACAGTGAAACAAAAGAAATTATTTGAAATTCTCTCTCTCGAAGAAAAAAAAAATAAAACAATAGACAATCTTCTTCTTTTTAAAGGTTAAATCACACCAGATCGTCTTCTTCACATTAATCATTAATTTATGCTGAAACGTTATGGTTCTGCATAAATACGAAATAAAATCTAAAGAGGAAAAAAGTTCACATTTCTCGAAACTTACTTCACTGCTTTCTTTGTCTGATAGAAAGACAGACAGACGGTCGGACGGACAAACTACCATACACATGACATGACCAGATATCCGATATCAAATGAAAATTACCAACTCTCTTTTTTTATTTTTAAATTAAGTGAAAACATTATTATCATTAACATTCTTTTAGTTTTTTACTTCTTCTTAAAAATTTATATGAATGTTTTCGTTGTTTTTCTCCTTTGTACACGCACATTTTGCGTGTGCTGCATTGCACGAAAGCGGAAGTCGGAAATCTCCGTTTGAATTATGCATTTCCGTTTTCTTTAACCCCGAGGACAAACCAAAGCAGGTGATCTTAATGTGGGAAATGGGAATGTGAAGAAATACTCGAATGTTTTCTTTTGAGATTGGGGTTTTTGGGCTGAGGAGGGGGCATTTGAATAAATTGCATTTAAGGAAATTGTTAATGAGCTCAGAATAATATAAATTAACCAGGTTTCAAATGACAATGGCCTATATACTTATAATTTAATTGTTGGATTTAAACAAAACCCTCAAGGCAGTTCTCCTAAGACGGAAAGCATCAAACGTTGGGGCTTTCATCAAAGTCATATATTAATGATACGTTTTGTGTTAGATGTTTTGTTATTAATCGATTTAATCACTATTTTCTCTCTTCATTAGACCTGAAAACAGAGTTTGAAGTTTGTAGGTTACGTTTCCATTAATTAGCTCTTTTTTAAGCCTCAGAAGCGTGTCTAAATCTGGGCTTCATTTTCAGCACATGTCTTAAAAATTATTCCTTGCCATAGAATGAAAAATACTCAACGCTATTGATTAATCGACATTTTGACGTTACTTCGTTCAGTAACTACCGATGACTCTACTAATTACGAGGTTATACCTTAGCCTACGTTTCCTCCGCGGAGATTCTTTTCAATCTGTGCTAATTGAATTGACAAACAAATTTGTATTTGACACAGAATGGAAAATACTAGTAATATAAAGTATAAATAATACTACTACGGCATGGAATGAAAATGTATTCAAAACTGCTAAAATATTGACAATTTTACGTTACTTCATTCACTAACTGACGGTATAAACGTACATATATATCAACGTGTATACGTAAAAATTTATGGTATACGAGCAGTTCTTTTTATACGTCACTTCATTTACTAACTGAGGATTGTATACCGAAGCCTTATATTTTTTGTTGAAAATTCTGCAATAAATTATTTAATTAATAATATTTCGTTGTAATAGATTCAAAAAACTTTTCAAATTTTACCGTATGTCTGAACTATTTATTTATATTTTAGCCCACGTTTCCAATTAGAGCTTTATTTTCATCTGCATTACATCGTTCACTAACTGACATTGATATACCAAAAACTTTAATTTATGATATTCAAATATTTAAAGTCTAAAAATATATGTCCTAACAAAAATGTTTTGAAAATATTACGTTACGTCTTCACTAATAAACGATGTTATTTCCTAAAAACATTGCATAAATCTCCATCTCTGATTATATTTTTCCACAGGATGAACAAAATGTTCAGCGCTACGTATTATTCAACTTTTTCACGTTACTTCTTTCGTCAAACGCACAGTGGGCCGATTGGAAAAAAGTGGTAATAAATCTAGTTTTTCTAAACTGCTTGTCAAATAGTTTCACAATAGGCATGTTTTCGTTACAAGCTAGCACTTTTAGTTTAGCACTTTGCAACGAAAACAACTGACTTCCACTAACTAGCACATAAGCAATAAGTGGCGGATTTTCACTATCTGGTAGCAATGGTGTCATGAGTTGCGAAGAAAGAACAGTGCGAAACAGACAAAAAATTCGAGAAAAGTATTTTTAAAACATATATTTACTATTCTATGTTCAATTGTTTACACTCTTTTGCAAATATTAAAATAATTTCCCATTTTTGTTCTTCTTCTTCCCGTTAATTCACAATAATTGATAAAATCTCTCCAAAAATGGGATGCCATATTGCTAAATATAGGGTGCCCAATCTGGTAACATCATACTCGATTAAGACATGAACACAAGCACCAAACTTCATCGGGAACTAATAGTGCTTAAAAGTGCTTAGCTCCCCATACAAATTAAGCACTTATGGTGTAACGAAAACACGCCTAATGTTCTAGTCATTTGTATGGGAGGATTTAGGCTTTCAAAAAATGCTTATTTGAACCACCCTGTTGCAAAGGATGCTTACTATACTGGGTGTCAAATAAACCACTTTAGGTTTTATTTTTTAATGTAGTATTTTTATTCGTACTGACATAATAATTTGACACGAACCTTAAAAACACTACACTCGCACTGCAAAAATTAAAAAACGTTCAACTTTTCTTGAATTTCTGTAAAAGGAACATGAAGAAAAAACACAGGAAACAAAATATGTTTGCAAGAAAAGGGTAACCAAAATATATTCTTGAGCAAATGTTTTATATTTACGAGTACATGTGATTCTTTTTTATCAAAAAACAAACAAAAAAATTACAAAATTTTTTAATGACTTTCGATAAAGGTTAGTTTTTAGAATTTTCTAAAAGCAGAGAATTCAACAAAGCCTACATCCCACCTATATGCATTTTTGCAATTTTTTTAACCAAATTTCCCATTTTTATGCTAAGAAAATGTGATTCTTTTTTATCAAAAAAAAAAAACAAAGAAATTACAAAATTTTTTAATGACTTTACGAAAAAGTTTATTTTAAGAATTTTCTGAAAGCAGAGAATTCGACAAAGCCTACATCCCACCGATATGCATTTTGTCAATTTTTTAACAAAATTTCCCCTTTTCATGCTTAGAAAATGTATTCCATCCCACTTTTTGAACATTTTAAAAGTCTGCATTTTAGAGAGGATAGAATATTTTGGCCTTTTAAGCGCTAACAAAATTTAATAAACCCATATAATTATTATCTGGAAAATGTACCATATTTCGGGCCTTCTTTAAGTTTTTAATAGTTTTCTCCCCCTTCCTTTATAGAGAAGAGACTTGAATATTTAAACATTTTTTTATAATTTTTTACTCAAAATGATATCAATACTACACGCTGAAAAAAATCGCCTTTGTAGTATATTGTCCCAAACATATTCGGCTTGAAAAATAATTTTATTTGTACTTAAACACATACTTTATTTGAGAAATTTAGTTTGCAAATATATTTTGTTGTAATATATTAATATATGCGTTCCAAATATATTTTATTGATTTTCAAATAAAATTTATTTGCTCAGAAATAAATAATATTTAAAAATTTGTGTTCCAAATATATATTCTGTCGATTTAAACATATCAAAAAAAGCGATTTTGTCCCGTGTGGCGCAATATCTGTGGGTTTCTGAAATAACCGCCTATGATGGAAATTTTTGTATTGCTGATTTTTACCTAGATGGATTCTGCTACTCATTCATAACCTATCGATTAATATATGACAAAATTTACCTAATCGTAGCTTTTTTGGAGAATGTAGCATTTTAAGGCCCTTGTTGTTCTGTTTACTGCAAATATAACGAAATCCATTCAAATTCAATCTATAGAATGAAGTGTCACGTTCTGTCCCCTTTTCCTCAGAGAGTACAATTTCCAAAAGAAGTTTGAAATTATTTCTGAGTGAAATACTGTATAGGTGCTAATCTAAAGCACGAATATTATATATTGATATATTTGATAAAAATGAATCAAAATTTATATTTCTTTAGAAATTAAAATTTCGTCTTATGAAAATTTTTTTAGATATTGTTACAAAAGAAAAATATTTATTTTCTAAATTGTTGAGAGTTATTTGTTGACATTTGCTTCTTTTATTCACTTATATTTTACAAGAAATAAACTGAGCATTTTTCTTCTTAACCTTTTTACGTTAAGTCTTCCACTAATTAGTAATGTCATATTCTAATATTGTGGGCATGGTTAATTAGTGCAAACCGCGTAAAACATTAGTAAATTATTTACATAAATACTATATTTTAAAAACTGACTATATTTATTTTATTTTTAAAATTGTGAATAATTAATAAAAAAATGTATTACGTTGTTACGAAAGTTGTCCTTTGGCGATTAATTCAGATTTAAATCCAAATTTATTTTTCTTTAGAAATTTAAATTCTGTCTGCAGAAACTTTTTTTTGGATATTTGTTACATAAAAATATAAATATACATTTTTTATAGTTGTGGAGTTATCTGTTGACAATTTGTTGAAGTACAATACTGTAATTATTCACTTATATGTATTTTACAAGATATCAACAATCGATTTTACATACTTCACATTTTTACGTTACTTTTTTTTACTAAATAATGATGTTATATAGCTAAATTCTAGATAGAGATCTCATGCACTGCTTGTAAAAAAATAATGACATACTTTTAATAGAAATAATATAATTCAAAATGGGATTATATTACATTTAATAACAGATAAAAGTAACAACAGTAAATAATTTGTTTACGTTACGTATTTCACTAATTATCTACATCTTATTCTCAAATTTTAAGTGTCAATCTAAATCACTCCATGTAAAAAGTTCATAGAAGTACTATATTTCAAAACAGAAAATATTTAATTTCAATATTTAAATATTTAACAGAAAAACCTAAAACGTAATTTACGTAATTCTGAAAGTTGTTTTTGATGATTGATTAAAAAATACAATAATTGTGCTATTATATATATGAAGGACAAGAAATTTCTTATTGTGTTCTTTAAAAAAAGCTAATCTTTACTTTAGTTAAAAAAAAACACCACATATTTCCGCTTCACATGTTTACGTTACGTTTTTCACTAATCAATGAAGTTGTTGCGTCGTTGATATACATCTAAAAATCTTCAAAACTTTATTTAAAATAAAAAACATAAAAAATCTAAATCAAAACTTGCCAAGTAATACATTTTTTTTCTTTTTTATAAATTTTTAATCGTTTGATAAAAAAAAACTAATTTATGTATATAAATTTATCAAATTTTTAGCATACTATCATTGGGAGAAATTAGGTGATTGTATTGTATAAGTATATCATATTTAGCAAATAATTTCATGTCTTTATATATCTCATATTTTAATTTAACTCAACTTAAAGCACGATCTGCAAAATGCATGGCTAAAGTATCTCATTGCCATATGTTGCAAATATACGATACGTCACGTAACTTCACCTTGTGGGTGAGATTTCAATAATTCAAAGAACTGATTTGAATGATTTCGATTTAGTAAAAAAAGATTTTTAATTGTTATTGCAGCGGGAGAAGATGATCGAAAGAAGAATATCAAATTTTATTACCGCTGTGTAGAAACTAACATTTTTATTACGGTTTTCCTGAAATTAGTGAATTAGTGGAGACGTATGATAGGGAAAAATCAGAAGAGGTATTTCTTGCAGATATTTTCTTAGTCTTGATTCACAAGAGGCAATTTTTTTCAAGCAGGTGTCAAAGTTTCTAGTAGAGAGAGAGGAAGGCGGAAAGAGCACTCTGCCTCTTTCTCCTACAAACTTTGACACTTGCTTGGAAAAAATTGCCTCGTGTGATACAGGACTAACAAATATTTTGATCCTAAAGTTAGTGGAGACGTATGAGGATAAAACCTAAGGGCTCATTTATTGCAAACATATTTGAAAGTTAATCATTAACCATGAATTTTACTTTAAATTATTAAATAGAAATTAAACAACACAAACAGAAATTAAAAATTTTAAATTTCATACAATCGGACTTTTATAACTTTCGGTTTTGTTCTAGCCCGACATTGTGGTTTCCCCTACTAATCAGGACCACTTCATCAACGTTATAAAAATTGGAAATTATTAAATTGAGGTCTGAAATTATAGCTGTGTTGATTTTAGTAATGTAAACTAGTCTTTACATTCATTTCTTTCCTGACTTTATTATTATGAAATCTTTTAATTTTAGTAACACGAAACTTCTCCCCATACATATACTTCAGGTACTAGATAATGCCCTAACCAATTATCATGGTGGAAAAACATTATTAACTATATCATATTATTAACAAAACATAAAAAGGAACATAATCTTTAACTGCTTTATCTAATGTCTGACATCAGATACTTCATTGTTTGGGCTTTACAATAATAGTTTTCCCCCATAGCCTGTAGCAGATGCTGCCAGCGATAATATTATGCTGTACCTTAATGATAATCACGTGTATGGAGCCAACGACTAGCTGAATGGATGATGCTGTGGCGGGGCTTATCTTCATTAGCTTTTATTCTCCTCTCGTTCTTTTGGTATTTGATATTTAGTCTAGTCTTCATCTCCATCTTTGGAGTCATATATCGTAAGAATGAAATAGTAAACTATAACAACAGAAACATTTGTTCAACAACTAATCTTAATGTTTGTTTATTTTTTTTTTTTTGGAAACTGATATCCCCAGAAAATATGAGTACTTAAGTTAAATAATAACAACTGTTGAGAAAAACACAAAATGAACAGAAAATTTAATAATACATGTTTAATTAAATGGCTTAGAGTGAGAGAAGTTGTGGTTTTGAAAGTACTTATTTGTGGGGCTTTTAACCTAACGGCTTCATATGTTTTTTTTTCTTGAAATTATTGCATTAACCCCTTTGGGGTGAGAAGATCGTATCATAACAGAAGATACAGACGGACCCAGAGAAGCCTAAACGGATTTCAAATATAAATCATTGATTCGTTTTTTAAACTAGTGAAAAAGGAATTCCCCGGAAGTAGAGTATCCTCTTAACTGAATGCTTCAAAAAGCTGTTACCTACGGGAAAATTCGACATCATTGTAATTGAGTTTTGAAGCAAAATAGTTTGGATTTTCAATGATACCTTAACATGAAATACTTTCACAAAAATTTCGATCGCTCGCACAAATGAAATAGCACTTCCTCGGAAGCAGAATATCCACCTGCCTGAAAGATTCTGTTTAAAGTTCGTGCGAATAAATTACCCTAATTTTAATAGACTTATTAACAATATATAGTTCGGATTTTTGAAGATATTTTAACTTTCATTACTTTCCTGAAAAACATACGATATTTGAATTGGTGAAAAATAGCTCCTTAGAAGTGATTAATATGTTCTTTTCGAATTATCACTTTTATTACAATATTATCAGAACCGAATTCTAGTCTACTTCAATTTTAAAACATCATCTCTCCCCTCAATGGGTTAACTCCCTCATAATGTAATATATTGAGGCATATTTACACAACTTGTGTTTTTTGTTTCTTATATATTTCTCTACTTGCTCTTATTTTTTATTATTTTTTGTTTAAGCAATCGCTTAACGTATGTTTAACTTTTAATGGTTTCTTTTGTCTGCCCTGTACTTTGTATACGAATAGTTATTTAATTATTTAAACAAGTGTTACATTTGTAGAAATGTAAAAAATAAAGATAAATGACTGTTGGGTTTTTTTCTCTATAGAATAGCCGGAGTTCTTTTCACAAGGAAGAATTAAGTATCGACATTTATTGGAGCAAAGACCTAAGGGTTAATGTACCACGACCACACCGAGAAGGTTGAATTCAATGAAACTGCGGTGTAAAACACTCAAAAGCGTTTCACAAAAAAAAAAACTGGACAAGAAAAAACCGAAACAAAAAACTGTGATTTAAGTACATTTAATATAGTGAAAAACGTAAATGTATTCCACAATTTAGACCATTCAAAAGCTACTGAAAAGGTTGAAGATAGAGCAGTAAAATTTGCGAAAATCTCCCTTTATTATGTGAGACAATTTTGGTTAGTTTCTGAAATGGCTGAAATGTCGAAAAAATTGTGATAAGTAGACAAAAATTAAATAAATAGCTAAAATAAATAAATAAAATAAAAAAAAAATAAAATAAATAAAATAAATAAAATAAATAAAATAAATAAAATAAATAAAATAAATAAAATAAATAAAATAAATAAAATAAATAAAATAAATAAAATAAATAAAATAAATAAAATAAATAAAATAAATAAAATAAATAAAATAAATAAAATAAATAAAATAAATAAAATAAATAAAATAAATAAAATAAATAAAATAAATAAAATAAATAAAATAAATAAAATAAATAAAATAAATAAAATAAATAAAATAAATAAAATAAATAAAATAAATAAAATAAATAAAATAAATAAAATAAATAAAATAAATAAAATAAATAAAATAAATAAAATAAATAAAATAAATAAAATAAATAAAATAAATAAAATAAATAAAATAAATAAAATAAATAAAATAAATAAAATAAATAAAATAAATAAAATAAATAAAATAAATAAAATAAATAAAATAAATAAAATAAATAAAATAAATAAAATAAATAAAATAAATAAAATAAATAAAATAAATAAAATAAATAAAATAAATAAAATAAATAAAATAAATAAAATAAATAAAATAAATAAAATAAATAAAATAAATAAAATAAATAAAATAAATAAAATAAATAAAATAAATAAAATAAATATAATAAATAAAATAAATAAAATAAACAAAATAAATAAAATAAATAAAATAAATAAAATAAATAAAATAAATAAAATAAATAAAATAAATAAAATAAATAAAATAAATAAAATAAATAAAATAAATAAAATAAATAAAATAAATAAAATAAATAAAATAAATAAAATAAATAAAATAAATAAAATAAATAAAATAAATAAAATAAATAAAATAAATAAAATAAATAAAATAAATAAAATAAATAAAATAAATAAAATAAATAAAATAAATAAAATAAATAAAATAAATAAAATAAATAAAATAAATAAAATAAATAAAATAAATAAAATAAATAAAATAAATAAAATAAATAAAATAAATAAAATAAATAAAATAAATAAAATAAATAAAATAAATAAAATAAATAAAATAAATAAAATAAATAAAATAAATAAAATAAATAAAATAAATAAAATAAATAAAATAAATAAAATAAATAAAATAAATAAAATAAATAAAATAAATAAAATAAATAAAATAAATAAAATAAATAAAATAAATAAAATAAATAAAATAAATAAAATAAATAAAATAAATAAAATAAATAAAATAAATAAAATAAATAAAATAAATAAAATAAATAAAATAAATAAAATAAATAAAATAAATAAAATAAATAAAATAAATAAAATAAATAAAATAAATAAAATAAATAAAATAAATAAAATAAATAAAATAAATAAAATAAATAAAATAAATAAAATAAATAAAATAAATAAAATAAATAAAATAAATAAAATAAATAAAATAAATAAAATAAATAAAATAAATAAAATAAATAAAATAAATAAAATAAATAAAATAAATAAAATAAATAAAATAAATAAAATAAATAAAATAAATAAAATAAATAAAATAAATAAAATAAATAAAATAAATAAAATAAATAAAATAAATAAAATAAATAAAATAAATAAAATAAATAAAATAAATAAAATAAATAAAATAAATAAAATAAATAAAATAAATAAAATAAATAAAATAAATAAAATAAATAAAATAAATAAAATAAATAAAATAAATAAAATAAATAAAATAAATAAAATAAATAAAATAAATAAAATAAATAAAATAAATAAAATAAATAAAATAAATAAAATAAATAAAATAAATAAAATAAATAAAATAAATAAAATAAATAAAATAAATAAAATAAATAAAATAAATAAAATAAATAAAATAAATAAAATAAATAAAATAAATAAAATAAATAAAATAAATAAAATAAATAAAATAAATAAAATAAATAAAATAAATAAAATAAATAAAATAAATAAAATAAATAAAATAAATAAAATAAATAAAATAAATAAAATAAATAAAATAAATAAAATAAATAAAATAAATAAAATAAATAAAATAAATAAAATAAATAAAATAAATAAAATAAATAAAATAAATAAAATAAATAAAATAAATAAAATAAATAAAATAAATAAAATAAATAAAATAAATAAAATAAATAAAATAAATAAAATAAATAAAATAAATAAAATAAATAAAATAAATAAAATAAATAAAATAAATAAAATAAATAAAATAAATAAAATAAATAAAATAAATAAAATAAATAAAATAAATAAAATAAATAAAATAAATAAAATAAATAAAATAAATAAAATAAATAAAATAAATAAAATAAATAAAATAAATAAAATAAATAAAATAAATAAAATAAATAAAATAAATAAAATAAATAAAATAAATAAAATAAATAAAATAAATAAAATAAATAAAATAAATAAAATAAATAAAATAAATAAAATAAATAAAATAAATAAAATAAATAAAATAAATAAAATAAATAAAATAAATAAAATAAATAAAATAAATAAAATAAATAAAATAAATAAAATAAATAAAATAAATAAAATAAATAAAATAAATAAAATAAATAAAATAAATAAAATAAATAAAATAAATAAAATAAATAAAATAAATAAAATAAATAAAATAAATAAAATAAATAAAATAAATAAAATAAATAAAATAAATAAAATAAATGAAATAAATAAAATAAATAAAATAAATAAAATAAATAAAATAAATAAAATAAATAAAATAAATAAAATAAATAAAATAAATAAAATAAATAAAATAAATAAAATAAATAAAATAAATAAAATAAATAAAATAAATAAAATAAATAAAATAAATAAAATAAATAAAATAAATAAAATAAATAAAATAAATAAAATAAATAAAATAAATAAAATAAATAAAATAAATAAAATAAATAAAATAAATAAAATAAATAAAATAAATAAAATAAATAAAATAAATAAAATAAATAAAATAAATAAAATAAATAAAATAAATAAAATAAATAAAATAAATAAAATAAATAAAATAAATAAAATAAATAAAATAAATAAAATAAATAAAATAAATAAAATAAATAAAATAAATAAAATAAATGAAATAAATGAAATAAATAAAATAATTTAAAAAAATGAAATAAATTCGAATCTATATTTTCTTTTATAATTTGCTTTCCATTGAAATTCATTTTTTTATTCTTCTATTATTCATGGCGGATTTATTATGGTTATCCACATTGTAAATTTCAAATTTATGCAAAAAACAATAACTACTTTAATTGCTTAAAACAAAAATAACAAAATCTAGACAACTCTATCGATTCTGATTCTATCTGTGTTTATCTAATTGTAGAATTTTTTTGAGTTCCTATTCATCAGGGTCATAATTGCCAATTTGCAGCCAAAAACCATAACTCATGTCTATAAAATGAAAGACAACTTTCATTAAGGCTTTAAATGTTGAAATGTTTACTATTCATTTTTTTCTGGTGCTGTGTTGTTTTTTTTGCCCATTTTGTAGGTGAACCAGTAATCAAATGGAACCCAGAAGACTGAAGCAAAAAATAGAAATAGAAATAAAAATAAATCTACACTACAAATCTTTTTATGAGCCATTACCCAACCCACCCAACGTATTCGAGATATAGACAATATTCAAAGCCTTTCATCTCCCTCAATCCAAGAGATTGTTTTGGAGTAGAGTTTTAGTACTCGTATTTTTTTGCCAACTTTAGGAACTCTCTGTAATAATCAAAGCCAAACCCATTTATTTGTTGTGCACTTTTGAATGTGGTTTTTAATGCCGGAGTTTTTTCTTCAGTTTTTACTTTAGAAACAAACCAAGACAAGCCAAGACAATCATAGCACTCATAAGAAATAACGAAAATTAAGGCTTTAAACCCCGGGTTAAGGCTTAGATAGGAGCAACAAAAATGAATGCCACAAACCACCCGTGTTAAATCGCCTCTCACACAAAAGAGGAGAGGTCGTCGGGCTGGGTGATTGTTAGCGGTTGCTTGCTCTAGGAAGATAGTCCATAACTTTGCGGATATAAACTCACTCCTTCTTTTGTCTGTGGATTGTCTGCAAGCGTGGATGCTCTTTTTCTGGTCCAGTCATTTGTAATAATATTTTATGGTTCCAACAATTGCCTATCAATCATTGGTGGGCTGAAAGAGTTTTCCCCGGCTGTTAACCGCAATTTATTTGTTTTTTATTTTCGATTTTTTTTTCATTTATTAAATGAACTCAATGGGATTTTTATTACTCGTAGAGATCTTATTTAGTTTTTGTTTGAGATGAAACATAGTAACATCAACATTAAACTACAACTACTCATAGTAGTATTTTTTTTAAGAAAATAAAAAATTTGAAAAAACCTGCTCACATCTACGTATATATAGCTCCTGTATACACAGATTTTGTATTTGAGCTCTATAGAGTTCTAATTGTTCGACAGATCTTTATACAATTGACGGGTATACTTGTATATGAATCCCTTGTACATATATAGCAATCATCCGATTTGGTATTTATTTCGATTGAAAATAACAGTCACATTAATAGAATTTGGCGATATTGATCCTTATTCATGTCTATCAGGTTGGTGTAGGGTATCATATAGCAAAAAATAATTCTCATTATGTCGAATAAATAATACAATAACTTTATATGTCCACAAACATATACAATAATAAGAGCCCCCAGTAGGTGAGTTGGTAGCGTGCTCGCCTATGATCTGTCGCTGCAAAATCTAGCCACATGGTCTTTGTATCCCGGCCTTTCCCTGGACCGTAATATTAGAATATCAAATTACTTTGTATTGTAATTCACATACAATAAATACATAAATATGCAATAACAAAATAACTTTAAATGCAAAAATATCCACAAACATATACAATATTAAAATAACTTTTAATGCAAAAATATCCACAAACACTTATACAATAACTTTAAATGAAAATATATCCACAAAACGATCAGCCGCCTTCAAATTGTCTGTTATTGCCGAAAATGTCTGCATTAGCACCAGCAGCAACACGTCTTTGGAAACAGTAAAAATATTTGCTGCATCAGTAAATTGTCTGCCGCAGCTGTAAAATGTCTGCCGCAGCAGTAAAATATCTGATGCAGCAGTAAAATGTCTGCTGTTGCTTTAAAATTTCTACTGTAGAAGTGAAATGTCTACAGTATAAGTATCTGCTGTAGCAGCAAAATGTCTGTTTTATCAGTAAAATGCCAATGTATCAGCAACATTTTTGTTTTAGCAGAAAATGTCTGTTAAGTAAATATTTTGCTAATTGGCTTTCTTTTTGGGCAGAATGACACTGCCCAAATTTGAAAAAAAATCTATTCACATTTAGATATACGGGTCTGTTCTGTAATCACGGTGATTTTAAAATCACCGGCGACTTAACATCACTTTTGGAGTTCGAAATCACCCGAACATATTTCGAACAATTTTTTTTGGGAGGCTATGAATAATAAACCGGGCGATTTCGAACTCCAAGAGTGATTGTAAGTCGCCGGTGATTTCAAAATCACCGTGATTTCAAATCACCTTGCTACAGAACAGACCCGATAGTCGCCATATATACCTATTTCCAGATTTTTCATTTTACCGCTAAGAATTCTCATTTATTAGCAGATCTTTATAAAATTTTACTGATAAATTTGTGGATAACCTGTTCATCTGGTCTTTATTAAATTTATCAAAAAGCAGTTTCAAGATCCAAGAACAGTGACGCCCAAATTTGAAAAAATCTGTTCACATTTATATATAGCTCCTATATACACAGATTTTTTGTTTATGCTCTATAGAATCCTCATTTATCGATAGATCTTTATACAATTCCTATACTCCTATCTCTTGTATATAGCAATCACCCGATTTGTTATTTAATTCAATTGAGATTTACAGTCCCATTGATAGAATTTGGCAATATTGATCCTTATTCGTGTCCAACATTTTGGTGTAGGTTATCTTATAGCCAAAAAAAATTATTCTCATTATATCGAATACAACAACTTTATATGCAAAAATATCCACAAACATAAACAATAATATGAGCGCCCCAGGAGGTGAGTTGGTAGCGTGCCAGCCTATGAGTTTGGGGGTCGGTGGTGGGTTCAATTCCCACAAGAGGGAATATCTAGCCACATAGTCTTTGTAGCCCGGCTTCCCTGGACCGTGAAATTAGAATATAAATTTACTTTGTATTTCATAAAAATTAAATAAAAATACACCAATAAAATAACATTAAATTCAAAAATATCCTCAAATATTACTTTAAATGCAAAAATATCCACAAACATATATAACAACTTTAAATGCAAAAATATACTCAAAAATGTATACAATAACTATAAATGCAATATATTCACAAAACGATCCGGAATTAAATGAGCCGAGACTTTTTCTCCAAAACGGTATTTTTTCGCCTATTAACCATTTTCTGCGAAGAGCAATCATTATGTCATTGATTCATATTTTTCAGATGATACTTTGACCTCAACAATGAACTATATCGAAAAATCCGGGGAATTAAAATTAATCATATAGCCTTTCTAACTTGTTTTAATATATCGCTGATTTAGTGCAAGAGCGTCACATATCGAAAAAGAGATTTTTTTGAGGTGATCGAACCAAATTTTCCAGCATTTCAATATCTAGAAGCTAATCCAGGATTGGGATGACTCCTAAGGAAGACAACAATATTTAGTATACTTCAGAAGTTATGTCATCCCATTCTATCATATACGAGTTAGTTATTTTATTTAAATCGTCTTTAAGTGAAATGTTGTAACTCGAAATGTAACGCTCTTTAATAAATGTGCGGTATGATTTTTTAAACTGGTTGATCTAAGATGTTATATGTTTAAGATTTTATAAATTTTTGAATTTCTAAACTTTTGCATTTATGAATTTCGGCATTTATTGTTATTATTATTTTTTTATTCATAAATTAATGAGCTTTACATTTTATGAACATGTACAAAAATACCACAACTTTAAATGCAAAAATATCCAAAAAATTTATACAATAACTTTAAATGCAAATATATCCACAAAACGATCCCGAATTAAATGAGCCGAGACTATTTCTCCAAAAAATTTTTTTCGCATATTATACATTTTCTGCGATGAGCAATATTTAAGTTGTTGATTCATAGCCTTTCCCACTTTTTTTTAATAAATTTATGATTTTCTAAATTTATGGCAATATGAAGATATGACTTTTTGAATTAATACTTTTGTGAAATTATGTATTTGTTAGTTTAAAACTTCAGCCAGTTTTTAAATTAAAGAATTAAAAATTTGTGCATCTATAAGATTATGAATTTTTCGTTTTTTTAATTTATGAACTTTAATTCATTTTACTATTTCATAAATATATTAACAGCGTTATCGTTTTTAAATAGCTTAAATTAAAATTTAATCAAATAGGTTTTGTAATTATGAATACGTGTTTATGTTCTATGAATATGTACATTTCAATTTATGATTTTGTACTCGTACCTTTTGTTCAGCTAAAATATCTACGCAAGTTTTAGAAAAACAGTCGAGACCTAAAACTATTGTATCCATTAACAACCAATTTATTTTCCTGTTTTCCAGAACAAATACTAATTCCATGTTCAATTTTATTTCTTTCTAGGTACGTTCGTGTTTCTTTTAATTAGTCACCATCACCAGAACATTGTATTTCAACCAAGGAAATTCTGGTTTTCAATTCAACGCTGGCCTCGTATAAATTTTGCCGGCCTCAATATTCCCCTGGAAAAGTCTGAAAGGTGGGTGTGAAAACCACACGCTAAACCTTTCACTCAGGTAACAGTAGACCTCTACATTTTGTCTAATTTAATCTCTGGCTTGTTCTTGCTAACTAAACATTTTGAACTAATCCCGCCCAAGGGGATTTCAGTCTTAAGGCAATTGGATTATTTGAAACAATATTTATTTTCTGTTTGGCTGAAATAAAACGCCCTGAGGGCTCTAGGGTTTTGTTCTAGTCCAATAGAAAGAAAAAAATGTGACACGCGTCTTAAGTGTTTACCTAAAGACTGAGAAGCGGGACTGAAAACAACAAATAGTTAGAAAAAAAACTACAAAGTCATTAGAAACTACAAACAATTCACATTAGAAAAATAAAAGCCAATATCGAGTGTTAATGATTAATAAATTTTTGTATCTTTTTTTCTAAACGTTAAAATTCTCGAAATCGCTTTTTGTCGGTTTATTTTAGCGCTGTCTCGCTGTTAGAGCAGGCGCCATAACATTTACATATTTCATTGAATTCGTTGTGTTTTTTTAGTTTGTTTTATGTTCAAGACCAGAACATGTTCTCGCTAGCCCAAGCCCCGCGAGAACTAGTGTTATTCTTAGTAACTAGAATTTCAATGGCTTTTAAAAAAGTGCAAATAAAAAACAGTGCAGAAATTGTAGAAGAAGAAGGCGGCGAGAGAAGACGAGAACAGCCAACAAACCTACTTTGGTAATAACCGCTTTTTTTTGCTGAGCCGGTAGAAAAGACTCAAGGAAAATCTATTTGAAGACGAAAAAAAACATCACTTTAAGTGGCGCCAATAGAATTTTCTCCAATTCATGCAATACTAAAAAGAAACAAAAGACGGCGCTCCTTGAAAAATTAGATGAAACGTTTTTTTGCCCTCGGAGACAGTTAATTTCAAATGAATTTGGGGTTTAGTGACAAAATTGGAATTTTTGAAAAGAAAAACAAAAAAATTAAAAATATTCAGTAACTTTAAATGCAAAAAATATCCACAAACATCTAAACAATAACTTTAAATTAAAAAATGTCCACAAAACAAAACCATGAGGAATCATATGAATGGTAGGTATTTTCACTGAGATAATAGCCTGTCATTCTCGGCGATGAGTAAGAGTGAGACGGTCAGACCGTCTCATATTTTTGAGCTTATACTTGACCTTCAGAATGGACCATATAGAAAAAAATATTCTCAAATATTTATACAATAACTTTAAATTCAAATATATCCACAAATCGAGCAGAAATTACATGAATGGTACTTATTTTCACTGACATAATAGTCTCTCAAGCTCGGCGATGAGTTAACTTTACGGCTTTAACCGTCTCATATTTTTTAGCTTATACTTGAGCTAAAAAATGATCCAGTATGGATCATATAGAAAATGTCATTGGGTTTATGTCCGAGGTAAATGATTGCCCATCCCATTTATAATTTTGGGAATTTATGGATCTGAATGAAATAGATCTGTATGCATTTTCATAAAATTTTTTCTTTACCAATTTTGTGAATTTTTAAATCAAAATTTTTTTTAAATAAGTAATCTTTTGACTGCAAAACAGAGTTATCTATACAATTTTTTTTAAATACAATTTATGACTCATGTCATTTGTCCAGTAGTCACCTAATAATATCTTATGTTGCCACTTAATTTTTAGACACTAATTCCATTTTATTTTAACATTTGCACTTTGCCTTTGGGGCGGTATTTATCTATTGACATTTTTTTGGGTTCATTTGTCATGGGTAGTTTTTTTTCTCTTAAATTTTATCAATCTTTCATTCACACATAGTCTTTATTGTTTATAGAAATTTACATATGAAAACATTAAAACTTATTGTTATATTAGCCTTTTGTTAAGATTTCATACTGTTGTGTAATTCGGCTTGTCGGCATAAATTTATTTGTTAGTTTTTTGTAGTATTTGCTATTTTATTCAAAATAAATTGTTTTCTATTGTTAGAATTTGGTCATTGATCGATGGTATCTCGAACATGACTCAAAGAAATAGTTTAGCTGTTTGACAAAGACAAAAATTTCGTTTGGACGGATTTAGGAGAACTAATTAGACAATGTATGTTATGCAAAACGACCTGGAAGTGACGCGAAAATTTTTGTCGTAAAAATGATTGTCGAATAGCTACATATATACGATTTTCTGAAAGAAAATATTTTTAAAAAATATTTGAATATTCTATATAATTACCTTAAATGCAAAATTTTCCACAAAGTTATCAAAAAAAGTAAAAAATAAATAACTTTAAATGCAAATATATTCACAAAACTAGCTAAGACATACATTTTGTTAAATGAAAATATTGTAAAAATATTTGAATATTTTAATCAATATGATCGGGAATGAATACCAAAATCTGTAAAGTTGATAAAAAATATTTATATTTTTAAAACAATACCTTTAAATGCAAATATATTTTTAAAACCATTTGTAATTAAATGAATGGTGAATATTTTCCCAAGATTGTCTTGTATTTAGGGTGGAAGTGATGGCAATTAAGACATACATTTTTCTGAAAGAAAATATTTTTATAAAAATAGTTGAATATTTTTTATAATAACTTGAATCGCAGAAATACCCACAATTTGATCGGGAATCAAGATCAAAATCTGTACACGCTGAAAAAGTCGCTTCTGTAGTATATTGTTCCAAACATATTCTGCATGAAACATATATTTGTTTAGTGTACACTTCAAATATACTTATATGATATTTGGAAGGAACAAATATAATTAAATTTCTTATTTCGTTGCATAACTAAAAATTGCTAATGGGTTTACAACAAATAATGACTTGTCCACAAGATGTGAGGTGGTGATGGTTTCCCTTTCCCAAAATATCAGTATCTATCAAGTTGAAAAAATATTCAAGTACATAATACAGTAACTTTACTCCAAATATATCCAACAAACCTTCTGAAATTAAAGGACCTGTCTTATGCTTTGTCTGGAAGTGATGGTAATTTTATGTGGGAACATGATTAGCGAGAAACCGCACATATTTTTCTGAAATAAAATATTTTTATAAAAATACTTAAATATTTGAAACCACCAAATGTCGAATAAAAAAATTCTAATAGTTTCTACAACTTTAAATGCAGAAATATCCATCAAATGATCGGTTATGGTCTCCGTTTGCCATTAAATATATTTCTATGAAGTTAAAAAAATATTTAAATAATTAACTTAAAATGCGTATATCCAAAAAACCATCTGGAATTTAAGAAATGATGATTATTTTCTTAAGATTTTCTTATTATTTGAAGAACTGTATACATTTTTCTGAAAATAATACAATAACTGTAAATGCAAATATATACACAAAATCACCTGGAATTAAAGGAACGGTGATTATTTTCTCATGTACATACAATAACCTGATCGTAATATACATATTGATAGTGTCACAGGACATACAGATGTGTATTTTCTGAGGAACTTGATCTATCCATTGCCTCATCACAGTAGTTTTTACCAGGCAGAAATCTTAGCTTTAGAGCAGAATGGCTGAAAATTATTGTTCTGACCAAACTCGAACAACAATAATAGTCAGACTGATATAAAGTTCCTGGAAACTGTTTTCCTGAATTTCAAAATTTTCCTCGACTGTCTCAGATCTTTTAACGAGATGTCTTTTTTGAGCAAGTGAACATTGCAAACAGACTGCCTGATCATTGTGGCTTTTACCAGCCAGAAATCTTGCCTATTAGGGAGGTAGCAGAATGTTTGAAATTAATGTGAGGACCAAAGTCGGTATCAATATTTTCCATGACAGTCATTCTGCTATAAAAGTCCCTGGAAACTACTTTCCTGAATTCAAAAACTGTCCTCGACTGTCTCAGATGTATTAACGACATGGCAGAACAGTTCCTTATTCAGCTAATATAGATGCCCGGTCACTGGGACATATCAGGGATCTGCAAAGCCGATAAACGTGCAAGACTACCTTACACGCTCCAGGGAAAATGGAAAATATGGCATGCCTAGCGATCTGCAAATCTTTCATGTGCTCAAAAACTGCATTCAAGGTTGATGTGGTCCTGCCTTAACTCCAAACGCACCAATGTCCCGCAGTCGTTATCGGGACTGGGCGTTTCACTTATCGTCTGTGTCGGGGATCTGCAAAGCCGATGAACTTGCAAGACAACCTTACACGCTCCAGGGAAAATGGAATATGTGGCATGCTTCTAGCGATCTGCAAGCCTTTCATAACTCAAAAACTGCATACTTTCCAGGCTGATGTGGTCCTGCCTTAACTCCAAACGCAACAATGTCCCGCTGTCGTTATCGAGACTGCGCGTTTCACTAATCGTGTGTGTCACTGCGTTATTGGACTCTCCAAAGGCGACAGGCGCTCTCTCTAAAAAGCTACCCTAGGATCTCTGTCATTTGGGGAGTTAGCAGACTTTTCAAGGGAAGGAGCTGGGGAAAAATCCATTATTTTCATTACGTCCCTGTGGGAGCACAAAAGACTAAATACTCTAAGTGAGTCTGTCATACAGGCTGCCACTCTTAACGTAACCTCACTAACCCGCAATAACTTTAAATGCAAATATATCTACAAATCCATATGGAATTAAATAAAAGTAAGGCTCCTTATAGGAACGACAGGAATATATATATATGTATACGGAACGCTGACTATTTTCCCCAGAAGTTGTTCTCCTTTTCCATGAAATAAATTTCCATAGAGTTGGATACAAATTATTTAAATAATTAATACAATAACTTTAAATGCAAAAATATCCACAAAACCATCTGAATAAATCTACAAACTCAAACCTCAAGCCCTCTGACTCTGACACTTAAATTAATTATTTAACACCGTCGCTGTAAAGCAATTGCCTTTGTTCGCACATCTTTTTATATTAATGCTTAAATGTCAATTTAAATTTAAACAAAATTGTTTGTAACGGTTCGTGGTTTATTATTGTGTTTGTCTTTCCTACCGCAACCCAAAGCCCAATCCCCAAATCACCAAAACTGGTGATTAGCCTTTCGAGCACTTGTTTTTTTTTTTGGTTTTAACCAAATTTTATTGGATTTTATTTTTGTAGTTCAGTTAAGTTGTCATTTGCTATTGTTTCTGTTAAAGGGTTTCAATTTAATTTATTTGCTTTGTCAAGCTTATTTCTTTCTCGGAGTTTTGTTATTATTTTGCACACAAGTTGTGCACCACAGAAATAACAACAATACGTACGTAGCTTTTTTTTAATGGAAAAAATCGACTTGCATTTTTTACATGTCTCTGGCTTTTGTTTCAAATACAAACAATTCGAGAGAAAAAAAATTAGGTATGATATTCGAACGTTACCATTTTACCATTGCGGCGTCAAGTCAAGGTTAGACATTTTGACGTTATGACCTACAAAACGTTTAGGTTGGCCCGTTTTTTTGTGTTTCTTCTTCTTCCTCCTCCTCCTCTTTATAGCAGGAGGGCACAAGCCGAATATTGTTAAGTGAGAAGGAGGCGGTGGAATGTCAAGCGATAATAATCTGTATTTCTGTTGAACAAGTAGATATTTTGTTAAGGGTAAAATGTTATTATTATTATTATTATTTGAATGTTATTTAAATTAGTTCATTGTTAGCAAGAATGATTGATTGCGCAGGTTGAACATGAAAATCCTTCAGTTTATTTAAACACGATTACTTCCTGCATGATTTGAAGACATTTAATGAAGGTATGGCTTTACAAAACTCTTAAACAGAACCAATAAAAAATATTTAACAAAAAATTTAAAACGAAAATCTAAAGTATTTTTATTTGATATTTTTATCAAATTAATTAATAAGTTAGTTGTTCGGTTACTCAATTTTTTTGGATACTTTAAATTTGATCATTAATACATTAAATAAATCGTTTATTCTTAAATCAATAAATAACTGAATATTGTTGGCGAACCTAATAATTTGATCGCCAACACGTTAAATAAATAATTATATTCTTAAATCAGTTAATAACTGTATACCTAAGTCGAAAATGCTTTTGAATTTCTTGAATTATTCAATCATTAAATTCAAAAAACTTTAAATGCAAATATATCCACTTTTAATGATGCTTATGATTAAGTCTCTCTAAAGTCCTTCACCTCTTCTCTCTGATAACGTATCCCTGAATTTTTTTTAAATTCTTCTGGCACCTATCATCACTGAATATAATATATATAATAAATCATTAAATTTAAATAACTTTAAATGCAAATATATTCACATCCAATAATTATAATGGATTATATCCCTCGAAAGAATACACTTTGTCCTCTTTATCCTAAACCTTGCCACTTTTTTATCTCTGATCATGTATCCCTAGAGTTTTTTTAAGACTCTTTTGCGATCGCCTCAAATTTTAAAACAATACTTATTTTTATAACTAACCCCCAATTTCGCAACCTCCGGTTAGAGCTAACTTACAGGTAAAAATAAAAATTCCATAAAATTTGACAGCTATAACTGTAATCAGCTTCAACTGTAGGATAACCGGAGATTGTGGAATTGGCCGTTAATATAATATAATATATCATTCACCATTAAATTTAAATAACTTTAAATTGCAAATATATCCACATCCAATGATGATTATGTATAATGTCCCTCGAAAAAATTATCTTTTTCTTCTTTATCCGAAAGCCTTGCCACTTTTCTCTCTCTGATAAGCTGTCCCTGAAGTTTTTTAACACTCTTCTGCTATCGGCTCTATTCAAATTTTAATGCAACACTTATTTTTATCTTCTTCCTCACCTTCGAAGTTGTATTTTATGGTTTGTCTTGCCTCAAATATGTATACATAAAACCTCCAAAATGTAGATTAAAATAACATTGAATTAATTGTTTGGAGATAAATTCACAAATTTTAACCTAAATAAATAAAACAATTGCTGGAGAACCAAAAAGAAAAGCCGCATTATGGAACCGTTTTATTTTTCCTTTCGAACGTATGCTTATCGCAATAATGTGTCATAAACTTAAATGTAATTACTCCCGTGGCCGAAGAAGAAAGAAAACCATTAGAAAAACGTATTGCCCCATGACGAAAAACTAGAGCCAGTCACAACACCGCCAACTTAAGGTCAAAATTTATCTGTATTTCGAAAATAAAACCCCACCTCCAACACCACCTCCTCCTCCCCCCTCTAATAAAAACTATGAAGATAAAACCCGAAACGGTTAACTGTAAAATGCTAAAGTAAATAAAAAATTAACATTTCAACGGAATATAAAAGATAATTACCATTTCGTAGAGGGAATTTCTGTTGAAAGACGTTACGATTAACGTACGATACGTCAGTACTCGACATACTGACAATAAGTACTTGAGACGTACTTAGTTGCGTCGTACGCTCTTTCGTTTATATGTAAATTACGGTTAAGTTTTTTTTTATGTCCGTGTAACGACACTTTAGTTTCATGTCCGTCCATCGCCATTAAGTTGACACTTTTTCGTCACTAACATCTGGTTTTGTCGAGTGGTTTTGTTGCATTTGTTCACATTTTAACGGAGTTTTAATGTTTCAACAAAAAGTAAAACACGCTCCCGCGTGTTAGCGAACGCGTTTTCTTTTGTATGGTGTAACGGTGGCCTTCTTGTTTTTTTTTGTTTCTGTCATTTTTTATGGGAATTTTCTGGGTTTTATTATGGGTTATTTTTAATTTAATGTACATACTTTTAATGAAACCCGAACGATTTTATCCAAATGTTATATTGCATTTTAAAAGTGCAGTTCTTCGGACATCCCACTCAACAGAAGATGATTAAAAAAACGATAACAAGCATTTAAAATAAAACGGTTTCAATGCTATTCGTAGGTTTGAGTGTTGCCAAGTGTTCGGTCGTAAGCAATATATGACTGTTTATTCGATTTGGCAGTACTGCAGCTGCCCTAGGCGGGCAAGTCCCACACACATTTCATCCTATTCGACTTTTTTCAAGACATATAAGTAATAAATATTCAAAACTGGGTCTAAAAGAATTTTCTGACTTAAATGTTTATATTCATATACTTAAATCGGCCCACCACTTGTTGTAAATTTGAAAAAAATAATTCCATATTGATGGAATTCGACTTTTTTGGAAAAATATAAGTTATAAATATTAAGAAATTAGTTTTAAAATAGATTTTATGTCTTTCCTTTTTATATACACAGGAACAGACATACCTAAATTGTGCCTACATTTCCAAAGTTGTACATTTGAAAAAAAAATTGCCATATACTCGTATATATCCCATAGACGGACAAATATGATGCGGCATTTATTGTCCCCATTCGAAAACAGTCAATATATTCTAACGTTGTACACACATTTTGTAAGCTCTTGTATGGTGTAGCTACATTAGGCGGGCAAGTCCCTCACACATTGCATACTATTAAATTTTTTTCAAACCATAGAAAATTATGATTTGTCTTAATTTTAACTTTAAATGCAAATATATCCCCAAAAAAATCTATAGGGTTGGTGGTTGTTTAGTGAGTATGCACGCTTACCGTTCTGCACCTCCAGGTTCAAATCATAGAAGAAGGGTATCCGAATTTACTTTTAGGTTGGTAAACATATTTATTTGTATATTTAACTTAAAAAGAAAATATCGGGTCTGTTCTGTAATCACGGCGATTTAATATCACAGTGATTTTAAAGTCACCAACGATTTAAAATCACTTTTGGAGTTCGAAATCACCCGAACATAATTCGAACAATCTTTTTTGGGAAGCTAGGAATAATAAACCGGGCGATTTCGAACTCCAACAGTGATTTTATGTCGCCGTGATATCAAATCGATTTGTTGCAGAACAGACCCGTATGTCTTCAAATAATCTTACAATTAAGAATATCTGCATTTAAGAATACGACATTTAATTTTAACGAAACTTAAAACAAGTTTAAGTCATTTGGAGCCCCTGGTAGTCTTCAGAGTTAGTAAATCTCAGGAAGTGTTGTTGAAAGAAAAACTTTTGCGCATGAATTGATGTTCTATCTTGATGTAACATTAGCTATTCCTTATTGCCATCTTCAATGGAGGTCCTCGCAGTTAGCAAGTCCCAGGAACTGCTGTACAAATCTTCTTAACAGGGCTAAGTTTACCAGAGCATCACAGGAAGGCTCGGAATAATTCCTGAAATTATTTAGTTATGATATTTATATACTCCTGGTGGTCCTCAGGAAATGTTGTTGAAACAACAGCTCTGGTGTCTACGCTCGTTCGATTTAGAAGGCGGGCCTCTGCGCCTACACTAGAGAAATATACGAGTAGCATTAACTGTTCTGTCTTGATGGGGACGGTAGTGTATGTGCATGACTTCCTTAATGTTCTGGTTCAAATTACAGATTAAGAGTATCTGAATATGTTCAGTGACTGACAACAACATTCATTAGTTAGGAAATTTTAAACAAGTTCAAATTTTTCAAACTGCTTTAAGTCATTTGGAATCCTTTGAGGTCCGCAGAGTTATTTAATCTCTAGGAAGCTCAGTAAAAGGGAAAAATACTGATAACATCCGAGGTCTCCTGTATTTTATGACTGCACGCATGTAGATATGCCTAGAGTCTTGATAAAATACTTGTAGAAGCTGCGGTGCTTATTAAACATCACTCCTATATGTAGATATGCCTAGAGTCTTGATAAAATACTTGTTGGAGCTGCGGTGCTGAAACAAATAATCATACAATCTGGATTTATTCGTTGGCGGACATCGAAGTTTATTAGTAAGGAAATATTAATCATTAAAAGTTTAAACCATTTGGAATACCTGGTGGTCATTAGAGCTGGTTTCTGTCAGAAACTGCTGATGGAATAACAACTTTTGTGTCTATTCGCCGCTCTCTTTAGTGGGCGGACGGCTGCACTAGATAGTCTTCTTACAGCGTTAGAACTTTAAATGCAAATATGTCCTCATAAAATCGTAGCATTGGATTTTCTGTCTTGATGCTGACGGTAGTGTATGTTCTGGTAAAAATTACGGGTGAAGAGTATCTGTATATTTTTTAAGCCGTGGAAACCTCTTTAAGAAGACAAAGTTTGCAAGAGCACCATAAGACGTATACAATTATAAAATGGAACCCAGAAAATACTTATATATGAGTGTAGTGAAGAAGGCTTAGATTAAATCTTTGTTTGGAGTGTACTGACTTCTGCAGTAATGTTAAGAAAACTTCTCATCGTCTTATTCTAGGCATCCATTCTCAGGATCGGGACTGGAAAGTGATCCCAGATTGGTCACCAGACCTAGATTGTCTGGGGTCTAACTAGTAGTATCTTCGGCTACGCGGAACCTGAGTCATAGGGTCTCACTATTGGTGAGGACCCTATTGGGTGCAACGTGGTGGCTGTGGTTAAACCAAAATCGCTGGGAGAGAACATTCTCGGATGTGGAGTTGCAAACCAACCGGGTGCCATGGCCCTTACAATGGCAAGGAGTTTTAGATGGGCTCCGCTCCTAACCAAGGGGGAGGGCAAAAGTGTACAGAAACACGGAATTGTTTGGTACTCATGCACATTGTGCATGGCGGCGTTGGTTGACGCATGTATTCACCCAGGTGTTAAGAGCACGGTGGGGTTAAGCCGAAAGGCAGGAACTCACCTGAATCTAGATGTATGTATCTATGTATGTATCTGAATCTACTGTATGCATCCAGAGGGGGGTCTACGAATCCTATAGTTCCCATATATTCCCAGGATGGAGACTGGACAGTGATCCCAGACTGGAGTCTAACTGGTAGTATCGTCGGCTACGCAGTCTGACCAGAGCACTTAATCTGGTACCATGGGAGTCAGGAAAGCCCTCTGGACGCAGGTTCCGGCCTGACTATTGGTGAGGTCACTATTGGGTGCAACGTGGTGGCTGTGCTTGAAACCAAAATCGCTGGGAGAGAACATTCTCGGAGTTTTAGATGGGCTCAGCTCCAAACCAATGATGAAGGCAAAAGTGTCCAGAAACTCGGAATGGTTTGGTATTTATGCACACTGGGGGCGTTGGTCGAAGCATGAATTAAGCCTAACGGCAGGACTCATCTAAGAATACTCACTCCAGAATACCTACTGTACGCATGGCCAAGGTTAGTATCCGCCAAATCTGGGGCTTTGGTGCAACTGGAGGGGTCATGATTAATTCATAATTTCCCTGTCGTCTTGAGCTTATCTTGTATGACACCTAATTTTATAAGAAATTAAATCCAATTAAATTAGTTATACTTAATTTCATACACTTTTCTAGCTCTTCAGATTGATATTGCTTCAATCCTACGCATTTCCCTCCACTCTTATATTTGAGTATGGAATTCTTAGACTTGCAACATAATACAGAGAAGTTATTGGTCTTCCAATACTTTATTATTCCGAGGTGTTGTTATAATTAAAAGCCTTCGTTTCCCTTCCTATCAGTAATCTTAATCGATATCCTCTCCTTGATTGTTGATTAAAACTACCTGCCTTCTTCCACGTGACCGCAATGAAATTGAATTCTCATCTAAGTATTCTGTCGGCTTCCGGTGTGTTAACATGATTAAACATGATCAATCTATCACCTTTTCCCTCAAATCATTCCCAAATCTCAAGTCATACCTGCATGGGGTACCTTGTATATCAGCAACTCGCTGTTGTCTCACCTGATGCATGTTCTCAAGTGTCCGTCTGTCTTTCCCTCCATATCGCATTGTCTTGTTTTGCTCGATTTTAAATTTATTTGAAAGGTTTTTTTGGTTGTTCCTTCTCTTTTTTCTTCTTATTTTCTTTATGCCCCTTTCCCCCTGAGTGTCTTGCGACTTCTGGGGTTTTATTAATGAAATTAACAATTTTTTTTCGTATATATTATGTATGCTCAGCACATTTTTTCGTACAATTGTATTGAGTTAACTTCTCCTCGAACACCACCACAATATGCTCCTTCTTCAGCTCCTCCTCGCTGATCCGTTTGCTCGCCGTCTGATGTTGTTAATTTACAGTGTTTCGTTTATGGTTTCAAGTCGATGTCGACGAGTGTAGTGTCGTTGAATATTTGACTATTTAGCATTCACTTTATTATTAGTTCAGACACGTTTTTAGTGCAATTGACATTTGGAGCTGAACATACCTACTTTTGCTTTGTTGTTTCGTTGATTTGGGGGTACACTCGTATATACGAGTATTTATAACTTGCAGGCATATTTGGCCATTGTTTTGGTTTTTTCTGTTTGGTCGACTTTAACTTTGGAAATGGGTCACACACGATTTTTTCATGTCGTTCGGTTAATGATTTGGTTTGTTTTGGTTTTGGATTTTGTAGTTCAAATAATTTGGAGTTTCTTTGTTTGTTTTGAAAATCACAGAGACATGAACATGTTAAGATTTAAATTAATGCATTTCATTTATTTTTGTTCAAAAAGTTGTCATCTTCTTATTGTTTCTTGGTAGAGAATAAGAACTTTCCCTTTGAAAATTTGATCGTTATAAGAATTAACAATGAAACGGGTTTAAGAAAAACTATAAAATTATAATAATATTTTCTTAGACTAAAATAAAGACACAATCTCATAACTTCTTATTAATTATACATATATATTTTTATTCCATTTTATTAAACACACAGTTTCCTTTAAAACTTTTCCGGCTGAAAAGACATTAAGCTGAATTTGAAAATCAGTTCTGGCGATTTAAAATATATCGTATAATTTATTTATTTAATATTCAGTAACTTTAAATGCAAATATATCCATAAAAATTATTTATTATTTTTCACATAGTTTCCTTTTCAAACTTTCCTGGCCGATTATGAAAATCAGGTCCTTGCTCGGGCGCCACTCTACTTGCCAACGTCTTATCTCGTATAAATATTGAAGATATTTCAACTGATTTCCTTATTTTATATTTATTTAACATTAAATTGAAAATTATCCAATAACGCTACATTTATGCCCTTCTAATTTTTTTTTTCGAATTTTAAAATAAGTTCCTGGCGATTCAAAAGATATCGGATAATTTATTTATTTAATACGAGTATTCAACAACTTTTAATATAAACATATCCATAAAAAAATTTTCTTCGTTCCCACAAAGTTTCAGAATCTAAGTGTTCTGGACCGCATATGAAAATCTGGTCCCTGCTCGGGCGCCGCTCCATTTGGCAACCTTTGAACTCGTATTATAAATACTGAAAATATTTAAAATGATTTCCTTATTTTTTTTTCCTTTAACTCGTATTATAAATATTGAAGATATTTCAACTGAATTCCTTATTTCGTATTCTTTCATCAAACCTCAACCTTTCCCACTAAAAAAAGTTATGCCTAATTTTAAAATCAGTTTCTGGCGATTTTAAAAATATAGGATAACTTATTTATTTAATACTCTTATTCAGTACCTTTAAATACAAATATATCCATAAAAGTGCTTTCTTCGTTTCCACAAAGTTTCCAATCCAAGTTTTACGGACCGATTATGAAACTCTGGTCCATACATGCCAACCTTTTAACTCGTATTATAAATATTTAAGATATTTCAATAAAAATATTCAAAAAACTACATTCATGTCCCTTCCCTTTAACACATTACAATCTATTCAACCTTTCCGAATAAAACAAAAAGGTCGAATTTTAAAATCTGTTTCTGGCGATTTAAAAAGATATCGTATAATTTATTTATTTACAATAACTTTAAATACAAATATGTCCATAAAAAATGTTTCTTCCTTTCCACAAAGTTTCAGAATCTAAGTGTTCTGTAAAACTTACATATGAAAATCTGGTACTTGCTCGGGTGCCACTCTTCCAATTAACACATCTTCATCAAACTTTCCACTAAAAAAATCATGCCTTATTTTAAAATCAGTTCAATAAATTTTAATACAAATATATCCATAAAAATTTTTTCTTCGTTTCCACAAAGTTACAGAATCCAAGCGTCCTGGACCGCTTATGAAAATCTGGTCCTTGCTCGGGCGCCACTTTACTTGCCAACCTTTTAACTCGTATTGAAGATATTGATATTTAAGGTATTTTAAATAATTTCCTTTTGTCGTATTCAATAAATTATTTAAATGTAAATATATGCATAACAAATAGTCAATAATGCTATGTCCCTTCTAATCGGCACATCATTTTCTATCAACCTTTCCGGCAAAAAAAAATGTTTGGTCGAATTTGGAAATTAGTTCCTTGCGATTACATATACATATATATTATGAAATTTCTTTATTTCATATTCAGTAACTTTAAATGCAAATTTATCCATAAATAACGATTTATTTGTGTCCACATCGTTTCCTTTTCAAACATTCCTGATCGATTATGAAAATCGGTTCCCTGCTCGGGCGCCACTCTACTTACCAATCAGCTCCTTGGGATTCAAGATATGTGTACCACATACACTCATTAATTAGTATTCAGTAACTTTAATTGCAAATTTCTTTATTCATATTCAGTAACTTTAAATGCAAATTTATCCAGAAATAATTATTTATTCTTGTTCACGTAGTTTTCCTTTCAAATTTTCCTAGTGGATTATGAAAATCGGTTCCCTACTCGAGCGCCACTGTACATACCAAGCAGTTCCTTGTAATTAAACATATGTGTACCAGATAAACTCCTTAATTAATATTCAGTAACTTTAAATCCAGCAAATATATCCATAAATAATAATGTATTCGTGTCCACGAAGTTTCTATAAGTATTTAACTTTTTCCTGGGTGATTACGAAAATCAGTTCCTTACTCGGGCACCTCTCTTGCCATATTGTTTGATTGTGCTTCTCAGTACATATTTATTATTAAAATATTTTTTTTTTTAATATTCAATAACTTTAATTGCAAATATATCCACAAATATTGGGTTAAATAATCGTGTTTTGGCAGTTAATTTTTGCCGCTACCTTTTGAAATATTCCATTATAACTTTGTCCTGAAATGTTTTGGAGGCACGATAGCCCCTTCACTAAATGAGTACAGCAAAGTTTAGCAAAGGATAAGTTTAGCATAGGACAAACTAGATCACAATGACATATACATTTTAAATTTTTCCCTCCGAATTATTGTAGAGAGTTAATTTAAGAATCGAGAACACAAAGCGTCCAACGGACAAGTCCTTTAATTTTTTCCTGGGCGATTATGAAAATCAGTTCCTTACTAGGCCACCACTCTTGCCGAAATATTTGATCGTGTTGCTCAGTATTTGTTATTATTAAAATATTTTTTTCTTTTTCAATACTCAATAACTTTAATTGCAAATGTATCCACAAATATATCGCAGTTAATTTTTGTCGCTTCCTTTTCAAACATTCCATAATAACACAGTCCTAGATTGTTTTTGGTCCCTTGCTAAATAAGTACTACAAAGCCTCCCAAAGGAGGCGTATTACAAACAAGCCCACAATGTCATATATATTTTTGATTTTTTTCCTCCGTATTGATTGTAGATAATTCATTTTCCATATGAGTACAAAAAATCCTTTCAAGGAAATGTTCTCCGTTAGTCAAACTTGAAACCATGGCCTTTTTTTATTTTTCCTCCAAAATAGTTGTTACAAAAATCATAATCTGTGTTCATCTTAGGAAATATGTTTGCCCCAGTTGAGTTCTGTAAAATAGTTTGATTACAATTTTTTGATCGCATATTTCAAATTATTAGTTTACTAAACCTTTGATATATTATTACCGCGTCTTTGATGGCCTCTAGTAAAATGAGCGAGGAACTTTTAGTTCGATATTGGAAGGTTTATACTGCCCGTTTTCTATGAATTGTTAGCCTTTCCTTAAGGACGTCTAAGAACTAGAGACACGTGTTCGCAATGTTCTTCAAAAATGTTTCCCACCCGATATTACTCGTACTGCTCACAGTTTTTTCTAATATTAATGCAGATATTTCCATTTTCTATAACCTAGTATTGACCCGGTATTTTGTTGCAGTGTTAATTTGGTTTCCTTGCATTTTTTTGAAAAAGTACCAAATTGACAAAGAAAAATTAAGTTGTTTACGTTTTCGAAGACCCTAATATTAATGGGGTAATATTGTTGTAGAAGTCTTGGATGTTGAGATCCCACTCCTCAAAAAAGGGGGCGAAAAGGAGCATAAGAATTAGAAGTAAGGAATCTAGATTTCTCCAAAAAAATAATAATTTAATAAACGATTTTTTTGTTGTGGATCAATATTTCGTAGACAAAACAATTTCATAGAAAACCCTAAAATTGATGTAGTCATTGTGGTCTACTTCGACCTAGGTTAACTCTGTGTATTAGAGATTTTAGTATCCTCACCTAAGATAACCATTAGGAAAATAATCAGTTCACTGCCAGACATTTTGTAAGATTATATTGTTCAGTGCATTAATACAATAATTTTGTACTTTGACTGTATAGGTTATTGTATGTATCTGTTAGAGCGTGCAGCTTTTTCTTTGCTTGCTGCATAACCTACGGATTCCCTGCGAGCGCCAGAAACATCCAAGCTGTCTTTTATATAATATAATAACATTGTACCTCACTTAAAATTCGATAACTTTAAATTCAACTTTGCACTGGTACATCCACAAAATAGAAAAATAACTTTAAATTCAATTATATCCACATCATATGTACCAGTCGTCGCAATATCGAGCTCTTGCGATCACTTTTTTCCTATCAAATAACTTTAATTGCAAATATACCCACTAATATTCCCTGCTCGGATCCCACATTTCATTCACTATTTTTAAATTTTTACAGTATAATTAATAGTATATAACAATTTCGAAGGTACGTTCTTGCCCAAGCGCCAGATATAGGTAATTAAAAATATTTTCTTAAGTAAAATTTTATTAAAGTGGCCCTTTTTATTTAAGTCTAATTAAAAATTCAAATTTTCCATTCTAATAAATGTTTTCTCAAATGCCCGAACATGTATCAAACTTCTCTACGTGTATTAGGTTACGTATTTTAACCATTTTTTAGAAGACCGAAAAGCTATCAATATTTTATGTATTAATTACAACACAATGTTGTCAATATACAACTTTGTATATTTATTAAAAATTCGAACTGTCACAGTTGGCGACAAAGAATGTGGGGGCGTTTCTAGAAGAAAAACAGCCAGCCAAAGATAATTTATTAAAGCCATTAATGTAGTCATAACTAATGGTCAACCATTAGAAATTATGACAATGACAAAGTACGATATTTGTTAACAAAAAATAACAACAATAAAAAAACAATGTTTTCTTTCAAACTAAATATTACAAAATTTTGAAATGTGATACGAATCTCTGCGATGGACATAACAACTTGACAAGAGGGTTTGCGATACTTGAGGTTGTGTAGCCTTATAAGGTCTATACCACATATATTTTAAGTGATGGTTCTTAACACCAACTCGCTTTTCCATTCAATTTAAAATGTCTTTTGACAGACACCCAAAAGCGATGGGAGGAAAACATAACAAAATAATTATCAATTGACCAAAATGTGTTTCAGCCCACTAAAAATAGAACTTCAAAAAAAAACTTTTTAAAACTAAAATTAATGAAGAAACACTTGAGACAGACAGTCTTCTAAGAGTCTAAACAAATTCTTTTTTTCTTGGTTTCTATGAATAATTAGTTCGACATAACAAAACCAAAAAAAAAGGAAAAATAACATTATTAACAAAATCTTCCAAGAATTGACAAATGTATGTGATCATTGCTGAAAACTGGCTGCTGTAGCTGCCAACAAAAAGAAAGAATAAAAAAGCACCTCTTAAGAATGACAACATTTTGAAGTTTCTGCTCAAAGAAACAAGTTTTTTCCGCAGTGAATAAGTAGATAGACCAGAAATGGACAGACAGAGGGACTAAATAGTTCAATAAACTATAGAGCAAAAGCAATATGGCAATGTTTGTTATTTTTTCTTTGTCCATAAAGACCCATAAATATCTATAGAGTTAATTGTTAATAACTATAATTCAATGCTAACAAAGGAATATTTATGTTTAGCTTTTTTTCTCTAAAGTACTCGCAATCTTATAAAGGTCATCTCTAGCCCGCAACAATGAAAGTATTTAGAATGATTTCAATTCGATTGAAGTTCGTAGAGGGGAAGTTCTGCGATTCAAATCTCTGTAGTTGTATTTTTTCTCATTGTTTATGTTTAAATCTTTACAAAATACAAAATAATAAAAAAATACAGAATTGATAGATCAAGGTTAACGTTATAACAAAGTCACACATATAACTCTTTAGACTATAAATCCATAATGTTTGTTTGTTTTTCAATTTTAAAGATTTATAACAATAATCTTGGTTTATGATATACCAAACACCTTAGTTGTTGTTGTTGTCGCTTGATCGCTTACTTGTTTGCTTCCAATCAAACGTTGTCCGGCAATTATCGTTTCCAAACAATACGGATTAATTTCATTTCAACTGAAGGTTTGAAATTTATTGGAGCAGAACGCTGATTTGATTTTTGATAAAGGTTCTGTTTCGGTTTGAAAAATCGAAATCTCGTTAATTTTCTTTGATTTGTTTTTGTGGGGGGAAAATGTGGGTCAAAGTCATAGGAAATTGAAATTTATTTATGAGATTTAAAAAAACCTGAAGTACTTTCCCTTTAATTCACTAGAAATACGTGTTAGTGAAGAAAACATTACAATTTCTGCTTGATTTAATTTTACGATTTCAGTGGAATACACTTTTCATGAAAAATACTACTAATAAGAAAACTTTACTTAACTACTCCAACGAAATAATAAACTGTTATTGGATTAGATGCAGCGGGAGCCGATGTAAATAAATTTTTATTTCAATTGGAGTGAATTGGGAACTTTGTTTTTTGATATATTATTTTGGTTTCTCAATGAAGTTTAGGAGAACATATCGCTCACTTACTTCAAGACTGACATAAGTCAAAATTGAAAATTGCCAAGATGTTTAACGTTAAGTCCGTATAAACAGTTAAGTAACATGAAATACGATGTTTAAAAACGCTAGAATAATCCGAAATATGGTTGTTTAATTACAATCTAAATTTCGCTGAGATTAATTTATGGACATTTGCAAAATTCGCATTTCTGTAAGGCAACCTCCAAAATTTTCAATTTTGAGTTATGTCACTCTTGAAGTGATAGCGATATATGTAACAAATCATTAAAAAAACTTTGATTTAAATAACTTTAAAGACAAATATATCCACGTCATTTGCTTTAAACGGGGAAAGATCGAAGGTTTTCGATTGATACCTTATTTTCTCAATGAAGTTTAGAAGCAAATACTCGATGTAGCTTCTCGTAAACAATTTCCAATCCAGCTTATTTGATTTAGCAATTCGTTATCAATTTCATATTAACAGATTATATACAAGTCCTTTTTGCTAAATCTAAATTCACATAAGTTCCAATGGGGAATACTTCGTAGGTAATATATCAATCATTAAACTTTAAATGCAAATATGTCCACAACATTTTTAAAAATCAAGGTAAGATCAAATAACTTTAAATGCAAATAAATCCACATGTCTTAACAGCACAATAGAGAAAACGTCGAAAATGTTGGAGCACATTGCTCATATATAGCCATCAATGCCCCAATGAATATCTTTGTGTGACCATATCTTCTTTAAGCTTCTATCTGTAATGAACTGAAAAATCTATGTGAAATTGTAAAGGGCTAATAATTTTTTTATTCTTTTCTGCATATAATATTTCAAATTATATATTTTTAATACCAATAGCTTTGAATTAAAATGCATACATCAATCAAGGCAAGATCTAAACTTTTCCTCCAGAAAATCGATACTGTTTCAATAACTTTAAATGCAAATATATCCACAGAACATAGATCTAGTCGGCGGCTTGCGTTCGATTTTCTCTTATCCAATAACATTTCAATGAATATCTTTCAATATTCATGTCCTCTGTCTACAATGAAAAATTTTTAATTACCTAATAATTTTAAATACCTAATAATATGTATATTATTCTTATATCTCTACATAATATTTCCAATCAATTTACATATATTTAATGGACAATGCCTTTAAATAAAAATGCATTCACACTTTATCCATCAGTCGACAAAACAGAAACAATTTAAATCACCACTTTTCAATAACTTTTAATGCAGATATATCCACAAAATATTCCCTAGTCGCGAAACATCGCAGACTTGTGATCACTCTCTAACCAAACAACTTTGCTAATATATCCACAAATATTCTTTCAGTTCAAGAAATATAAATAGCTAAAATCAACTATATCCATTTCAAACCAACATCAATCGAAGAAGGGTTCGCGTTTAAAAACTTTAAATGCAAATGTATCCACAAATAACTCGATAATCTGGAAAATGCCGAAAGCTTTGATCACAACAATCTTCTATATGTTCAACTAGATTTCCGGGAATGTATTTTTGATATCTGTCTTTTTATATGGTCTGTCAGCAATAAAAAGGGAAACTGTTAACAATACTTTTATTCTTAGCATAAATATTTTTCTGAATCTTTTCTCTTAATACGAACTTTGATCCTATATGTTAGTTAACAGGATTTCAGTGAAAAATATATATCAACCTTTTTGCTGTGTCTGACTGTAATGAAAAGAAAAATCTATGCGAATTTTAAATGGTTATTAATACTCACAATATTCTAACTTCAGTATTTATTTTATTTTTCAGCAGTATGTATAATTACATGACAAAATAAAATTAAATATTTTTATATTCCATACGACTTTGACCTTTGTCGTTAGCCGCTTCATACAACATTTATATATCGAGATTTATATGTTCAAGTATTAAACTCCATAATAAGGATATTTCTGTATTCTACACATATTTTTATATATTTTTTGCCAGTGAGTTCCACAGAATATTTACTCAATTTACGATATCTTTTTCGGTAGGCAATGGTTTCTTGAAAAAACAAATTCGGAACTCTCTAAGTGATTGACAATGGCCAAGGAAATGTTCTATGTTTTCGATTTCACCACAGTTACATAGACTACAAATCTTTTCCATATTCTAACTTTAACCTCATAATATTTAACATTACCTCATCTTTAGTATTATATATAGATATCAATAAATCAAAGCTTATTCTAAAATGTGCAATCTGCAATTCAGAAAACTATATAAGTATCCAATTGTTTAATCTTAAACAACTTTAAATGCAAATATATCCAAAAAAAATGCATCTGTCAATGAAATATTAAAGTTATACGACAAATTTTCTACTATCAAACAACTTTAAATGCAAATATCGTTTGCAGTACTCAATAACTTTAATTACAAACACACAAGAAGCCTTAATCGGAAAAAGGTGAAAAGTCTACGATTAAATGTGTTACATACAAAGACAGACACTATTTTATTCACAGAATTGTCTTTACCAAAAAACTTTAAATTCAAATATATCCACGAATATCTTGTCAGTATGGTCAGTCAGTGGTTTTCGGGAATTATTGTCTGTGTCAGAATTGCTCGATTTTGGGATTTTAGCATAAATGCTTATGATAAATACTTATGTCCAATTTTATGCACATGTAGTATAAAGTGTACTGTGACAGAAAAAGTATTTTGGCTCGCCTAAACATGTTAATTGTTGTTATTCCAGATAACTACAGAAATTTCGAATGTTTCTGATCACTTTACTCTTTTATAGTCAACAAGACTCCAGTGAAAATCTGTTAGTAGTCATATTTCCTTTAAAGGCAAATCTATGCGATTGTTTACACGGCTTAAAATAACAAAGATATTCTTACCACAGGACATAGAAGATTCGTGAACATCTATACAGTCGGTTTCAAACTCAAAAGACACGTTGGCTTTGATTTCTTTTCTGAGGAACTTGAGCTATCCACTATGGAAATCTTAGCTATCTTAGAGGTAGCAGAATGGCTCAAAATAAGGTTCTGACTAAAGGCTATACCAATATGTATGTGCCGGGACACAGGGACATTCCAGAGAACTACAAAAGAGATGAACTTACGAGACTAGGGACTACCTTACACACTCCAGGGGAACATGAATATGTGGGCATGCCTCTAGCGACCTGCAAGTCTTCTTCAGAGTTAGTGCACTTATGGCAACAAATGGCAGGTGGTCACTAATCAGGAACTGTATACATTCTTGACTGATGTGCCTCCACCGAAACGTCTAATGCATCAATGCCCTGCTGTAGTTATAGTCGAATATTATATATCGAATATTTCTGATCACTGTACTCCTTAATAGTCAACAAGACTCTAGAGAAAATCCGCTAGTGGCCATATTTCCTTTAAAAGAAAATCTATGCGATAGCTAACACAGCTAATAATATAAAAATATTCTTACCTCAGAATAGAGAAGATTCATGAACTGCTATCCATTACAGAAATCGAAGCTATCTTAGAGGTAGCAGAATGCCTCAAATTTAAGGTTCTGACAAAAGTCTATACCAATATGTAGGTGTAGATGAACTTACGAGACTAGGGACTACCATACACACTCTAGGGGAATGGATTATGTGTGTATGCCTCTAGCGACCTACAAGCTCTCTTTGAGAGATAGTGCACCCATGAAAACAAATGGCAGGTGGTCACTAGTCAGGAACTGTATACATTCCTGGCTGATGTGGCCCTGTCGTAACTTCTAATGCATCAATGCCCTGCTGTAGTTATAGAAACCGGACGTCACACTTATCGTGTCTTTCATGAAAGGTTACTGTCTTATTGGACGGCACGCAGAGAGATTGGTCTTGGGAAACGACTTTCAGATCCTGTAAAGACTTATGGCCATTTCGTTTCTGGAAAAAACGTTACCCCGTCGACGTGAAACACTAGAAAATATTTACACCTTTTTAGTATACATGATGTAGTCCCTCGAATTTAACATAACTCCAGGTTTCAAATTTCCAAAATGTGTTAGAAAAGCGCAGTTCTCGGGAAAATTGTAAAGAAAATGCTGCACTTTTTCCAGAAACGAAATCGCCATAATGGAGGAAGGAATCAATAGAACAACTTCTGTGTCTGCGCCCCGCTCTTTCTAGAATGCAACATCATAAACTACTTTAAATTCAAATACATCCACAAATATCAAATAATATATATATAACAACTTTAAATTCAAATATATCAAATATATTGTTCCAATAAAAAAGAAAAAATATTGTATTTATTATACTAAATACAATTTGAAATGATACGGTCTCACTAAAGTGGCCGGGGAAAGCTTCAAACACCAAATAATTAAATGTCTCATGACTCCAAACATATTGTTCCAATAAAAAACTTATATAATTCAAAGATATTGCAACTACAAATTCAAATACATTCGCAAATATCACATAATTTATATACAATAACATTAAATTCAATATATTGTTCCAATACAAAAGAACAAACATATTGTATTTATTATCCTAACTAGAAATTGCAATGGAACAGTCCAAATTCTTGGTCTAAAATAATTAATATCTCATAACTTTAAATTTTTCTATAAATATTGCTCCAACAAAAAAGAAAAATGGTTTATTTATTATTTTTTTAACGATAATTTAACATTTTATTGTCCTCAAAAAAAGAAAATTTCTGATTAATGACACGATGAAATGCTGCGCCCCAGATTTCTTCTGTCCCACTTTTAAGTGGTTCTAACTGCCTTCAGGTGACCTAATTTCTAAGCGGCCTGTTGACATACGAGTCATATATCACATTGCTACTTCATCTTAGCTGGCACACCGCCCGCCAGTCATGATCGAAAGCGTTTTCAAAAATTTACTTCCAGCTCAATATCTGAGTTGGTGCACGCAAGTAAGCACAATACATTCGTACAGCCAACTCACCCAACTCTGAGTTATTTGCTTCACGGTTAATTAATTAAAAGGTTATAAACTGGAGCAATGACCAGTTTCTTTAGATTTCATAGGAGGGGACAATAAACTACCTGAAATAAAGCTTCATATGATGAAATAGTTCATTGCTACTGCATTGTTTGCTGCTCTGGGTATTTTGGTGTTGACAACCAGAACAGAAAGAGAACGTGCTTAACGAAGGTTTTTTCCTATACGAGTATACTTATATTTTTCGAATATTCATAGAACCCAAAGCAATAACCTTAGGGCTTTTAAAAATGGGATTTGTGCCTAATAATCTCTTGTCAATGTTGTCAAGACATTCCGTCACACGTATCATCCCGGAATTCAATTAGAGATCATATATGAACTATCACTTCTAATAAGAATGAAAGTCTTTCTATTTTAATTCAATTGTTTTTTTTTTCTTCTTTTTTATTTCAAGAAAAGAAAGTGAGGCAATTTTATTATTTCAATTCTCAATAGCAATTAATGTTCCTCGTCTGTATGTTCCATGGCTTTTAAAACTTCTCAATGTGAAAGAGTAGAGAAAAAGAAAAGATCAAAACGACATTAACGCAACTTTCCATGGCATTACTATTAGAAGGTAGTGTCGCTTAGAAAACAAGAATTGAACAGATACAACTGGTCAACTATGTTTACCATTTGGATAGTCAAACTCAGCTGATCTATAAATGTAAATTTATGATTTATAAAACTCTGTAAAGGGATGAATTACATATACATTTTGGTATTCTTATTACTTCAGTTTTGAGTATTTAATTTGATAAACAATATTAATCAGCTGCTAGTTTTGTGAATACTACCTTCAAATTATTGTGCCATCACAACTTTCTGGAAAAAATGCCATGATCGCGGTTGATGCGGTAGTTTCTTCTTTGGCTTCTGCGCTACAAAAGAAAATTAACTGTCTTTCTGTGATTTGCTGATGTCTTCCACTTGATTGGTTGGTTCGTTGATGGGATCTTTTCTATTATTGATGGCATTAAATTCTTAACATGTTTAGCAGCAACTAATTACCTCAAGTGCCGCAGCCTAACATGGCCTATTATGCCCCCCCCCCATTCCCACAAACCGTACATAGCGAGAGTGTCATTTACTCGGTCTGTGAAACATAATTCAAGTTTGGTCTACTTGAGATTACATTGAGTTGACATTTCTCCTCAAACAAACGGCGTCGACGATGACAGTTCGCACTGAACGCCACCGACGCCGCCATTTGATTTTGTTCGATTGGAATGTGTAAAAATATTTATGGTTTCAATTTGTAATGCAGAGGTTGACTGAGTGTGCTTGTTGACAAGCGGTTAGAAATAGAAACTAATCACGATACATTACTCTAGATTGAGGTTACTTACCATCCACATTGCTGTTGCTGCTGTCACCACCAACGCTATCAGTATTTATTTCTTTCTCTGCTTGTAAGTGAAAAGAGGAATTTAATTGTTTTTTTTTTCTTTTATTTCTTTGTTGGTATGTGGATTACAAAGTCAAAGTCCTAAGCGATGAAATTGAAATGCATAACGTAACCGCAGAGCAAACCAAAAGAAAAGTCATACATAATAAAATATGTTCAGATGTATTCCTCAAAATTCCAATAACTTTAAATGCAAATAAATCCACAAATAATGATGCTCTCATAATTTCACCTTTACGGAGTAGTGAAATTCCTAAAATGCAAAGATTTCCGTAATGAAGAATGCTAAAAGGAATAGATAGCAAATATACATACTTTCATTATATTATTAAAGTTAAAATGCTGTATCATTCTCTTACTTTAGCAATAAAGAAGAAGATGCCTATATAGGATCACTTACCTGTGGCACTAACGCACCTTTTCATAATTCCAATCCAAATGTATCACTTACGTATTACTCTGTTATTATTTCCTTTCCTATTAACTTTAAATGGAAAAATATATCCCTAAAAATTGACAACAAATATTAAACTAATGTGGATTAGCATTAGAAATAATTCAGATCACTCACCTATCAATCCATAACTTAATTTTAAATATCCCTAAAATATAAAACAGAATCAAGTAAAATATATTGGGCTCACTTAAGGAAGTAATACAGATCACTTACCTATGTACTCTTTTTATATTATATCTATTATTTAACTTTAAATGCAAATATATCCCTACCGTACAATGCGGATCACTTATTTACCAATCTACAATTCAACTTGAAATGCAAATAAATTCGCAACTCTAACATTGTCTCACAGAAATGCCCTAAATTCCCCTTTATTATTACCCGGTTAAATGTTTCCATATTAAAACTTTCAACGACTTCCTTGGAGTTAGGAAATGCTCTTTAGGGAGCTGCGGCTTCGTATTCTAAGTAAGCTCTCTAGATACCGCGGGTATATGCAGGATACTGCGGCTCCCCATTTGAAAAGCCCTGTACTAAAGATCGACGGTTTAAGTGTATGAATACATAACATTTTTTGCTGTATTATTATTATTTATTGATTTTACGCCGTATCGTGGGCGCATAGTTTCAATACAAATTTGTTTATATTTCTACATTTTGTTAACTTCATTTCATGATAAGTTTACATTGGCATCAACCTACATCCAGGTTGATGTCATCTTTAAGGCTGCGTCACCAACTACAGCGCTTTCTGTCACATCTTCTTGTTTTTGAGGATTCTAGTCAAATCCTTCTCTGCAGATATCATTAGCTGACTTTCCTAGAATATGTCTTATCCATCTCCGCATTCTCTTGCAAATTTCTATTATTATTGGCTTTATTTTTCATCTCTGTATGATATTAAAAATATTACAAAAATCATTTGTTTAGTAAGGGTAGACTGCTTTCTATGCGAATAAATTGAATGGGTTTAACAACGTTCTGACAAATGACATATGTTGGTATATATATTTTCCGATAGTCAGTTCATTATTAAATCCTAGGATTCTGAATTCCTGAATTCAAGAACAGTCCTCAACTAACGCAGATATCTCAACGAGATGACTTAGCATTTCAAAATCCAAATGTAATGTGCGGCGGTTCAAAGGTATATTATAGAGAACTGTAGTGCAGAAGACTTAAAGATACTAGGAACTATTTTCAATGATCTAGGGGAGCGACTACAGAAATATTTAAGCTTTCTTTGAGAGATACTGTCCCTATGACAACTCTGCCTAAACTCGAAAAGACCATGGGCCCAGCTGTGTTATCAATACAGGATGTCTCAGTCACTTTCTTATTGGACGCCACGCATAGAGACTAACACCCAAATTTTTTTAAAACGTTTTCGTTCGTCTATGACGAATAATCCAATACAAGGTGGACCAAATCAATGCTGCTCGTAGTGTCTATCCAAATTTATTTATGGACATATTTGCATTTAAAGTTATAAGACAATAAAAATAATTCTGAGATAGCGTTTCATTGATGAAAATGGTCATATGGAATTGAACACGAAGTTACAGGCATCCAATAAGACTGTGATTCGTCAACACAGACACAGGAGGTGTTCTTTCGTTTACCCATCCTTTTCTCATCACAGCTCCTGCAAAATATGTCTCAAGGCTTTAACTGCCTATTTTTGTAAAACGTTTTATTTTGTTTTCATTTAAATATTATTATGTTTTCATAAATACTGTATATTAATGGAGAATATTTTTTTTGGGCACGCTGTTCAATTTTGTGCTGTTTCATTTTAAATTCCCCAAGTCTTTTTTTTTATAAAATACTGAAAACAAATTAAAGGAATTATATTAAAAATGTTATAAGGAATTCACATTTCATGCCTGTGTTTTACAGATTGCGAGTTATAGTTGATTGAAATTTGACGATTCGTCGTAAACGTACGAAAACGTTTTAAAAAAATATGAAGTTAAAGCCTTGAGGCATATTTTTGCAGGACCTGTGATGAGAAATGGATGGCTTAACGAAAGAACAACGTCTGTGCCCACTTACAGTGTCTGTCTTGACGGGTCACAGTCTTATTGGATGCTTGTAACTTGGTGTTCAATTCCATTAGACCATTTCCATCAATGAAACGCTATCTCAGATTTATTTGTATTGTCTTATAACATTAAATGCAAAATGTCCATAAATAAATTTGGAGTACGGCACTACGAGCAGCATTGATTTTGTCCTGCCGTAAATAGATCAAAAAATATCAATGAAATAACTTAAAATTAATTTTGTTTCGATACTCTAACCACACTTATTCTAGCTGGCAATGCAAACAAACCTGTTATTCAAAGTCTATTCTGAATGACAGCCGACAAGACATATGTGGTATAATATCTATATACATATCGATACCTCCATTCTAAACGATGCTAGCAAATCGATTGACCTGTACTGTTTTGTGAATAACTTTTGATTGGGTTGACGGATAAAAACCAAATTTTGACTGAACCTAATTTGGAGTATTTAGAAATTAAAAATGCAATCTCCCTAAAAACATGCTAAGTCGACATAGCATCTATTAGAATGGAGGAATCGGTGTATCAGTATCTGTAGTTATATTTTAGAATAAAATTAAGGATAATTTTTTTTGAAAACACACATTTTGTTGTTTTGTAACTTTAAATGCAAATATGCCCAGATATAAATTTTAAAGAAAGATACTAAGACATCTCTGAGCTTGTCCCGTCTTAGTTAGATCATAGGTTAGGTTGAAAGACATGAGACGTTTCAAACGTCTGAATGCCTTGGACGTACACTTGCAAGTCAGAAGACCGCTCAGTGTGCGCTGCTTATTTTAGTTATCTACTTAACCATCAATAGCTATAGAAAATCGGAGCTTGACACGATTTTCCTCAGTATCTTCGAGTCAGATCCAGGTGATGTGTCAATCCCGTAGAATCGCGACCTTGGATGTGCAATTCCTGAGTATTGTCATAGAAAATGTACCATCGTTTCAATGCCCTCCCTACATTAGCTGCATTCTTCGTTATCTGCTTGTCCTATGCAGATCTGCAATGCGTTATCTGCTTGTCCTATGCGATACTGATGTGCTTAGTAGCTTGTGTGTCCTGTTAGAAAACCCCAGTAACAAATTTTCCGAAAAATCAATCGAGTAGGGAATTAACCAGCTTTGTGCGTACTAATTCCCCACTCGCTTCCCTAACCGATTCTTTTTATAAAGCGATGAGACTTCTGGAACTAATTCTGAATTGCTGAAAAAATAATGCCTTCTTTTTCGATTTTTTCATCAGGTTAGAAAAATGAAAAAAACATTTTCATTCGTTTTTATTGCTTTTTATTTTCTATTTTAATTTTATTTTTATAGGCTTATATATATTTTATTCCGATCCAAGGAGGATTTGAACCTGGGGTACTTGGTTCAAAACAGTGCATGCTAGCTTTCTGCACCACCAAAAGTCTCGGACTCATCAACGCTAAATTGTACTAAGTATTTAAGGGAACAAGATTTTTTCGATAGCCTCGCTTCCTTTTTAGGATTTTTTGGAAATAAGCTGACAATTTGACTGTTCTATTTTTAGACTCGCTTATTTTTGAGGATTTTTGGAATTAAGTTCTCCATTAGAATATCCAGAAAAACTATAGCACATTATATTCCGGAAAACATGCAATGAAGAATCAATGTCTTGGCACCAGTTCTACAGCTACTTCAATAGAATGCAGAGAGCAATGCTTAATTGAATCTTGGCAAACGAAACTGGAAGTATTTCTGGGCGAGTCAGTTACAAATATAACCAGTAATTTTTGACTGGGACCTGTCTCAGTCTTGCTTAGTTTTAGTAAACTACTTGTTTTCAGCTCATTTAGCTCACCCCTTAGTACCTTTGTAGTTTCTCCCACTGTTTCGTTGTCCCACATAATTTTGTGAGTCATCATTGCTCGGTGACTGAACCCATCCTACGTGGGATCGATAAGACTCGAATTTGAAGTTATCTTCCATTTGAGGCTATGGTCATAAAATAAATTCAAATTCTAAAATATATTGTACTATCCTCTAGACAGACCACACTGATTGTTTGTCTTGTAACTTTAAATGCAAATATGCCCATAAATAAATTTGTAGTAAGAGACTAGACAGAACGCACTGATTGCGTCTTCAATTGCAAACAACCCTGTCTTCAAAAGTCTATTGTGAATTGCAGCTGACAAGAGAGAGGTGATGTGCTCTCTATACGAGTGCGTATTATGTATAACAGCTGACAAGAGAGGTGCTCTCTATACATACGAGTACATCTCAGAATCTCTCCATATGTGTTCTTAATATTTATTATTTAAATTCCATTTACTTTAAAGCGAAAAATAAACCCTTTTTATTTAGTAGGCTGTAATATACCATTTTTGAAATTGATATGGCAAGCTTATTTTTTCAAAATTTTCATTAAAATTAATTACAAAATGTGAGAAAATCCTTTACCTTTAACAGTAAACAATTCACCATTATTGTTATCACCAAGTCCCCCATTAATTGTTCTTGATGCGGTGTCATTCAACTTTTCGACAAAATAACAATTTAAAAAAGCTCAACTTAAATGGCTTCCATACGACACACTGCAAACATGTAACCCATATAACTCAACACAATTCAAACCAAAAAAAAAACTACTCCAGAATTCACACCAAAAAACACAACCGACAACCAGCATGATATGCAAAATGCGAATTGCAAAAACCCTACTAAAGCCCATGAGGGGTATACTTCTTAGAGCAGACAGACAACCACACTTTATCATTTCCAAAAGAGAAGGCGCAGTACGAACGCACTTTGCCATGTTAGGCGCGAAACGTAATGGGTTAATCATGGCTTACACATAAAGCAAACTTCATGACAAAGGAACACACATTACAAAATAGAGAGTAGTAGTTCTTTTTTTTTCACCTACCATCATTTATTTCATGTTATTTTAAAAGTTCTGTTTTATTTTATTGTTTTAGTTTTTGACTCGTTAGCTTTTTTGCTAATTTGTATGCAATTTGCGTTTTGGTGTAGCAGAAGTAGTGGGCTTTTTCAAGAGACATAAAACAAATATATCACTTTTGTCTGGGCTGGTCTAAAAGACCCAACCGAGGAGACCAGCAGACAGAAATGGACGGACGGACACCTAGACACAATCAACAAACAAACCAGCCAACATCAGTTGGCCGCCACCAGGTAATATGTTATAAGACTTCCACCACCAGTCACTCACAGGCCGTCGTCGTCATCATCAACATCCAACCAATGTTGGCAATAAGAATTGCTGGTGTAAAATACAAAAAAAATCAAAAAGAGAAAAAAAACGAAAACCAAAAGCGGAAGTTATTAGTCTTTTTTCTGAAATGAGAGAAAGAAAGAACAAAAAAACAATGCACATATAGCTCTACCCGACACTAGTGCATGACAAGAAGGCTTAACATGCTAAACCTCACGTTGCTGAATGAAGCCTTAGGTCTTCGTGTTCAGGAATGAAGAAAACAAAAAAGAAATTTAAAACTCAATGAGATTTTTAAAATTCAAAAGGAACAACTATTGCATTACAACAGGCAGCCATGAAAGGAACAAACATTTAAAGGACGCCAACAAAGTGAGCCAAAGATTGAAATCTAAAAGACTTAATAAAATATTGCAGCCCATGACTTGGGAAGACGTCGCAACGTCTGCAGGTACAAAGTCCAGAAAAGGGATTTGAAATGAATCAGAAGTTATTTATTTTATCTGAAGCAGCAGGGCCCTGCTCTTGTCATAAATCAAATCTACAAACTAAACTATTTGCAATACTTTCAAATTTATGTACATAAGTGAGATTATGTAGTATTTCTTTAAATTCCGAGGTTGCTACGGAAAAAACAATTTCTTTCTTCAAATATGTAGAAATTTAAAAAAATTAAAAATAATAATACGTACAATGATTATAAATATTAAGATAAAACAGTGGATAATTATTAAATTACCTATAATTTTATGTAAGACCAAAAATTGTATATCTTCATAACTTTAAATGCAAATATGTCCAAAAAAATTTAAAACTATGTCGACTTCTGAGTTGCACTGATTACATCTGGAATTTCGAACAGTCGTGCTCTATGGTGAATGGCAAATGAAAGAAATGTACATATATCATAATTGAATTATCTGCTCCTTTTGCGGGACTAACAACCATGACTTGGGAAGACGTCGCAACGTCAGGAAGGTACAAAGTCCAAGTAAGGGATTTGAAATGAATCAGAAGTTATTAATTTTATCTGAAGCAGCAGGGCCCTGCTCTTGTCAAAAATCAAATCTACAAACAAAACTATTTGCAATATTCGTACTTCCAAATTTATATAAGTGAGATTAGTATTTCTTCAAATTCCGAGGGTGCTACGAAAAAGGAAATCTTTCTCTGAATATGTAGAAATATAAAAAATTAAAAATAATAATACGTACAATGATTTAATATATTAAAATAAAACAGTGGATAATTATTAAATTAGCTATAATTTTATGTAAGACCAAAAATTGTATATCTTTATAACTTTAAATGCAAATATGTCCAAAGAATTTAAAACTAAGTCGACTTCTGCATTGCACTGATTACATCTGGAATTTCAAACAATCATGCTCTATTGTGAATGGAAGGAATGAAAGAAATGTACATACATACATCTTATATATATATAAAAGAAAGTGATGTTAGTTACTACGCTTATAACTCGAGAACGCCTGGACTGATTTCGGTGATTAGCACCAATTCGGACAGGTCTCCGGCCAAATAAGAAGAATACACAAGAAAATTTTGGAAAAAAGTCGGAAAATTGGGAAAATCGAAAATTGCTATTTCTTGCGAGATTCCTCCTGTTCCTATCTACTACTCTCTTTTTGAATCCAATTTTTTTTTATTAATTTTCTATTAAACAAAAAAGTTTTCTATTAAACATATGTACGAGTATGTGCTATTTTTCTTGCTGCAATTCATTCGAGTTTTGCGTATTGTTACACTGATTTCGCGTATCACATCGACAAACGGTACAAGCATTACGATCAATTAAAATTCAACGCGATATTTATCAGTTCGAAAATTTTTTCAGATAATAAGTTTGAGTATAAGAGGTAAGGTTATCTTATTGGATTGCGGGCACTGCAAAATCATAATTTCGGATGAATGCACGATGGCGCATAAACGAGCTCTGGAGGCAGTTGACCGAACGATGAAGGATTTACGACGTGATTTGAGACAATTTGGTGAGTCTGATATTGCTCTCCGGAGATTTTCGTCAAACGCTTCCCGTCATCCCGAAATCTACTGCCGATGAAATTAATGCATGCCTGAAATCGTGGTCTTTGTGGCGGCATGTCAAGAAGTTGAAATTGACCACGAACATGAGAGTCGCGTTGCAGAACGACTCATCGGCTCTTGAATTCTCGAAACAACTGTTGGCGCTTGGCAATGGCCAAATTACTGTTGATGTTTCCACTGCATTGATATTGTTCCCGGCAAATTTTTGCGAGTTCACATCGTCGAACGAGGAACTCATCACCAAAGTGTTTCCAAATCTCGATTAGATTAGTGAACGGGCAATATTAGCAGCGAAGAATAAGGACGTCGATAGCATGAATTTTATTATTCAAAGGAAAATCGAACTCGCTTGATGTGCCAGGAGCTCCGCCGCATAATTTACAGCTGAAGGTGGAATCGATCATAATCATGTTGCGGAATCTGAATCATCCGAAATTGTGCATAGTTCGCGGTTGTCCATTATGAAACTGATGGACAATGTGATTCAGGCGACGACCATCAAGGGAAAATTCAAAGGTGAGGAAGTCCTTATCCCACGAATTCCGATTATTCCAACTGATCTTTCATTCCAATTCAAGCGGATTCAGTTCCCTGTACGATTGGCTTTTACGATGACAATCAATAAATCTCAAGACAAATCGTAGGAAGTCTGTGGAATTAATCTCGAATTTCCCTGTTTTTCGCACGGTCATCTGTACGTTGCCTGTCTTCTGTCTTCGTTGTTTGTTGTTTATCACATCGCTCTCTACTGATTTCGATTCCTTTTAAACAAATCGCATTAAAATTTTAACTATCTGTGTTTTATTATCACTCTGGAGTTTATCTGAAGGCGTTAAATTGGGGCGAGGCGAAGTTCGCCGGGTCCGCTAGTATATCATAATTGAATTACCTGTACTTTTTATTGGCATATTCAGATATTGAACTTAGCCTATACAAAAAAATATTATTTTATTGTCATAGTTGATTAAGATATCTTTTCCAATTACCTCTATTTCGAGCAATGTATCGAATGCATTTATTGAATTGGATGTCTCATTTTGGGGACCACCAATTGTATGTCTTATCTGCATTGCTAAGAGCCGGACCTTGACATAACTCACAGATTACACTTGTAGTTTTAACCAAAACGAAGAAATGACTAAGAAAAACCGCCAATTGGCTATGTCGTATTATAGTGACTTACATTGACGTCATCATTCAATCGAATATCTAGACTTTTCTCTGGATGCCAGATCCATAAATTCACCTATAGCTCTCTACTGCTCCAGATCTTGGGGATCTACGAATCCTATAGTTCCTTTCTATTCCCCGGATAGGGATTGGACAGTGATCCCAGATGGGTCACCAGTCCTGGAATTTTTGGGGTCCAACTGGTAGTATCTTCGGCTACAAGGTCTGAGCAGAGACTGTAATCTGTTACCACCGGAGCCGGGAGCCTCTGGAACTTCGGTTCAAGCTTGGGGTACCTAGGAATCCTATAGTTCATTTCTATTCCCCGGATAGGGATTGGACAGTGATCCCAGATGGGTCACCATTCCTGGACATTTTGGGGTCCAACTTGTAGTATCTTCGACGAGGTCGAGGCAGAGTCTGTAATCTGGTACCACGTGAGCCTCTGGAACTTCGGTTTTAGCTTGACTGTTGCTGTGGTCCCTTCCAGGGGCATAGTGGTGGCTGTGGTTTTAAACCAAAATCGCTGGGAGATTGTAGTATTGAATATTAGAATACTAAGGAGTTTTAGACGGGCTTCGCTCTTAACCAAAGAGGAGGGAAAAGTTCCGAATAGCACGGAATTGATTGGTTCTCATGCATGTGCGGGTGGGGGGTAGTTAAGCCTAACGGCATGAATTCTCCTAAATCTGTAATACAATCTGCCGCAGATCTGTTAACGAAATGGCTGAAAAGTTTAAAATACATCTCATCTGGCTGCCTGGGCATGGGGACATCCCTGAGACATCGAACTACTCGTATTTGCAGTACTAAGTAAGTTTATGCAGTCTTTGATTCCAGAGAAATTTTATCACAAAAGTACATGTCACGGAAGACTGGTGTGGTAGAACTCTAGGATAAAGTAATTATCTCCACTTTTTTAAACAGATTGCTCGAAACTTGAAGGGAAGATTGGCTTCGCGAAGGCACTTGTAGTATTTACCTAATTAATTAAAGTAAGAGAATACGCCATACGGTGTCGCAATATATAGTACACAACATTGGCGTCATAATTAACTCAGACATCCAGACTCGCCCTCGACTGCCGCAGATGTCTTAGCGATGTCTAAAGGTTACATCCATAAATTCAAAAACAGCCCTCGACTACAGAAGTCTTGGCTTGATGGTTGAGCCGCTTAACATATATCTCATATGGGTTGTCTGGGTATAGAGAACTGCAAAGCTGATAAACTTGCTCGTTTTGGGACGTCCTTATAAATTCATGAAGAATTTGCAATTATTGGATATCAAATGCAAGACCGACAGAACTAGGCACCTGTAGAGTAGCTAGACTGTTCTAATCAAAATATGATCTGAGAAGAATAAACTGAAGGTTTTTAAATGAGTATACTCCTCGAAGGCTTAAACCATGGTGCGTCATCACTTAGTGGAGCAGCTTCGATGTGACGATCAGTGGCACGTTAGAAATGTCATGGAAATCCCTTAGGAAGTGGTAGCTTCCCACAGGGAATCCGAAATCTATTCCGCAGGTATCACATTTTATCTCTTGGTATGGGATTGCTTCGCTGCAACGGCCAGCAACTCCTTGAAAATAGGAAGGAAATTCCTTGGGACGTGGTAGCTTTCCACAGGGAATCCGAGATGTATTCCATAGGTGCTAATTCACATTTCACCTCTTGATATAGGGTCGAGGACTATCTAAAGCCTCAACTATTCTTAGGCAATGCGAACTGAGAGGGTAAAAATATTTCCTCGCACTAGATAACAAAAACAAAATTCCACATTACTACTCGTATTAGTTCTGACGGGAGTCCACCTGAACACGCTCTTTTATATCATTTAACTTTAAATGCAAATATATCCAGATTTCAAGATAAAGCTGAGCCGCAAAGAGATGATGTTCAGCAAAACGCATCTACCTTATGTCGATCTCTAAGAACTTTAAGCAGGATATTTCATCTGTGGTGCTAAGAAATAAACATTGAGTCCTGCAAAGTCATGGCAAATATTTTGACCGCAACGATCTTGGTAACATTTCCAAGGATTGCCCGGAGAGTTAAATGTATGATAATTTGCAGTTTATGAAGAAGAATGTGATGTTTGCGGGAGAAACGCGAGTGAAATCAAGTTTAAACCTTTAGGTCTACCAAAGAAGAGACTCAATTTCTGATAAGATTCACAGAATTATGGTTATGTATATTTGAAATGACGACGTTGAACCTAATTTTAGCATCGATATTAATGCTGAGGAAAATACTTATTCATATGTAACGAATATATTTCCAACATTCAAAGCGGAAAATGTCAAACGACTAACGTGGAAATACGAAACGAAACTCATAAGAGAAATGTATAGTTCAGAACCAAATGTATCATTACGTATATCCTCGAAGTCGGCACTCAGTAGCCCGATGGTTTTGCTAAAGAAACGAGACTATATCAAAACTAAGTTATTTATAGTGCAATCTCATCAAACATCGAAATGGAAAAAAACCCCACCAATAACTTGCAAATATATCCACAATTAGGTAAGAATGTTGCCAAATTTACATAGCTGATAATTTTTCGTCCTCTAAATCATCTGTTTGAAACAAGAACATTAACACTAGTGTAAAACTCTTTTTACATTATTTAACTTTAAATGCAAATATGTCCCTAATTAGCTAAGAATGTTCACTTAACGTATATAGATTCTAAAATCCAGGGCGAAGCAGGAACTTTGAACGCAATACTGCCAAGTCTCTCCACAGAGTTCTGCATATACGAGTATAATATAGGTTATGAAATACTTTTCATTCGCCTTCTTATTTTATTGACTTCTCCGAATTTTATTTACTGTCAAATATAACTAAATTATTTTCTTCTTTCCTCTCATTACAGACAAACCGCACACAAAAACTTTAATAACACCGAAGAGATTTAAGAAAATAGGTAAGTTCAATTTCCAAATTCCTTCTAAAGAAAATAAGAATCTTGTTTATGTTAACTTCAATCCAAAAAAAATCCAACAAACAGAAATGTATGTTAAGTGTTCTTTTTCATGACTAAAGCGGAGAAAGACATCAAAAGTTTGTCAAAACCACAATTGACTGTTGATTTTAGGCTTGTTTGCGGATGATATTTGTCCGTCTGTCTGTTCATCCGTCAATGCAAGCACTGCCACCGCCCATCATTATGATGAGGTGCAGTTTGCCTTTAATTTTCAAAGATCCGACACTTTTTACTTACTTATGGCTGTTGACTTTTAATTACATGTTTGGGATTTTTTCGTCTTGTTGTTTCAACTTCTTTTTCGGTTTATGACAGTTCTTTGTGGAACTTCTGCTGTACACTGTGTGTGCACTTTTCTTCTTCATGTGAAGTACTCAAGAAGAAGAAGAAAAAACAAATCCCCATTATATCTTAACTTTCCTTGTGCGTTTAATGACAATATAAGAATGAACCGCCGCTGCCATTACCGCCGTGCACTAAGATGTAGTGATTATTTTCCATGATGACTTCTTTTTACATCTACTCGGTATGCCAAAGTCAAGACAAGAGATAAACTTTCTAAATAAATATTTATTAAAACAACGCCATAACATTGAAATAAAGCCGACGACAGACACTCCATGAGAATTGATTTGAGAAACAAACAATCGGAACGAAACAACCGCATGAATAAATGAATTTCAAATATGAGAGAATTTTCTAATGTTTGTTGAATATACAAAAAAAAATATTGCGCTGTAAATTGAGACAATACCACAAAAGAAAGCAGGATTTAATAAAGAAAATATGTCGTCTTGAAATATTTCATAGGAATCAACAAACTAAAATTCCAAGTCACCCTAGACTTGGTGTCGGAACTCATTTGATTTCGAGAACTCGACCACCCAATATACCTTTAGTTGAATGATAACACTAAATCGGCAATCATCTTCTTGATTGACGAATCCTCCACTCCCAGCTATACATTCCAACCTTTAGTATACTCAGAAACCCCTTTCGATTCAAAAATCCCGATCTGTCAATCCAAATAATTTAGAAGGTTTGGGAACAAAATGACGTTTCCACAATCTTATTCCCCATACACAACCACAAAGTTCTGAAATAAATTTGAGTCTACAATCCCGTATTCGCAAAACTAATTGCCCGAATAATGGTGAATTATTCTAGCCTACGAGGTTCTGCAATTGATTTATGTTAACAATCCCAGATCCGAGCACCGGATTCTTTATTCGTAAATACTTCACATGAAACTAAGGATGTTATATGGTTCTTTTTGGGATAAAATTCGTAACCATGTGTTTCTTGGTTATTGAGTTGAATGAGAAATCAAGATGTGAGGTTAGCTACATCAATGCGGATCCATTAGATCCGGTCACTAATCATCCATTGTCATCTCTGTTTTAGAAATTCGAAAGTACAAGTTATTCTGCAATTTACTTAAGTTAGCATTCCCGAGTTAATAAACGTCAAGTTCAGACTTTTTCAAACATACTGAGTTGAATGAGAGCTTCTGAAGGAAGATCATGTTCAAGAAAGGCGAATCAATGAATCTGAATCTGGGAAATCATTCTACCCATCCTCAGAATGTCAAAAGATTACAAGTGTCAGCAATCACAACCCTCAACCAAATATTTTTCTCCCTTACTGAACTGTATAATTAATGCAGAAGAGAGATTATCTTCAGCACTCCGCATCCATTAGATCCGATCACTAGATCTACTGTTATCTCGACTCAACTCTGCAATATTCACAAGTCGTAAATTGCTGCGGTTTACCCATGATACCGATCTCTATTCCCAATCCCAGGGTAGCAAGATTATACCGTAAGAAGATTGTTCAAATCACTAGAGTTGGCAAGTCAACCTGCTCTCAGATGATTACGAAACTTCGAGATTACATTCCCTACTTCCCAATCTCTATAGGTTGGAACTCAGGTTAAGGTTCCTGAGACTAGTATCCTCCATAAATAAAGTAATTTCGGATCCAGTCCAAGCATCCGAGTTAAGAATCGCTATGATACCGATCTCTATTCCCAATCCCAGGGTAGCAAGATTCTACAGTAAGAAGATTCTTCAACTCACTCGAGTTGGCTAGTCAACCTGCTCTCAGATGATTCCGAAACTTCGAGATGGCATTCCCTACTTCCCAATCTCTATAGTTGGGGACTCATGTTAAGGATCCTCAGACTAGTATCCTCCATAAATAAAGTAATTTCGTATCCAGTCCAAGCATCCGAGTTAATAAACGCTATGATACCGATATCTATTCCCAATCCCAGGGTAGCAAGATTCTACCGTAAGAAGATTGTTCAAATTACTCGATTTGGCAAGTCATCCTGCTCTCAGATGATTACGAAACTTCGAGATTACATTCCCTACTTCCCAATCTCTATAGTTGGGGACTCAGGTTAAGGTTCCTGAGACTAGTATCCTCCATAAAGAAAGTAATTTCGGATCCAGTCCAAGCATCCGTGTTAATAATCGCTATAATAATCATCAATAAATAATGCTCGAAACCTGCCGAACCATCGATCGGCAGATAAATCTGACAGTCGTTTGAGTTCTCAATAGCAACTTCTACACAATAAATCGAGGATTTAAGGAGGACTATCATTAGTCTCTTTAAATCCATGGGTCATATCACAAGATCGAGGCTTTAAAATGTCAATCATCCTCATTTTTAAGAGGGAATACTTGGTTCAGTTTGTCAGTTCGCAGAACAAGAAATCGTGTTTTCAATCACCATCATCACTAAATTTTGATGCTTGTTCAGGATTATGGAAGTTCTGAGGCCTTTCGGAGTTCTATCAGGATCCGCTATAGATAATTCGGGAATCTTATCGCTTGGTTGGGTCCTAAAAAGGGATATTATCATCATTAAGGCTGATGCTAGGCCAATCTTGACCATTCAACTTGGCGAAGGAGGATGTGATTGAAATGGAAGTTCTGGAATTCACAATGATGACACTTTTCATTATTTTCCTAAATATTTGCGGAAGATTTTTGCTGACTTCTACAGATCTCTCGATCAATATCCAAAATGCCAAATCATCCTCATTTTTAGGGATAAATACTTCGTTAAGTCGACCGTTAACGGATCAAGAATTCGAGTTTTCAATCACAGTTTGTCCATCACAAACATGTGATGTTGCTAAAGGATTTTAAAGTTCTAAAGACTTTCGGACTACTATCGGTATCCGCTATAGATAATTCTGGGATCATTACGCTATCCTCTTTACAAAATCCTTGGGTAATATTATTTTATATTGCAAATCATCATTTTTAGGGATAAATACTTGGATCAGTTCGCTCACGGTTTAAGAAATCTAGTTTTCAATCACAGTTTGCCCATTACTAAATTGTGATGTTTCTAAAGGATTTTGGAATTTCTAAGGACTTTCGGACTACAATCGGTAACCGCTGTAGATAGTTATGGGATCATATCGCTTGATCGGGGCCTAAAAAGGGCTATTATAATCTTTAAGGCCGATCTTGACCACTCTACTCACTGAAAAAAGTGTGTTTAAGATGGAAGTTCTGGAATTCTCAATGATGACTCTTTGAATTTATTCCTAAATTGAGTTAGCGGATTTCAAGATCATTTTCGCTATCCTCCTTAAAAAATTCTAGGGTCATACCGTTTTAAATTGCAAATCGTCATCATTTAATAAAGATGAATACTTGGTTCTGTTCGGCTGCTCACAAATCAAGAATTCGAGATTCAATCACGGTTTGTCCATCGCCAAAAAGGCATGTTATTAAAGAATTTTTAAAGTTCTGATGACTTTCGTACTACTATCATTATCCTCTGTAGATAATTCTGGAATCATATCGATTGATCGGGGCCTAAACAGGGCTAATATCACCTTTAAGGCTGATATTTGTTCAATCGTGAGCACTCTACTCGTTGAAGGAGTATATGATTGAAACGGAAGTTCTGGAATTCTCAGTGATGACTGTTTGAATTGTATTTTTTATTCTGGAGTATTTTCATTATCCTCTATTGATTATTCGATCAATACCTTATATGACAAATCATCTTAATTTTAAGGGATAAATTCTTGGTTCAGTTCGGCCGTTCACAGATGAAGAATTCGAGTTTTCAATCACAGTTTGTCCATCACTAACTTGTGAGGTTGCTAAAGGATTATGGAACTTCTGAAGACTTCTGGACTACTATTGGTATCCTCTGTAGGTAATTCTGGAATCACATCGCTTTATCGGGGCCTAAAAAAGGGCTATTATCATCTTTAAGGCTGATGTTTGTTCGATCGTGACCACTCGACTCGTTGAAGGAGGATGTAAATGAAATGGAAGTTCTGGAATTCTCAGTGATGACTGTTTGCATTATATTCCTAACTTTGAGTTTCCGGATTTCAATATGATTTTCGCTATCCTCTTTTCAAAGTCCTTAAGTCATATCATTTTAAATTGCAAATCATCATTATTTTTAAGGATGAATACTTGGTTTCGGTTCGGCTGTTGACGCAACAAGAAGTCGAGTTTTCAATCAAAATTTGTGCATCACCAAAGTGGGATGTTACTGAAGGATTTTTTAAGTTCTGAGGACTTTCATACTACTATCGGTATCCTCCATAGATAATTCAGCAATCATATCTCTTGAATGGGGACTAAAAAGAGCTCTTGTGAATGGATGAATACTTGGATCAGTTTGCTCACGGTTCAATAAATCCAGTTTTCAATCTCAGTTTGCCCATCACATAACTGTGATGTTGCTAAAGGATTTCTGAACTTCTGAAGACTTGCGGACTACTACTGATATCCCCTATAGATAATTCTGGGATCACATTATTTAATCGAGGCTTACATAGGATATTTATCCTCTTTAAGGCTAATGCTTGACCGATCTTGACCAATCTAGCCGCAGAAGTAAAATATGATTCCTAGAGCAATTCTGGAATTCTCATTGACGATTCGTTCGATTCTTTTGCTAACTTGAAGACACGTTCTCAAATCGAATTTTATTAGTCAACCAATTTGCATATTTAATTGTAAATTTGCCTAATTATTAACTATTGTTGGGCTGAAGTCTGAAATTTATGTCTCACATTTGTTTAGCATAATTTCATTCCCACATATGTACCCCCACAATGTTATTCGACTGGGTTTTGCTAGCTTATTGTCCAGTATGACTCATGCTTAAGCTAAGTTTGCTGTTCCAGTTCTGCGCAATGAGTGTCTAAACCCCTTTCGCCTCCACCACTCTCCACACAGTGGAGATCCCCAAGTGCTTTATGGTCTGTTGGAGGAATAAGTAACAATTCGATGTTGGTTTTAATGGCTCTGTACTCCGTCGAAATGGCAGGCCATGGAAAGGGGGTAAGGAATAAAAGTCGTGTTACTTGATTTCAGACTAAATTTCAAGACAACGTTCACCACATTTCCAGAGGCTTGTCAAAGTTTATGAGTCAAATGTGAGACACAAAAACATTGGCTCCATCGACTTTATTGAATGGAAACAGCGGTTTTTTTTCAGTGGAACGGTGTCCATGTCGAGCGAATATGGTAATAATGTGTTTTTTCAATATATTTTATAGTATTTTGTTCGGTTGTTGTTAAAAATACACGCATAAATATGGTGATATATATTTAAACAATAACAATGAACGCATTTGGAGCGGCGAAAAACCCCACATTTATTTAAAAACCGGGGATCAATAGCTGCTATAGACGTTACACGGTTTTTTGGTTTTATTAGGTCTCTTGGTTGGCGGAGGATTAACACAATTGCATTTAACACTAAAAACGCATTTCAAACCCAAACAAAAATGAAAACACGAAATCAAACAGAACTCAGCTGAAACGTGGAACACGTGCGGCTTAATTTCGTATGTTATTTTTTGCACCAAAACAAGATTCGATAATTTAGTAAGGAGGTTTTTTCTTAATTTAATTGCAATTTATTTATTTGTGGTGAGGCAGTCGCACGTCTTTAAACCAGATGAGTTGTTTATACCGGAAATATTCAGTATTTCCTTTGAAAGCCATCTTCGTCTCGTCACGGTTTGCCCCCTCCTTTGAAAGCCCTTCACAAAACAGCCAACGGGGTTTTTGGAGCTTTTCGAAAACTGCAGCTGAAGAGGAGCCATGTTAAGTCAACCCATTTAACTACCACAAATGCACTGAATTATTATTGCCAGAAAAAATTCCATTCGTAAAACATACCTCTTCAAGACTCTTCTCGTATTGTGTTTTTGTCATTTTGCACAAATAAATGCCAATATAGCGAATTCCTTTACCTGCAAAAAATTTGCGCAAAAAATCCACAAAAACCGTGCAAAACAACAGCCAACTTTAAACAGATATCCCTCATATCAATAAAATAAAAATATTCAGTTTAAATGGAAAAAAATAAAAAAAAAAACAATAACATAAAACGTTGTCAACCGCTCAGAAAAAAACATTACATTAAGTGAATGTGGCTTCAGCCTAAACGCTCCGCTTACCTCGTCTTCTTTTAACGAATACGCTTTGTTTTCAAAATAACACGAACAAAAATTAAAAAAAAAAACAACAAATATTTTGTTTATCTCTGGAAGGAGCAAAAACAAGTTATTGGCACACGGCACATATTAATGACAAAAAGAAAATAATTAAAAACATGTAATTTTAAAAATAAATGGTATTTCTTAGCTTTAGAGAAAAAATTAATACAGAATCCTAAAATATGTCCAATAAAATATTTTATTCGCATTAAATAATTTAAAAACATTAAAAAAATGATTTGGCACATCTCTGGAGAACAAAATGTAATTTAATATAGAAAATTTAATTTAATTCCCAGCTATTAGAGCCCTCTAAAGTGTACCACAAAACTCTGTGCAGCACCTGCAACACAAAGTTTTTAAATTATGTTCTTAGGCTATAATAAGTATTCCAAATAAATATAAAATAAATTAATATTCTGCACATATTTAAGGAAGGAGCTATCGACTGATATAGGTCCTTTTACGATTAGGAATTACCAAAGGCCCCAGAAGTGTACCACAAAAATCTGTGTAGGACCTGCATTACAAATAATTAACATTAACACATTTGGCTATTTTAAGTTTCTAAATCAAACAGAATATGACACTCTGCACATCTTTGGATAAAAAGCTTTCGATTGGTATAGATTTTATTACAATTTAGGTACATTAGAGACCCTTAAAGTGTACCACAAAAATATGCGTAGCACCTGAAGTAAAAATATCTTAATTTATTATAAAATATAATTTTTCAAAATAAATATATTACACCGTTCTGTAAATTTTTAAAAAAAAATGAACTGTCGACTGATATACGTTTTCTAACTATTTAGGGATATTATAGAACCCAAAGGTGTACTACAAATATCTTTGTACGATCTGCAATATAAAGATTTTAAGTTAATAAAATAATTTATCAAACATCTTCAGGAAAACAGCTAGAGATTCAAATTGATCTTCTAACAATTTACCAATATTAAAGACCCCAAAAGTGTACCACAAAAATCTGCATAGGACCTGCATTAAAAAGAAATACAATTAACGTATTTGGCTATTGTAAGTTTCCAAATCTAACAGAATACTACATTCTGCACATCTTTGGATAAAAAGCTTTCGATTGATATAGGTTTTATTACAATTTAAGTACATTAGAGACCCTTAAAGTGTACCACAAAAATATGTATATCACCTAAAGTAAAAATATCTAAAAATTTTTATAAACTATAATTATCGAAATAAATATTTTATACCGTTCAGTAAATTTTTTAGAGAATGAACTATCGACTGGCATAAATTTTCTAAGAATTTAGGGATATTTTTATTATAAACTATAATTTATCAAAATAAATATAGTATACCGTTCTGTACATTTTTTAGAGAATGAACTATCGACTGGTGTACGTTTTCTAACTATTTAGGGATATTATAGACCCCAAAGGTGTACCGCAAATATTTTTGTAGGTCCTGCAATATAAAGATTTTATATTAATATAATAATTTGTCAAAATATATTGAATGTACTTACTATTCTGCACATCTTCAGGGAAACAACTACCGATTCGAATAGATCTTCTAACAATTTACTAATATCAAAGACCCCAAAAGTGTACCACAAAAGTTTGTGTAGGACCAGCATTAAAAAGAATTAAAATTAACATATTTGGCTATTGTAAGTTTCTAAATCAAAAAGAGTACGACATTATGCACATCTTTGGATAAAGAGCTTTCGATTGAAATAGATTAAATTACAATACCGAGACATTCGAGTACCCATAAGTGTACCACAAAAATCTGTTTAGGAACTGCAGTATAAAGATTTTAAAATAACTAGTTTAGGTGTTATTACAGAACAAATGTGATATTTGGGGGGAGAAGAAACGATTAATATAGGTCTTTTCACAATTTAGGATTACCAAAGGCAGCAAAAATGTACCACAAAAAATTGTGAAGGACCTGCAATATAAAGATTTTAAATTAACCTATTTGGCTTTTATATTCTTACCAATATAAATTGAAGAAACTTACTATACTCATCCTTGGAGGAAGAACTTTTGATAGTTAAAGATTATATTCCAATTGGGAGACACTAAAGAGCTCAAAAGTGTACCACAAACATATGTGTAGCACCTGCAATAAAAATATTTTAAATCATTATAAACTATAATTTATGAAAATAAATATTTCGTACCGTTCAGCGCATTTTTGAAAAAAGAACTATTGATTGCCCTAAGCTTTCTAAAAATTTAAGGATATTATAGACCCCAAGGGTGTACCACAAATATCTTTGTAGGACCTGCAATATAAAGTCTTTTAATTAGTTTATTTGGCTACTATAAATTACCAAAGCAAATAACAGGTGGCGCAAAAGTAACCTTTCGAGCGTATGTTAGACGCGATTGGCGGTCATCAGCTAACATCTGATGCACCGTCTGGACTTTGTACGGAAACATCTTCAAATCTTGTACCAAAATTCGCTGTAGAGACCGTCGACTGATACCCATTTGCGTAGCACGTCGTCTGGTCTATGTCGACGGCGCTTCCATGACATCCTCGGCTACAGCAGCAATATTCTCTGCAGAACGGCTACTCCGGGGTCTGCCACGCCTGGCAGCATCTCGTGTTGTGCCAGTCTCTTCGAGGCGAGCGGCTTAACGTCGCAGTGTTTCACCAGTAGGCGTTGGATGGCCAGGAAATCTGCGACGAAATTCACGTTGTGCCAAAGTCACCGACCGATTATTAAATAGTCAGCAATATTCCGCGTTCTGGAGCAGTGTAGCGTAACATTGTTTATTAACGTGTATTTCTCATGTGTTTACTACACAAATATAGATCTTAATAAAGTTTCGGGATATTAGTGAAAGCAAAAGTGTAAAACAAAAATTTGTGTAGGACTTACAAACAACTTACCAAAACAAATTAAAGAAACTTACTATACTGCACATCCTTGGGGAAGAACTTTCGATAGTTAAGGATTCTATTCCAATTTGGAGGCATTAAAGAGCCCAAGAGTGTACCACAAAAATATGTGTAGCACCTGCAATAAAAATATTTTAAATTATTATAAACTATAAGTTATCAAAATAAATATATTACACCTTTCTTCATATTTTTGAAAAAGGAACTATTGATTGCCCTAAGCTTTCTAACAATTTAGGGATATTGAAGACCCCAAAGGTGTACCACAAATATCTTTGCAGGATCTGCAATATAAATACTTTAAATTAATTTGTTTGGCTACTATAAATTACCAAAGCTACTAGAATATACTTTCAATTCTGCACATCTTTGGAGGAAGAACTGTCGATAAACATAGATCTTATTACAATTTCGGGATATTAAAGACCGCTAAAGTGCACCACAAAAATTTGTGTAGGACTTGCAATATACTGATTTAAAATTAACTCCTTTGGATAACTTACCAAAACAAATTGAAGAAACTTACCATTCTGCACATGCTTGGGGAAAGAACTTTCCAAAATTATAGATTTTATTCCAATTTAGGGACACTAGAGACCCCAAAAGTGTACCACAAAAATATCTGTAGCACCTGCAATAAAAAGATGTTAAATTATTAAAAACTCTAAGTTATCAAAATAAATATATTACACTTTTCCGCATATTTTTGGAGAAAGAAATATCGACTGGCGTAAGTCTTCTAACAATTTGGTGATATTATAGACCCCAAAGGGGTACTACAAATATCTGTGATTATTTGTCTATTATAATTTACGAAGGCAAATAGAATACACTTACCATTCTGCACATCTTTGGAAAAAGAACTGTCGATGAACATAGATCTTAATAAAATTTCGGGATATTAAAGATCCCAAAAGTGAACCACAAAAATCTGTGTAGGACCTACAACAAAAAGATTTAAAATTAACTTCGTTGACAATTGAAACTCACCAAAAACAAAATTAAATATATTTACCATTCTGCACATCTTTTGGAATATAACTATCAATTGATGTAGGTCATCTTATAAATTAGGGATTTTAAGTACCCAAAGTGTACCACAAACATTTGTGTAGGACCTGCAATATTGAGATTTTGAATTAAATTGTTCGACTAGTATAGTAGTACCGAAACAAATTGAATGTACATACTACTTTGCACATATTCGGGGGAAGAGCAATCGATTAACACAGACCTTTTTAAAATGTGGGGTTACTAAAGACTCTAAAAGTGTACCACAAAAATCTGTGTAGGACCTGCAATATATAGATTTTAAATTTCGTTGTTTTGGAAATTTACCAAAGCAAGTGGATTATATCATTAGGTACATTTATGAAAAATGAACTGTCAATTAACATAAATCTTCTGAGAATTTGGGCGTCTGAGAGGCCCGAAAAGTACACCACAATCGGATTAGGACCTGCAATATAACAATTTTAAATTTACTTGTTTGTCTATTATAACTTGGCCAAATAAATGGAAAATTTTCAATATTGTACACATCTTTGGGGAAACAACATTAATTTGTGATAGACTTTATTAACATTTTTATACATTTGTGACCCCAAAAGTGTACCACAAAAATTAGTGTAGGACCTACAATATAAATAGTTTAAATGAACTTGAACGGCGATAATAATTTTAGAACCAAACATAGTATGCCATATATATTCTGCACATCCCTGTAGATAGAATTATCGATTGACATATGTCTTCTTACAGTTTGGGGATATTTAAGACCACAAAAGTGTACCACAAAAATCTGCGTAGCGCTGATAAGGTAATTATTTTAAATTAACTTGTTTGGCTATTGAAAATTACCAACCCAAATCTAGAATATCATTCTGCACATCTTTGGAAAGAAAACTTTCCATTGCTATAGATTTTATAAAAATTTCGCGATTTTAGAGAAACCAAAAGTGTACTACAAAAAATGCGGTAGCTTAATTATTTTATAATGAATGTGTGGGGCTCGATACTAATACCAATTTTTACTTTAAGAAAAATTTCTTTGTTTTCATTAAATATTTTTTGTTCTATACTTTTTAATATTTTTATAATTACCTATTTTAATCTATATTTTTCACATTCTTCCTTTATTTACTCGTTTTTGCATTGCTTTCAATTCTATTTTATGACTATAATTTGCATTTTTGCTATTGAGTATTATTGTTTGTACTGCACGTCTGCTGCTCTTGATGTGTTTTGTAATTTACTTTAATGTCAATGTCAAGTGTTTCTTAATCAACATTCTTTTAAATATTTTTGCTGAGATAAGACGGTTATGGAAGGTTTTTTTCTTTTGTTATAATTAATGCAAATGTTTTTTTTTTGCAACTTTCTGACTAAACTCCAACAAAAGTATAAGTATATTGCAGAGTAATTATTCATTTCTTATGCCTCGTGGTTTTAGCTGTGTTTTTTGCTCTAGCAAAATATGTGTCTCATATTTCACGTTCTTTCATTAATTGCAAAAAAGCTTGACATTTTTTTTTGAGCCGAAGATAATTACAATAACTGTTATCGGGTCCCCGCAAGCATTATACATATTCATTCATCTGACAAATCATGAAGATGTTGCTGAGTGTGTTGAGGGTTTTTAGGTATGTTTTACCTATTGATAATGACATTAAAGTTTTGATTTTCTGCTCATATCAACGGAAATTAAAAATGGGAATTTTTCATTAATTTATGGGAGCTTTTTTAAGTAGAGTAGCGTGTTTTGTGATCTTGTGGGAAGTGATAAGAACATATTTGATAGTCTAAATATGGTTGTAATTGAAATGGAATGTTGTCATGTGTTTATATCAGATAGAGAGAAAAAAAGTTTTTAATTGATTTTTTCTTCCTTATCGAATTTTTTGAATGTTTTTAAAAGGAAAAAAAATTGCTCTTTATTTTCATTATTTTTTCTTCTTTAAATTACATTAAAATTCCAAAACCTTTGGGTGTTTCAAGTTTTGTCAAGTTCTGCGGTCTGCTGCCAAGTATCTTGCGTGCTACAAAAGACGAATTCAAAATAAATTTTAGTTAGGTCCTACTAGTTTTCCTATACCTATTCCTTTTGATCTTCAAGGTGTCAAGTTCTGCCGAGTGCTACCAAGACTTTTTTTCAATGCTGCTATGGCTCAAGTGGAATATATTTACTATTCTGCATATGTTTAGGGAAAGGACTAACGATTGATACAGGTTTTCTAAAGATTTGGAGTTCTCGAAGATCGCAAAAGTGTACCACAAAACTTTGTGTAGGACCTGCAATATTAAGATTTTAAATTTATTTTGCTATTATGAATTTCCTGAATAAATAGAATATATTTACTCTTCTGCTCATCTTTAGGGAAAAAATTATCGTTTGATATAGATCTTAATAAAATTTCGAGACAATATGTACCCCAAAAGTGTACCTGTGTAGGACCCGCAATATAAAGATTTTAAATTACCTATGTTGCTATTATAAATGGCCATAATAATTAGAATATACTTACTCTTTTGCACATTTTTAGGGAAAACACTATCGACTGATATGGATCTTAATAAAATTTCGGCATATTGTAGACCACAAAAATGTGCCACAAAACTTTGTGTAGAACCTGCAATATAAAGATTTTAATTTAAATTTTTCGCCTACTATAATTAGGCGTGCTATAAAAGTCCTCTGGGTGCTACCAAATATTTTTTATTGATACCGATCTTCTTGAGATTTTGGGTTCTCGAAGATCGCAAAAATATACCAGAAAAATCTGTGTAGAACCTGCAATACAAAGATTTTAAATTAACCATTCCTATAGGAATGGCCAAATAAATAGTACATATATACTATTCTGCACATCTTTAGGAAAAAAAATTATGGTTTACGTAGATATTAATAAAATTTCGGCATATTATAGACCCCAAAAGTGTACCACAAACATCTTTGCAGGACCTGCAATATAAAGATTTTAAATTAACTTATTTTGCTATTATGAATTACCAAAATATATAGAATATACTTACTATTCTGCAATTCTTTAGGGATGAAACTATCGACTGACATAGATCTTAATAAAATTTCGGGACATTATAGACCCCAAAAGTGTACCACAAAACTTTGTTTATTAGGACCTGCAATATAAAGATTTTAAATTAAATTGTTCCACAACTATAATTAGCCGAGCTACAAAAGATTTCAATGTGCTGCCAAATCATTCTTGGTAGGTCCTACATTTTTAAATTAACTTATTTTGCTATTAGGAATGGAAAATATAAATAGAATATACTTACCCTTCTGCAAATCTTTAGGGAAAAAACTATTGATTGATATAGATCTTAATACAATTTTGGGATATTATAGACCCTAAAAGTGTACCACAAAAATCTGTGTAGGACCTGCAATACAAAAATTTTAAATTAAATTGTTCTACCACAATAACTAGACGTGCTGCAATGGTTTTCATAGAGCTGCGAAGTTTTTTTTTATTGATACAGGTCTTCTTATCAATTTGGGGTTCCGCAAGTTCGCAAAGTGTCCAACAAACATTTGTGCAGGATGAAGATCTGCAATATAGAAATCTTAAATTAACTTATTTTTCTGTCATGATTTACCAAAATAAATAGAACACACTTATTATTCTGCACATATTTAGGGCAAAAACTATCGATTAACATAGAGTTCAATAAGATTTCAGGACATTCAATGCCCCAAAAGTGTACCACAGGCCCCAAAAAGGGTAGGACCTGCAATTTAAAGATTTACAATTATTTTCTTCGACTACTATAATTAGGCAAGCTACAAAGGTCTTCAGAGTACTACCAAGTTTTTTGATTGATACTCGTATTCTTGAGATATTAGGTTCTGGATTGGACTGTAGGTAAAAAAGATTTTAAATTAGCTTATTTTTCTATTATGAATTACCAATATAAATATTATATACTTACTATTCTGCATATCTTTAGGGCACAAAATATCGATTAACATAGATCTTAATAAATTTTCGAAACATTATAGACCACAAAAGTGTACCACAAAAATGTGTGTAGGACCTGCAACATAAAGATTTTTTAATGATTTTATTTTGCTATTATGAATAATAGAATATTTGTACTATTCTGCAAATCTTTAGTAATAAAACTATCGATTAACCTAGATATTGATAATATTTCGGTGCATTTTAGACCCCAAAAGTGTACCACAAAAATTTTTGCAAGACCTGCAATATAAAGATTTTTTGTAAATTAACTTATTTTGCTTTTATGAATTATTAATAAAAATGGAAAGTATTTACTACATATTATGCACATATTTAGTGAAACAATTATCGATTTACAAATATATTTTTAAAATTTCGGAACACTATAGACCCCAAAAGTGTAGCACAAAAATCTGTGTAGAATCTGCAATATAAAGATTTTAAATTAATTTGTTCGACTACTATAATTAGGCGTGCTGCAAACGATATCATAGTGTTGTCAAGCATTTTTTAGAGATTTAAAATCATGGTACACCTGGAAAAATCATATATATGTATAATGCGAAAAGGCAAACTCAAACTACTTTCTACTGAGGTCCTACATTTTCAATAATAATACTTTTCCCTTACCTATTTTCCATTAGCCGTCCAAAGTACTCCCAAGTCTATGCTGCCACATTAAGTCACAAATGGAAAAATCGTTTATTTTTCTCCAGATTAATTTAAAATAAATTTTACCTTAAGGCCTACCTACCTAGCTTTTTAAAAACAATTAAAGTCGACTTTTAATGAACTGTTTACTCTTTTGTATACCCTAAGTAATTTCATAATTTAAAATATGTTACCAAAAATGAACTTCTGCCATTTCATAACATCATTTATGACTAAGTAAACTTTTACTTTTTTGTTTCTGAAGTATCGTAAATCTAGTAAACTTTCCTCAAAAAAAAAGTAAAATCTTTAGCGCACAATAAAGATTAAGAAGGTCTTTCCCCGCACTCACCTCATTTTTAATGTTCACATTTAAATGTACATTTAAACTTTCATGTTCGCTCTGACGATGATGATGATCACACTTATTTCACTTTCATTAAGTCGGTAGTAAATTACGAGCAGTATTTTCTTGCAAAGGTCATTTGATTTAATGAATTACACTGAGCAAAAAAAATTCAAGATAAGATAAACTCTTTTGTAGTTCCTTTGAGAATGCACAATGTCATGGTAAAAGTTTACAAAAAAAAGTTATTAACACTTGCGCATGAGGGCAGGGATTATACATACTTATATTTACATTGCATTATCTTGCAAATATTGGCAAATTTTCAAAGCCATTAAAGTGTTTTATGTTTACAAAAAAACTACAAGGCAGAAAAGCTTAAGAAACTCCAAAAAAAATTCTCAAATTATGACACGTTTTGCCGGGGTCTGTAAAGGTTTTAAACCCCAAACGAAAGGAAACGAAAAGAGAAGAATGGCCAGACAGACAGACGGACATTTTAAAATGCTTTAATTTATGAGGTTTTTCTGGGAGTGAATGGAGGAGAACACCTTGGCGAAATAAAAAAAGATAAAAATGAAATCAAAAGTGACCTTATGAGGGCGTCAGTCATTATTATTATTTTTATTTACGAAATCTCCAGCATCACGTCTCTGGGGGAATTATTTTTTTCTTTGGCAAAGTAAATGATGCTGAAGATGAAGCTGATGGTGATCGCGATGTGCTGATGGTTTAGGCTTCGATATTGATGGTAATGTCGAAGATGATGATGGCAACTGGTTGGAACAGATGTTGTTTGAAGCTTGGAGTTTGGAGTCTCTGGTAACTCGTCAACCCAGCTTACAACCACGCTGCTGCTGATGATTTTGATAATGATGATAATGGATTTCTGGTGGGTTGAATGCTGTAAATATTCAGCTTAAGCATTTCCCCTCCCCTTATGAACGAAATCATCAACATCAACAGTTTGTCCCTAAGATAAATTTGTTTAAGAAACAATCTTGAATTGATAAGGAAAAGCCAGACGGACGGAAGACACATTATTCCGGCTCTGCGGCTGAACTTTCACTTTTTTCTCTGCAGCCGTTACGGCTGGCCTCTTCTTTTCTTCTGTTTGAATTTGAATTTGTTTTGTGGCAAAAGTCTGGAGACTAAGTGTGTTAACTTAGGTTCAGGTGTGGAAGATTTGAATAACAATTTTTTGTCGTTTCAAGTTTAAACCTATACACTGAAAAAATGTTTGCGTTAGCTATGAATATGATAACAAATTTTCATTTAATTTTTAAATTTATGAAATTTTTTTTGAGTTTCATTTTAAAACTATTTAATTTTAGTATAGCCAAATTTAGATTACAATTTTCTATAGATATCCATCGATTTTTTGGCTCTAGCTCAATTTTGAGACTTGCTATAATTTTTATAGCAACTCAAAATAACAGCGTTGCAAAGAATTTTTCTTATCAAAACCATAGATTGCAGCTAGGACAACATCTTCTCAGAGTAATTTATTCATATTTGGAATACAATTTTTAATAAATTCATTATACAAGTTTGAAAAAAAACATATGTATTTTTAACCAGTTATTAATTTTGGCAGAACATTCAAACATATTTTCTTAAAAAACAGATGCTGGGTCCTGCCATAATTTTTACAGCGGAAATTTTGAAGTATTTGGTAAATTATTTTAAAAAATATATATATTTAATATAATATTTTATTATAAAAAAGTAATTATACAAATGTGTCATCAACAAAAAAATTTGTCTTATGAATTTATTTAGTCGAATTTATGTTAAAATCAAGTTCAGACATTATTAGATAAAACGTTTTCTGCAGATCGCCATCGAATTTTCTTTTATAGCTCTAATTTGAGACTTGCTATAATTTTTATAGCAACTCAAAATAACTGCATTAAAAAGCTTTTGATCTATAAAAACCATAGCTTGCAGCAGGTACAACAACTACCCAAAAAAAATTATTCAAAATATCTTCCAAATTTTAATTTATTAATTTTAGAAATAAACCAGTAAGGAAAGGCTAAAGTCGGGCGGTGCCGACTATGTAATACCCTACACCACTCTCGTAATATTGAATAACTATGATATATAAATTTTTGTAAATTCTTTACATAAATTTACTTTTGGGACATTTTATACTTAAATAATACCCTGTACCACAGTGTGGTGTTAGGTATAACAACGATTGGATCTAAAGACCCAAATCGGATGAAACATATATATGGGAGCTATAGCTAATAACCGATTTTCTTCAAATTCGGTAGTTTTGGTTCATGGATCAAGAAACTCTACCATTCTAAATTTCAACACGATTGGACGTAAAATACAGCTTTTATAGGACTAAAGGGCCAAATCGGACGAAACATATATATAGGAGCTATAGCTAAATCTTAACCGATTTTCTTCAAATTCGGCAATGTTGGTTCATGGATCAAGAAACTCTACCATTCTAAATTTCAAAACGATCGGATGTAAAATACAGTTTCTATAGGACTAAAGGACCAAATCGGACGAAAAATATATATGGGAGCTATATCTAAATCTGAACCGATTTTCTTCAAGTTCGGCAATGTTGGTTCATGGATCAAGAAACTCTACCATTCTAAATTTCAAAACGATCGGATGTAAAATACAGTTTCTATAGGACTAAAGGTTCAAATCGGACGAAACATATATATGGGAGCTATAGCTAAATCTGCACCGATTTTCTTCAAATTCGGCAATGTTGGTCCATGGATCAAGAAACTCTACCATTCTAAATTTCAAAACGATCGGATGTAAAATACAGCTTCTATAGGACTAAAGGGCCAAATCGGACGAAAGATATATATGGGAGCTATATCTAAATCTGAACCGATTTCAACCAAATTCAATAGCAAAATTTCAGAACGATCGGAGTGAAATTGCGACCTGTAGTCGACGAACAACTTTACGTGGACAGACGGACGGACGGACGTACGGACGGACATCGTTAAATCGACTCAGCTAGTGATTCTGAGTCGATCGGTATACTTTAAGGTGGGTCTAGCTGTGTTATTTTAAGGTGTTACAAACATCTGCCGTGAAACAAACTTATAATACCCTGTACCACAGTGTGGTGTAGGGTATAAAAATTGTATTACATATCAACCTCATATTAATTTTGACAAAATATTTAACAATATTTTCCTTTGAAAACAGATATTTAGACTTGAAACAATTTTTATAGCAAAAATTAAGAACAAATTTAGTAAAATTATTAAAAAATAATATTTTTCTAAAAAAATATATGTTAAAAATTTATCGTTAACTAAGAATATTGTCACTAGAATTTATTTTGTCGAATTTCTGTTTAAATCAAGTTCAGAATTTTGTGGACTAAAGTTTTTCTATAGATAGTCATAGATTTTTTAGTTCTAGCTCTAATTTGAGACTTGCTATAATTTTTATAGCAACTCAAAATAACAACGTTAAAAGATATTTCTCGCATAAAAATTACAGCCTACAGCTATTACAACAATTTCTTAAAAAATATTATTTAAAAAATCTTCAAATTTTTAATTTATTACATTTGCGATTAAAAAAGCCGATTTTAAAGCATTTATTAATTTTAACAAAATATTCAATCACATTAATCACAGAAAATAACGGATTTTGAGACTTGCTATAATTTTTAAAGTAGAAATTAAGACCAAATTTCGTAAAAGTATTAAATTATTAACTGAAGCATACTTTTTTAAGGAAATATATGATAAAAATGTATCACTAGCAAAGAAATTTGTCACAAAAATGTATTTTGTCAAATTTACGTTTAAATGAAGCTCAGACATTTTTATATTAAGATTTTTCTATACATAGCCACCGATTTTTTTGCGCTAGCTCAAATTTCAGACTTGCTATAATTTTTATAGCAACACAAAATAACTACGTTGAAAGGCATTTTTTCTATAAAAACCATAGTTTGGAGTGGTTACAACAATTTCACAAAGAATTTTGTTCACAATTTCTTGCAGTTCTAATAAAATTAGATAAAATATCTCAGTGTATGGGAAAATATTTAATGAAAAATATTTCTTTTATTTAATGAACAATATTTTTCCCAGTGTACGCGCACTGCTTGCCCCCCGATTTAAATGCATGACGAAATAATGACTTTTCAAATCTTCCCCACGCACTCATCATTTGTTCAAAATTCACTTTCATTTGCTGTCGATGGATGCAGAAAGAAATGCAATCAATGATTCTGGTATTTACCTATACTTTCGTGTACAATTACATTTTAATTTTTTCTTGTATTGTGAAATTGAAAAATCTCTGTTTTCCCTAAATTTTATTTAAGATCTATCTTTGAATGATAAGAAGAAAGAAACAAATTAACAAACCTTCACTAAAGAAGAGGAAAAAAATAATAAACAAAATAAAAATTAATGAAAAGTCATTTTGTGGTGTTTATTTTTTCTTTACTTTTTTGAGATAAACCACAAAGAAAATTATCACCATCAAGACAACAAAATAAATAAAGAAACACGTTTTTTGTTGAATTTTCAATGGGACATCTGTTAAAATTGTTTGCTTCCATAAAAATTACCGTTGACCTTTTTAAAAAAATCTCACAACAGACGTATAAACCATTGGAGAGGAGTCGTTTTGTTACAGGGAAATTGAATAAAAAACCACAATATCGTTTTGCATCTCATTTTTTACTTAATCAACATATTCATTATGATAAAAGCTGTACACAAATTTGATTGTTGTTTAAATTTAGTACAAGTATTTTAAGATTAAACTTTTTCCATAGATAGCCATCGAAATTTTTGTTCTAGCTCTATGTTGAGATTTGCTATAATTATTATAGCAACTCAAAGTAAAGGCATTAAAGGGTATTTATTGTACACAAATCATAGCTTGCAATTTGTACAACAATTTCTCAAAGAATAGAATCAAAATTTCTTCAAATTTTGAATAAATTACTTTTTATAACGTTATGAAAAAAAAATTGTTATACAAATTTATTTTGTGGTATTTCTGCTTGAAATTAAATGAGATATACTCGTATTTATATTAAATATTTTCTTTAGATACCCATCGATTTTTCTTTTCTAGCTCTAATTTAAGACTTGCTATAATTTTTATAGCAACTCAAAATAAGGGCGTTAAAGGGTTTTTCTTTTACAAAAATCATAGGTTTGTAATTTGTACAACAATTTCTCAAAAAATTTTCTTAGAAATTGCTTCCAATTTTGAATAAATTACTTTTTATAACATTATGAATAAATTGAATTAATTACTTTGTCACACAAATTTATTTAGTCGTATTTTTGTATAAACTTAAAACATATATATTTACTTTAAACAGTTTCTATAGAAACCCATCGAAATTTTTGTTCTAGTTTCATTTTGAGACTTGCTATAATTTTTATAGCAACTCAAAATAAAGGAGTTAAAATGAATTTCTCCTATCCAAACCATAGAGGACAGACACTAAAACAATTTTTCACAAAAAATTTTCAAATTTTATTTGTCACTTTTTATATATCACGAATAATGTATATTTTATATATAAAAAAAATTATTTTTTAGTACAATTTTAGTTTTTTTTTTCGGAATTTAAAAAAATTCTGATTTTATTTTCTTAACACCCCAATTATGTAACTGATATTTAAAATGCAGCCGTTGATTTTTTTTGCTCTAGCTCTTAGTTGAGACTTGCTATAATTTTTATAGCAACTCAAAGTAAAGGCATAAAGGGTATTTCTTCTACACAAATCATAGTTTTGTAATTTAAACTACAATTTCTTAAAAAATTTTGCAATTTTTTTTTCCAGTTTTGAATAAATTACTTTTTATAACATTATGAAAAAATTAATTTATCATACAAATTTATTTTGTCGTATTTTTGTTTATAATTTAAACAGATATATTTACATTAAACATTTTCTATAGATACTCATCGACATTTTTGTTCTAGTTCTATTTTGAGACTTGCTATAATTTTTATAGCAACTCAAAGTAAAGGCGTTAAAGGGTTTTTCTTTTACAAAAATCATAGGTTTGTAATTTGTACAACAATTTGTACAACAAATTTTGTTAGAAATTGCTTCCAATTTTGAATAAATTACTTTTTATATTAAAAAAAATTAATTTTTCATACAAATTTATTTTGTCGTATTTTGGTTTAAAATTGAAACAGATATATTTACATTAAACATTTTCTATAGATACTCATCGACATTTTTGTTCTAGTTCTATTTTGAGACTTGCTATAATTTTTATAGCAGACTCAAAAAATGGGTGTTAAAAGATATTTATCCTATCAAAACCATAGTGGACAGACACCAAAACAATTTCTCACGAATTTTTATCAAATTTTATTTGTCACTTTTTATTTATTGGGAATAATGTATATTTTATATAAAAAGAATTAGTATAGGTTTAGTTTTTTTTCGAGATTTATAAAATAAATTTGTCATACAGTACTAATTTGTTGTATTTTTGTTTAAACTTAAAACAGATATATTTACATTAAACATATTCTATAGATACCCATCGAAATTTTTGTTCTACTACTATCTTGAGACTTGCTATAATTATTATAGCAACTCAAAGTAAATGGCTTAAAAGGCATTTTTTATCAAAACCATAGTAGGCCGATAGTAGAACAATTTTCCATAAAATATTTTCAAAATTTGTGTGTAATTTTTTTATATATTAGGAAAATTTATATTTTCTTTAAATTTCCGACACAAAAATTTGCTTTCTATGTTGTAGTTATTTTTGGAATATTTAAAATATTGTTATTTTATATTCTTTACAACCTTAATTACCCCCACTGTTATTTAAAATACGTTTGCTGCTAAACTGGCATCATGAAGATTGGAATTTCATAAGTCTCTTAACGGAAATTATAAGTTATATTACATATGTACTCGTATGTTACCATAACATATTGCAAAATACTTACAATGATTTTCATACAACCACCTAAGCTGTTCACTGACCTTTTCCGCTTTTTTTAACAATAATTTCTAGAAACCAGCAATTTCGAAAACCTTCTTACATGACTTTGGGGAATTTCCTAATATTATAGTAGCATTAGAAGAAAGAAAAGAAAAAAACAAGTCTACAATTTTAATCTAATTAACATATAACACCATAACCAACTACACTGAAAGGCGGCTAAGAAGAAAGTCTGCAAGACTAGCAAAATATAAGATAATAAAGAAAAATAGAAAAGAAAAAAAACAATAAAAGAAATTTTTACAAATTACAATTTAATAGGCCGTCATTAGCAACAAAATGTGAGAATTGAAATAAAGACAAAACAAAATTTACCCAAAAAAAGAAGAAAAAAATTAAAAACATCACGTTTTCTTCTTATTTTGAAATTTCGCTAAAAGAACATATTCTTTGAATCTGGCAATTTTATGATACTCGTATTTTTAGACGTTTTTTGTACTTTTTCTGTAATTTTTCAAAAACCTTTTAATTTTTGTTCGCTCTTTCTGAAGTCTTCTCTGATTTCTTTAAATGGTCATTCAGTAAAGATAAATATTGTATAAAATGCCGTTTAGCTATATGATACCTTTTTAATTACAAGCCTTTGTAAGTTGCGCATGCGCAAGCGCAACTCTTAAAAATCTTATTGTTGGTGTAAGATAATTGTTATTTCGTTTTGTGTTTCTGAAAATGTCTTAATGTTTTTCACTTTGTATGGTTATTCATAGCAATGACGTTTCCATAAAAGGAAATTCCTGTAAAATAAACAATTCAACGTATAAGGAAAGACGGACGGACAGACAAATGGACAAATAGTTCTTAGCGTATATATTTCACTTATTGTCTGCTGGTGAATAATCTGGGCAAAAGACAAAGGAAGCGAATTCTGTTTATTCTCAGATTATGACAGTAAATTTGTAAATAATTTGTGTAATCTTGAAACAAAGAAACTGCTTAATTAAATTTCAACAAAACCAGAAATCTAGAGGAAATATTTTTTTAAAGATAAGGAAAGAGGATTTAAATTTAAAAAAAAAAATAAAGCTGTGCATAATTTGTGGCACACTTTTTGGCACTCTAGGGCCATACAATTTTGGTATATTCAATATAATTTTAAAGCTCTTTTTCCAACAATGTGCAGCTTTAGACATTCATATATGTATGTATGTGATAGTTACTATAATAGTGGCGTAAGTGAATGTAAAAACAAAGGCCTTATCTTTTTTTTAAATCCCTCCACAAATTGTGGTACACTTTTTAGGCCTTTAGTGCCTTTCAATTTTTATAAGTTTTACATCATTGGAAAGCTTGTTTGCCTAAGATGTACAGGGTTTTGCATTTACATATGTAATGATCATTTCAGTAGTGGAGTGAGTGAATGTTTAAAAATTGAATTTATACATTATTAAAAGTTCTGCAGTATTTGTGGTACACTTTTGGAAACTTTAGGGCCAACCAATTTCGATCAACTGTATATCAATGGAAAGCTTTTATTCCAAAGATGTGCAGAAATGCACTCGGACTTACGTGAGGGAGACTTCATTAGTGTTGTAAGTCAGTGTACAAAAAATCGAATTTCTATTTTTAAAAGCCCTACATAATTTGTGGCACATTTTTCGAGACTTTTGATCCATTAAAATCTTATTAATTATATATCAATGGAAAGCCTATTTTCCAAAGATGTGCCGATCGTCACAAGAATAATGATTTTAGCTCATCTTACGAAATCACATATTTTTTCTTTGATCTCCAAAGATGTGCCGATAGTTACAAGAATAATGATTTTTTTGAATTGTGGTACACTTTTTAGGCCTTTAGTGCCTTGCAATTTTCATAATTTCTATATCATTGGAAACCTTTTTTGTCCAAGATGTGCAGGGTTATGCACTTGTATATGTAATGGTCATTTCAGTAGCGGAGTGAGTGAATGTTTAAAAATCGAATTTATATATATTTAAAGTTCTGCAGTATTTGTGGTACACTTTTGGGATCTTTAGGGCCAAACAATTTCGATTAGCTGTATATCAATGGAAAGCTTTTATTCCAAAGATGGACAGAAATGTACTCTGGCTGACGTGAGGTAGACTTCATTAGAGTTGTAAGTCAGTGTACAAACAATCGAATTTATATTTTTAAAAGCCCTGCACAATTTGTGGTACACTTTTCGAGACTTTTATTCCTCAAAATCTTATTATTTATATATCAACTGAAAGCATCTTTTTCAAAGATGTGCCGATAGTCATTAGAATAATGAGTTTAGTTCATTTTAGGAAATCACATGTTTTTTCTTTGATCTCCAAAGTTGTGTCGATAGTCACAAGAATAATGATTTTTTTGAATTGTGGTACACCTTTTAGGCCTTGCAATTTTCATAGGTTCTACATCAGTGGAAAACTTTTTGGTTCAAAATGTGCAAGTTTTGCTCTTGTATATGTAATGGTCATTTCAGTAGCGGAATGAGTGAATGTTTAAAAATAGAATTTATACATTATTAAAAGTACTGCAGTATTTGTGGTACACTTTTGGGATCTTTGGGGCCAAACAATTTCGATTAACTGTATATCAATGGAAAGACTTTATTCCAAAGATGTGCAGAAATTCACTCTGACTCACATGGTGGACAGAGCATTAGTGTTGTAAGTCACTGTACAAACAATCAAATTTATATTTTCTAAAAGCCCTGCATAATTTGTGGTACATTTTTCGAGACTTTTGATTCCACATCTTCTTATTAATTATATATCAATGGAAAGCTTCTTTTCCAAGTATGTGCCGATAGTCAAACGAAAATTGATGTTAGCTCATCTTACGAAATCACATATTTTTCTTTGATCTCCAAAGTTGTGTCGATAGTCACAAGAATAATGATTTTAGCTCATCTTATGAAATCTCATATTTTTTATTTGTGACGTCATATCTGGGTACATCTTTCATCAAAATAAGGGGAATCTTTTTATGGCCGTTTTATGCTGTATCTGTAATCTTTTCATTAACTCTTAATTAAAGCTTAAAGAAACCGAAAGTTTATTTAATAACATAATTGTTTTTTTTATAAATTTCTCATTAGCTCCAAAAAAAACCCTACTTCCAAACAAAACGCAAAACGGTTTTATCCCCTCCAAAAATTGACCGTGATTTCGGCTTAGGCTTTAATCATAAATCTTATTGCCACTCGCGGTAATTAAATAGCAATTAATCATCGGCGAATAAAAAAACGCCACATGACTTCCATCAAAATATTTTAATTCGGAAATGATGATTTTTTTGTTGGTAGACAATCTTTTTCGGAAATTTTTTCATTTTCTTTTTTGCAAATTAAGTTTTGAGGTAACTTTTTTTGCAATAAAATCCCGCATAAATTATGTATGTTATTATTTTACTCATTTGCTCTCTGTGCTTTGTTTGGAAAATGTTCGCATATATTTCAATTAAAATCAAATCAAATGATTTTTTTTTGGAAAATTTCAACTTTTTTGTGGAGCTATAAAATAGGTCAAAATTTGTTTCTTAGTGGGTCATTCAGGCAATAGCATGTTTATGCGTTTCAGATTTGGAAAGAACAAACTTATGAATTTTTGTCAATACATAAAAATTAAATTAAATCATTTAGGGCCCTATTCATAAAAACTTAATGAAGGTTTGAAGAACGGTTTAGCAGTGTTAAAGTGTTCTTCAAACCTTCATTAATTGTTTATGAATATGGCCCTTAATTTTTGATATGATGAAATCGAAGCGAAAAATAAGAAATATATCAATTGAAAAATTTGCATAATTTTTTATTTATTTTTCTTAAAAAAAACTAGCTCAAAAGCGTTGTAAATCGCCTCACCTCTGTTTTCTTTTCTTTAAAGCCAATTTAACACAAATTTTTGACAATACATTAAAACTAAATGAAATCTTTTACTCTTTGATATGATTAAATCCAATCAAAAAAAATATATATCAATTGAAAAATTTGCATAATTTTCTTATTTAATTTTCTTCAAAAAAAAAACTCTCTCAAAAGCGTTTTATATCGCCTCACCTCTGTTTTCTTTGCTTTAAAGCCAATTTAATGAAAAATCAACAATGATTTGGATTTTTTCTCTTCTCTTTACAATTTTTTGTATTAATATTTTTCTGTTTTGTTTATTGCCTTTTCTTTGAATATTCAATAAGTAATTTTTATGCCATATTTTGTTTACCAAAAAATCATTTATTGTTTCTTTTTGTTATTGTTTAGTTTTTTTCTTTGATATTTGCTTTGGTTTTGGGAGTTGGTCCGAAGAATTGTTTGTTTGTTTCGTTTTTTTTTTTGTAAAAAAATAAGTTATGTAATTTTTTCTCATGGCTTTGTTTCAATTAATAATCAAAATGTTATGATATTTTCATAGAAAGGAATGATATGTTGAAAAGCAATAGGCGAAAGAGTTTTGTGTAGTTATCGTAACGAAAGCAATTCGTTATGGCTGCTGTAATACTCACTTGTATTGCGAAAGCAGTGGCTTTCTTTACAGTTGAGCATTAAAAACGCTTTACACCTTACGCTTAATTATATTCCATTTTTAATCTGAATTCAATTACCAAGCTGAGCTTTCAAAAACAATTTTACAGAAAAACTACAGGTTTTTGATATAGATAGTGCGTTGGGCGCCATTTTGTAGATTTATAGAATACCAATTTACAATATTTCATCTTTGATTTGGGATATCAAATTTCCTCAACGTATTATACAAGTTGTAAATGTCAGAAAAGTCAGCATTTTCCATTCAAGAAGTTTCTCTCTGCGTTGGGCGCCATTTTGTGACAATATTCACATTTAAAGTTACACCTTTTAGAGACAACCTTGATGAATTGAAAAATTCACCCTATACCATTTTGTTGCCTACAAACAAAAAACCTCTTTTGCCAATGGGATTTCAGCCGCAATTAATTTTTGTGTCAGTTAAGTACGCCTCTTTTCTTTTTAACCTGTACAAAAAATTCCAGAAACCCTAACACATGTTCGCTAGAATTTCTAACAAAATAAATTTGCGCAACATGAAACCGAATTAAGGCTATGACATCTCATGCCACTTACAAAGGCTACATGAAACAGAAAATTAATCTCTTTAAACTAAAAATTGTGGCCTTCAACATTTTTGCAAAATTCTTTAAAAACATAAAATTTACACACTTTGCACAATACCAGCTCGTAAATGGGAATGGCAAGTACTTCAACTTTTTTATGAAAAAGGTTACACCAAATGCCTACCTGCTAAAGGAAATTCCCGAAGCAACAAAAGACAGGTTGAAGATACAAAATGTATACTATAGAAGAATATTAGAAATTGATACTTTTTGGCAAGAAATTTAATTCATGAAGTAAAATGCGTTCTTTTTAATCCCTAGGAAACTCCCAATTCCATACAAAATAATTTTGTTTTAGTTTTTCCGATCTTTTTCAAAACCAGAGTCTCTACGGGAGACCACCCACAATGCTTAGTCGTTTTAGGATTTATTCTTCTTCATTTTCTAAGCTAATCCCAAATCTCACTACTGAAGGCCACCGCCGTTGTTTTAGAATTTAAAGTGTCATCTGGTTTAGGTTGTTCGTATTCAAACAAAGGTCATTTGTTTTTCTAGTTTAGATTTGAACAACACACACCCACCTTTTGTTTGAAACACGTTCCCTTCAATCCACCTACCTATCTTCAAATCTATTTATAAAGCCTAATGAATTGGGTCGTAAATTTCAAATAAATATACCAAATGAGCGAAGAAAGCATCTTTTGTTCTATATAAACTAAATTATTATCTTTCAATTTTAGAAAATTAGAAATAAAGTATCGATTTTGACTATTTAAAAGATATTTGATATTCTTTTGATATTCAAAATGTGGGTATATTTGGATATAAATATTAATTAGATTTCTTTCAAATTTTGTAGAAATTTGAGAGCTAAAAATTATTTTAATATAATTTTGTAAAGAAAGAATATATCTATTTTTAGAGTTCTTTCTTCAGTCTCAATTCTTCTTGAAAATGACCACAATTTTAATACACAAAAGTGTAATTATATTGTAATTTGTTCGACTGTTGGGCGCCATTTTATAGTAACTCGATTTTAGGTTTGTGTGAGAAAATATTCTCAACAGATTGTACAATACATAAATAACAAAAACGCTCAATGATCTGCATTACCAGATTTGAAATCACGGTGATTTTAAAATCACCGGCGACTTAACATCACTTTTGGATTTCGAAATCACCCGAACATATTTCGAACAATCTTTTTTGGGAGGCTATGAATAATAAACCGGGCGATTTCGAACTCTAACAGTGATTGTAAGTCGCCGGTGATTTTAAAATTACCGTGATTTCAAATCACCTTGCTACAGAACAGACCCGTATGTCTTTGCGTTGGGCACCATTTTATGGTATCTCAATTTTCGATATCATATTTCAATTTCACAAAATTGTAATAAAGGTATTCGAACTAAATTTATCAATTTCAAAATTATTTTTTTCTTCATAATCAATTTTAATTGGCTTCTTTAAAATTTTAGAGAAATTTAAACTTTTTTAAAAGAAAATTTTAAATTTCTCTGCAAAATATCATAGATGTAAATTAAAAATCCTCATCACAGTTTTAATACACAAAGGTGTAATTATGTTGATATTTGCCCGTCTGTTGTACGCAATACACTTTAAAACAGTTTAAACAATACAAAAATAACAAATTATCGAAAATCAAGATACCTTAAAATGTCGCCCAATGCCATTTGGTTTTCGATAATTCTTCATCGGTTCGTGAGAGAAATAACAAAAATGATTGATAACCTGCATTAACAGGATTTGACTTTGCATTGGGCGCCATTTTAAGGTATCTCGAATTTCAATACTTCATCATGCTTTTGGGAGTGACAATGTTCTCAATATGTTACACAATACATCTATATATATAAAAATGGAAAAATGTTTGTATGTTTGTATGTATGTATGTATGTATGTATGTATGTATGCTATAGACTCTGAAACCACTGGACCGATTTTATTTGTTTTTCTTTTGTTTGAAAGGTTCTTTGTCAGAGATGGTTTAGGGGAAAAAAATTTTGGAAAAATGTGGGCGGGGCAGGAGTAGGCGTGACTTAAAATCCGATTATCTCAAAAAGTGTTGACCCTAGAAGAACGAAATTTGGAACACACGTTAGTGGAGTTATTTTTTAAATCTTCAATAAAAATGGACGGAATCGAAAAACTGATATCTGGGGCAACGAAGTGGACCGGGTCCAGCTATAAATAATAAAAATGCTCAATAATTTGTATTACAAGAATATGTCTTTGCGTTGGGCGCCATTTTTTTAATATCTCGCTATTCGATATCACTTTTAAATCTTACCAAATAGTTACAAAGATATTCGAAATACATTTATCAATTTCAAAGTTATTTTAAATTCAAAACGCGAGTATGTTGGATATAAATTTTAATTCGATTTCTTTAAAATGTATCGAAAATTAAAACCTACGGGTAGAAATTGTTTAAAAGAAAGAATATATCACTTATTTTATTTGTGTCTTTTTTCAGTGTCAATCTTCTTCTAGAAAATATTAACGATTTATTCGAAGAGAAACCTCGAAAATCTTCATCAGGGTTTTTATTTAAAGAAGTATTGTTATTTTGCAATTGGTCCGAATGTTGGACGCCATTTTATAGTATCACGAATTTATATACATACTACTTCATAGGTTTATGATAGAAAATGTTTGTAACAATTTATAGAAAACATAAATAACAAAAATGCTCCATAACCTGCATTAACAGGATTTGTCTATTCGTTGGACGCCATTTTATGGTATCACAATTTTCGATACTTCTTCATCGGTTTGTAGGAGAAAATATACTCAAACAATACATAAATAACAAAAATATTCATTAGTCTGAATTAACAAGATTAATTTTTGCGTTGGGCGCTATTATCTCTTATCCGTTTTCCGATACTTCTTCAACGGTTTGTGAGAGAAAATATTCTCAACAGTCCAAACAATACATAAATAATAAAAGTGCTCTATAACCTTCATTAATATGGCTTGTCTTTTCGTTGGGCGCCATTTTTTAGTGTCTCGATTTTCTATACTTCTTCGTAATTTTTGCGGGAATAAACTTTCTTAGCAGTTTATGCAATACATAAATACTCAATAGCCTACATTAACAGAATTTATCATTGCGTTGGGCGCCATTTTATAGTAACTCGATTTTCAATCCTTCATCATGGTTTTGATGGTGAAAAATGTCTCTATATATTAAACAATATATAAATAACAGAAATGCTCGATAACATACATTAACCGAATTTATCTTTGCGTTGGGCTCCATTTTATTAGAAAACTGAATACCGGCTTATATTTCATAATTGTTTTTTTAACAAATTTAAAATTGATAATACCAGACGTCAATAACAGGATTAAAAGTTATTGTATGGAACCCCAATTTTCAAATGCCGCTATATATATTGGGTGCCAGTTTATAGAAAGAACATTTTCTGAATTTACGAGAAATTAAATCCTTAAAAAAACCCTAAAATATATAGGTCACATTAAAACTCCAAATTCTGTTTTGACATGGCATTTACCAAGTTGGGCGCCACCAATATCCAAAATTTCATATGAGGTTTTTCAAAGATAACATCTTAAAGAGGTTCAATTAGACGTAAATCACATACAAATTTAAATGATGCATTCATCTGACTTTTACCACGTTGGGCGCCATTATATGAAATCCGGATTGTTTATGTTTCGCAGCTACATCGTCAGAGGACGACTTATAAATTGATCTTATCATATTGATCAATCTACACAAAATATTCAGCTTAGGAATTTAAATGATGTATATGCACGTCGGGCGCCATTCTATAGAATTTCGATTTCCAGAATTTAATAGTCAATTTAATAGAAAATAAGTTCAACACCGTCTACGGAACTTTAATGACACGAGGCTCATAATTATGGATACAAATGCTTGGTCTCTACGTTGGGCGCCATTATATGAAATCCGGATTGTTTATGTTTCGCAGCTACATCGTCAGAGGACGACTTATAAATTGATCATACCAGACGCAATCTACACAAAATATCCAGATTAGGAACTTAAATGATGTATGTGCACGTCAGGCGCTATTCTATATAATTTCGATTTCCTGAATTTAATAGTCATATTAGGCTCATAATTATGGATACAAATGCTTGGTCTCTACGTTGGCCGCCATTTTGGTGGGTCATTTTGTGGTATTTCGGTATATATTAATTCGTTTGTCAAAAAATTCTAAAATTATCCCCAAAATGTGTAAAATTACAAACCATTAATATTATTTGTCGTAAGTTGGACGCCATTTTATAGATTCCCTGTATTTCATCATAAATTTATGAGAAAAAGAATAACATCAGACTATCTTTTGCGTAAATGTTATACACTATTTTTGCTCTGGTTTTACATCATCTGCTTTTACGTTGGGCGCCATTCTCGAAAAATTTAATTTACGACATTTCGTCGGTTACATATATTTCTCAACAGATGCTAAATGCATAGGTAAAACAAAAAAATCGGAATAACATGGGGATTTCGTTTCTGGAAAAATTCTGCATTTTCTTTGCACTTTCTCAGCTGTTACAAGATGTATAGGTAAAACAAAAAATATGAATATAATGGCGATTTCGTTTCTGGAAAAAGTGCTGCATTTTCTTTGCACTTCTCCCGTAAACTGATATTTTCCAACACATTTTGGAAATATGAAAATTGGAGCTAAATTCGACTACAACATTTCAACTTAAAAGACGCAAATATTTTCTAGAATTTCACGTCGACAGGACAAAATTTTTTCCAGAATTGAAATCGCCATAAGAGAACTATCACACGTTGGGCTCCATTTTATGATACACAAATCATCAGCGGTCTATGAGTGAACCATTTCCTTAGTAACGTGAATGATATAAAACACCTGGCTTCAAATTTAAATGGCATTCTATTACTTTGGGCGCCATTTCATGGTATCTCGATTCTTCATTCTATCACTGGTTAGTAAATAACATCATTCCCAACAGCTCCAGGAAGGCATAGATGATATAGTTATAGTTATCGATGAGGTTAGAGAATTTTCTAAACAGATGCTGCAAAAATTTTAGGTTAAAGTAATAAATATCTGCATTTTTCTAAACAGATGCTACAACAAGTTTAGATAAAACAAATAAATATCTGCATTTACTCGTATAGGGACTACCACACGTTGGACGCCATTTAAAGATAATTAAATCATCATCGGTTTATGAGTGAAATGATAAGAAACTCTTGGTTTAGAATTGTAGTGACTTTATGTTGGGCGCCATTTCAAGGCATCTTCAGCTTTCTCAAGAGCACCCTAACAAAAAGGCATATAGGCAGGTTTTGGCTTTAAATAGTATTCCTTTATAGAAAGGTCGGTAATGTTTTGGAACAACATAAGTAAGTTTTAATTAATATACAAACTGCAGGTGTTGAATTGTCTGCCTGTATGTTGGGCGCCATTTTATAAAATACCAATTTTCAGTATTTCTTTGGCTATTTATCAAATAATAAATTTATAAATGGGGAGTTATAATTGACACAAAACTGTAGGTTCTGTATTTTTCTAATCTGAATTCAATTTTCAAACTGAGCTTTCAAACCCAAAATTATCGAAACACTGCAGGGGTCGGATTTAGATAGTGTGTTGGGCGCCATTTTGGGAATTTCCGTTATTGTTCATTTCTTTAGTGATTTTTGAAAGAAAAACTCGTAATTCCTTAAAAAAAGTAAATGACATAGAAACTCTTAGTTTTGTATTTGTCTGCACGTTGGTCGCCATTTAGGATATGCACAATTTGGGTCTATTATTTTTTATTTTTGAGTGAAAAAAGTCTAACAAATCATTCAAAACATAAAAATTGCAGGTTGGGCGCTATTTTATAATAATCCCAGTTTTCAATATTGTCAATGAAGAGTTTCTAACAGGATTGACTTAAGATGATTTGAATTTAAATACTTTGAAAAATTAAATTCAAATTTTTGATTAATCAAGGAATTTTTGTGGTACACTTTTACGGTGGTTAGTGCCCCTAAATTGTAATAAGTCTTATACTATAACAACTACTACTACTACAAAGATGTGCAGAATCATATTCTTAAATTACTTGCTTAAACTGAAGTACCAAAAACGCGTTCATCAACAAATACAATAATTGGCCTACTCGAATTTTTGTGGTACACTTTGACGTTTTTTAATACCTTTAAATTCCATAGAAGTTTATATTAGCCGAAAGCAATTTTTCCAAAGATGTGCAGCCTCTTACGTTCTTAATTAATTTTAGAAAATTTCAATGCCAAAAAAAACTTAATTCAAAAATGTTAATAAAATGTACAGATGAAGCACACATTAGTTTTGTTGCTTCTTTAAATGCGCGAGAAAACAAGAGATGAGTAATTTTTTTTTTTAGAGTGAGAGAAATTGAAAGCAGTATTTTAAGAATGAGCATGAAAATACTTTCGAATTTGCAGTGGTACGAAATTAACATCACGAACAACATTTCTATCCACTGTGCACCAATGCTTCTGTTCTTAAAACCCACAAAAAGTTACCGATCCATTTAACATACATATTTTATCTGTAACTCACACCAATTAACATTATGTTTCGAATTTTAAAAACCATTGAGAAACCCTTAATCGTTACAAGATTTATTTATTTAACAAATTAACAAAATATGTAACTAAAGTACTTGTTCATCCAACAGTGCGTCCGTCTGTCTGTCTGACTGTTCTTTGGTACTGTAATGTTTATTTATTTGAAGTCAATATTGATAAAAATGCATTTTTATGTTGTCTTGACTCTCGACTTGTTTAAAGTGTTTAATTAAACACGACTACGCCGACGACGACGACGAAGTGAATGTCTTTAGAACGGAAAAGGCGACCTTAATTTCCTATTTAAATAATAAAGACCCCATAAACAATGAATTGGTAGTAGCAGAAAAAAAGCCAAAAACCGGGGAGGGGGCAGGAAAAGGGGTATTAGGAAACCCAACATTAAAAATATATTAGAATTAGAATTAGCGGTAGTGAATAGAGGTAGTCAGACAGTAGTAAGTGAGTGAGTGGGTAACTTATATACTCGTACCTATTCTCTTGAAGTGTGAAGTGTTTAATTAAATACGTTATTTCCTGTAAATTTAAAAAAATTCAAAAAACTCTCAGTTGCCCCTGGAAGTTTTATTATTTATAGATGAGAAATTTTCCCCTAGTGCCTCTAAAGTTTTATATAATTATTTTTTCGGCATCTTACTTAGAAAAAGAATAAACTTAATGACAAAACGCCGTTAGGCGGTTTGGGAATTTCCAAAATCGGAAATCACGTGTGTGTAAATGAATGGCCCTAAAAAATGTTGGTAATTATTTTCCTTTCCATTTCATTAATAATAAACTTGAAAATTTGTATACCATTGGATTAGCAAACAGAAATAATTATAGAGGCAAGGTTAGAATACTATCATTAATTATTTGGTAGCTAATACTTATAAGACACGGACGGACAGACATGTTTGTAGCATCTAAAAACGTTATAATTTCATTTTTTTTTAAATAACGTTTCTTGATATTTATATATATTAAAGTAAATTAAATATGAAATTCTGCACAACAGTGGATGGGAAGCTTTTTATTAGCGAAAATTTAATAACAATTCGAGGGCACTAAGGACCCTAAAAGTGTACCACAACAACTGGAGTAGGGTAATTAAAATTATAATTTAATTTTTTTGAAATAAAGTTTTTGGCTAATTTTATCAACTGAAACAAACAAAGGATATATCACTGCACATTTCTGAAACAGGTGCTTTCTATTGATATACACTTTATTTCAATTCGAGGGTACTAAAGACTCTAAAAGTGTACCACAAAAACTGGAGTAGGGTAATTAAAATTATACTTTCATATATCTAAAACAACGTTTCTGACTACTTTAATTTGTTTAAGTAAATTAACATACATCATATATATATCTGCACATTGCTGGGAAGAGAGCGTTCTACTGACATATATCACACAATTCGAAGTCACTAAGTACCCTAAAAGTGTACCACAAAACCTCGAGTAAGGTACAACATTATATCTTCATATTTTTTAAACAACGTTTCGGGCTAACTACATTTATTTAAAAAAATCAACGATATAACTCTGCACATTTCTTGAAAAGGAGCTTTCTACTGCTATACAATTAATAACAATTCGAGGGCAGTAAGTACCCTAAAAGTGTACCACAAAAACTAGATTAGCGTAATCAACATTATAATTTAAACTTTTTGAAATAATGTTTCATGCCATTTAAATTTACTTTAGTAAATCAGCGAAATATCTCTGCACATTTCTGGAAAATGCGATTTATATAGCTATACCTGTTATTACTATTCGAGGGAACTAAGTACCCTAGAAGTGTACCACAAAAACTCGTGAGGGGTAAATGACATTATAATTTCAAATTTTTTGAAAAAACGTTTCAGGCTATCTACATTTAATTTAGTAAATTATCGACATATCCCTGCACATTTCTGGAAAATAAGCTTTCTATTGATATAAAGTTTATTACAATTCGAGGGCACTGTGCACCCTAAAAGCGTACCAGAAAAACTCGGGTAGACTAAAAACTAGTATAATTTCATATTTTTTAAATAACGTTTGGGGCTATCTAAATTTTTTTAAAGTAAATTAACGATATATCTCTGCACATTTGTGGAAAAGGAGCTTTATACTGCTATACAGTCAATTTCAATTCGAGGGCACTAAATACCCTCAAAGTGTACCACAAAAAATCGAATAACGTAAATACACAATAATTTCATGCTTTTTCCAAATAACGTTTCTGGAAACTTTAATTTATTTAAGTAAGTTAGCGATATGTTAACACATAACTGAAAAAGGGTATTTTTATTGATCCTTATCTATTACAATTCGAGGGTAATAAGTACCCCAAAAGAGTACCACAAAATTTGTATAAATATACTGATTTTTTCAAATATTCAATTGAAGTAAATGAAGGATACGAGTCTGCACACCAGTGCATAAAGAGCCTTTTATTGACGCAAATTTAATAACAATTCAAGAGCACTAAGGAACCTAAAAGTGTACCACAAAAAACTGGAGTAGCGTAATTAACATTATAATTTCAACTTTTTGAAATAACGTTTCATGCCATTTAAATGTACTTTAATAAATAAACAATATATCTTGCACATTTCTGGAAAAGGAGCTTTCTATTGATATACAGCTTATTACAATTCGAGGGCACTCTGCACCCTAAAAGTGTACCACAGAAACTCAAGTAGAGTAGAAACCAGTATAATTTCACATTTTTTAAATAACGTTTGGGGCTATCTAAATTTGTTTAAAGTAAATTAACGATATATCTCTGCACATTTGTGGAAAAGGAGCTTTATACTGCTATACAGTCAATTTCAATTCGAGGGGACTAAATACCCTCAAAGTGTACCACAAAAAATCGAGTAGCGTAAGTACACTATAATTCCATCATTTTACAAATATCATTTCTGGAAACTTAAACCTATTTAAGTTAATTAGCGATATGCTAACACATTGCTGAAACTTGAGCTTTTTATTGATATACAGGTTATTACAATTCGAGAGCACTAAGTACCCAAAAAGTGTACCACAAAAATGCGAGTAGGGTAATTAACATTATAACTTCATATTTTTTTAAAAAACGTTTCAGTCTATTTAAATTTATTTAAGAAAATTGAGGAGATTTCCCTGCACATTGCTGGAAATTAAGCTTTTTATTAATATACATAAACTTTATTAAAAATCTAGGGTAATAAATAGCCACAAAAAATCGACTATCGTAATAAACATTATAATTCCAAATTTTTCAAATCAATTTTCTAACTACTTTTTTAAATAACTTTTCTTAATAAAAATACTAGCCTGCATATCGCTGGAAAAGTAGCTTTCTCTTGATATACAATTTATTACAATTCGAAAGCATTAAGTACCCTAAAAGTGTACCACAAAAACTAGAGTAGCGTAACATAACGTTTCTGGATATCTGTATTAATTTAAGTAAATAAAAATACTTGTCTGCACATCGTTGGAATATGAGCTTTCTATTGATATGCACTTTATTTGAATTCGAAGGGATTAAGAACCCCAAAAGTGTACCACAAAAATATTTACAAGAAATTAATATATTGATTTTTTCTCCAAACTTAAAAAAAATCAATAATAATTATTAGAAGTATGTATTTGTTTACAGTCATATCAATATGGAAATTACACTTACTTTCAAAATCTTTTTTATGAGACAATTTATCTCACTTTTGATGCCAAAAAAAATTATGTCATTTCAGGAAATTGGGCTTAAAAAAATCATTTATCATTCATTTAAATGAATGGATTTTATTCTGTAATAAATATAATAGGTTTTTTTCTTTCAACTAAATTTACATAATTTTCAGTTATGACTACACCCATTAATTACAAGTATTTCATATGGTTATGAAAAATGTAATAATAACACCACCTCCAATTTATTTATGCTTATGCATTTTTTCGGGCATTACTGTTGACATCTTTCCGTTGTTTTGTCTAGTGTTTGTTCCCCTCTATTGTCATTTGAACATTTTATTTGGCTGTTCGGTCTCCTATAATTCATTGGAAATTTAAACAGGTAACGTAACGGTCGTTTTTTGTGTCGATTGTGTTCAGAAAAAGAAAAATAGGTTTTCAAAAACAATTACCTTTTGAGTGCATAATATTGACACCTTCCTCACCTTAGCGGTGACCACGACGGTAGTCGGTGTATTGAACACGTGTCAAATCAATGAAAAACTTACACATTCTCTTTTATTTTTAATTTAAATGGAAATATGAGCGGCATTGAGTTAGGCTGTCGAACAGGTAGTTATTTATCCGGGCTAATTTTTTTCTGTTCCAGGAAGTTCAATTGAAAAGAATACAAGAACGGAACCGGCGGCAGTAGGAAGTGGGTAAGAATTTAAAAATTGTACTAAAAAGAAATTATTTCTAAGAAAAAATAGAAAGAAAAACAATTGTTGGAAATATGTAGTAAGAAAATCTGCAATTTTTTCATTCATTGAGAAAATTGTCTATCTAAAAAAGCTATCACGTTAAAGTCAGCAGGTAATTGCTTTGTAAACTCTTCTCTTTAATTGGCCACAAGTATTTGCTCTCTAAAATTTCTCATGCAAATTTCAAATAAAAGATAATAATTTTCTATTATTCTAAAATGTCCTCCAAAAATTTTCTTACTTACCAAATATCTATACAAAAATATTTCAGCATGGAAATGCATTACATTACATCTCTCTAGCGACAATTAACCTTGGTGAAAAGTATTCAAATTTCTTTTCGGATTTGTAAAATTCTCAAAATCTTCTTCCATTGTTTTCAAGCCACTTTTCTATTGTAAATTTCACCAACACAATGAACCACAAAGGGTTTTTGGAGTCTCTATTGTTTTATACAAACTAAAATTAGGACAAAAAGTGGAAAATTTTGAAAAACATAAATTAAAGACTCAACGCAGCTGCATTTAACACTAACATGTTAATAACGATTGTGCATTGCGTCTACTTTTATGGGTTATGGAAATTTAAAATCTTAGGAAAAAAAGTGGAAAAAAGAGACAAGTAAAAATCCACTGAATAACCACCATTGTTATGGATTCTATTATTAATATTTTTTGCTTAAGACAGATGCATTTCACCTGATTTTATTTTTCTGCCTATTACACTGAAGACAATTTTGCTAATATGTATTAAAGATAGTAGTATTGGTTTAAAGACACATATAATAAATTATTAAAATAAGTTAATTTGCTACTTAAGCTAAAAACAATTTACTTAATATTTAGTAAATGATTCTACATATAAGAACACATTAGTCTTATTTTAATGTTATACTGTTTCTGTATCAAAATCAATGCCAATAAATCAATAAAATAATGACATGTCTTACATAAACTAAAGACAATTAATTCTGCTGATTTTATTTTTCTGCCTACTACACTGAAGAAAAGTTTGCTAATAATAAAGATAGTTCTATTGATTTAGAGACAAATTAAATGTATATTAAAATAAGGCCATTTGCTACTTGAGCTAGAAACAAATAGCAAAATCAATGCCAATTAATTGTTAAAAATGGCATGACTTACTTAAACTAAAGACAATTCTGCTAAATAATATATCCTATATTACGGTAAAAATGGATTTATCAAAATAAATGATATTAAATTTAAGAGTAAAATAGACTTATTACAAAGTTTTATTGTCCTTGGTGCCAAATCAATGCCAGTAAATCTTTGAAATAATGACAATTCATACTTAAACAAATGCTTATTAAGTAAGTTTTTTTGGAGTCAAATCAATGCAAATAAATATTTAAAATAATAACATTTCAGCTAAAGGCAATTTACTTAATACTAATGAAGTTATCTAAATTTAAGTACAAATCAGTGCCAATAAAACTTTAAGATAATGGGATTTTATTCTTAAACTACTACAAAATTTATTTATTTATTTTTTAATACTAAATACATAATTTTAATTATACAAACAAAATGTACTTATTTTAATGTTTTATTGTCCTTGGAGTCAAATCAATATCAATAAATTTATAAAATAATGAAATTGTCTATGTAAAATAATGACAATTTACTTAATACTAATTAATTTATCCTAAATTTAAGTACAAAATGGACTTACTTTAATTTTTTATTGTCTTTTCTGCCGAATCAATGTCAATAAATCTTTAATATAGTGACCTTTCATACTTCAACTAAACACCTTTTTCATTAATGGTAAGTAAGTTGTGAGTGAAAAAAGGATTTATTTTTATGTTATATTGTCTTTGGAGCCAAATCAATGCAAATAAATCTTTAAAATAAGGAGCGGTTTTATCATACTTAAGCCTTTTTTATCATACTTAATCTAAAGACAAATTCCTTATACATATTAATTAAGCTGTAATAAATTTTAAATGTACTGTGTCATTGACGCTAAATCAATGCCAGTAAATTTTTAAGATAAGGAAAATTGCATACTTTTACTAAAGACAATTTATTAATTCTAAATATTTTACATTAAATCTGCATAGAATCGACTTATTTTAATGTTTTGTTGCCTTTGGAGTCAAATTAATGCAAATAAATATCTTAAATAGTAACATTTCATACTGAAGCTAAAGGCAATTTACTTAATAACAAAGAAGTTATTCCAAATTTAAGTACAAATCAATGTCAATAAAGCTTTAAGATAATTGCATTTTATTCTTGAACTAATACAAAATTTATTTAATACTAAAAAAATTTTAATTATAAAATTGATGTTTTATTGTCCTTGGAGCCAAATCAATAAATTTATAAAATAATGAAATTGTCTATGTAAAATAATGACAATTTACTTAATACTAATTAATTTATCCAAAATTTAAGTACAAAATGGACTTACTTTAATTTTTTATTGTGTTTGCCTCCGAATCAATGTCAATAAATCTCTAAGATAGTGACATTTCATACTTTAACTATGTTTAGTTTTAGTTTTTGTTTAATGTTAAATAAGTTATACTAAATGTGAGTGAAAAATGGAATTATTTGTATGTTATATTGTCTTTGGAGCCAATTAAATGCCAATAAATCTTTAAATAAGGATTTTTATCATGCTTTAACTTCATCTTTAAAATAAGGTTTTTTCATAACTAAATAAAAGACAATTTCCTTAATATTAAATAAGCTGTTCTAAATTTAAATGTACTGTTGTCCTTGACGCCAAATCAAGGCCATATGTTTTTGTGATAAGGAAATTTCATACTTTAACTAAAGACAATTTACTAAATAAATAATTCTAAACAAAATGGGCTTATTTTAATGTCTTTGGAGCAATATCAATATCATCAAATATTAAAAAAAAAATTTTATAGTTAAACTAAAATCAATTTAGCTTAATACAAAATAAGTAATCCTAAATATAAGTAGACAATGAGATTATTGTAATGTTATATTGTCCTTAGAGCCAAATCATGCCAATAAATCATTAAAATAAGGACTTTGCATACTGAAACTAAAGTAAAATTTGCTTTATACTAAATAAGCTATTCCAAATAAACTTAGTTAGTGATTAAATGGTATTATTTTAATGTTTTTATTGTCTTTAACGCCAACTCAATGGCAAGAAATCTTTAAAATAAGAAAATTCATACTTAAACTAATGATAATTTAGCTTAATACCAAATAAGTTATCCCGATTTTGGGAACAAAGTGGCCTTATTTCAATGTTTTTTGTCTTCGACGCCAAATCAATGTCTTTAATTTTTTTCAGTTTTCTCGTCACCACCACCTACTCTCAGCTATTAGTTTGATTGTAAATTTAACGCCATTTAATGTTTTTCTTCTTTCTTAACAACCATGACAACAAAGACCAAAAAACAAACATATTTTGATTATCTCTCTTGTTGTTAGGAGAACAAATATCCATTTTTATTACAAATATTTAACGTCATAAAAAGTAAACTGTCTGTGTTTTCAAGATATGCCATAAACATTTATTGGATAATTAATAAAACATCATGTAGTTTGTATAAAAATAACTATTCGATAAAAGTTCTCTTTGTAATTTCGTTTAATAAATGATTTTTTATAGCTTTTTTATTGGTTATTGGTAGAACGTAAACAAAAAAAAATGATAATTATGTTGTATTCTAGTCTGAGGTTTTTAAGCTTATCGAAAAAGTATCTTTAAGTCTTTTTAGACAGAAACGTTGTAAATTTAATGGATTTTTATTGACCATCTGCCTTGAGCGGTTTTTTGCTCTTAAAGCAAAATCTATTTTTGTCTCACATAGGCTAAAACGATCAGTTAAGAGAAGTTTAAAATGGGATAAAGAACAAATAAATTATCATGAATCTTTTGCGATAGATTGACAAACATTCTATTATAAATTTTAAAAATATTGGAAATAATCTAATAATTTAAATTTTTATTTTAATATTTAAATTTTTTTAAAATACTCGTAAATATTTAAAAAAAACATCGATTTTGATAAACTCGTTTATTTCCTGGCAAAAAATAATTCCAACCCTATTTCTATCGAATTAAAGCTACAATCTCATTCGAACATTATTTTCTTTTGATATTTCTAATTCTAAATTTTACCATCATTTGTTATTTTTTTCTTTTCTTTAAATTTTTTCCTTTTTTTATTTTTTCTAACGGTTCATGATTTTTTTTCTATAGCATTTATTTTACAATTTAACCCCATCCAGTTGAAGGGTATAATTGTATTGAAATTTATATCGTTAAGATGATCCATCATAAACGAAAAAATTTCAAATTCCATCAACGAAAAGGTGTTAAGGTTATCCACAAAATTGAAACTGAACTGAATTGAAAACATGGTTTGGAAGCATCGCACATTAACATATAGACTGACAGATGGATGGACGGATGGGTGGATGGACAAACAGACAGATGGATGGATGGCTGGCTGGGTAATGGTCTGAATTTTGGCCTTTTCTTTGCGCTTTAAGCAATAACAAAAGAAAACCGTGTGAGAAATGTGGGTCAGTCTGTCATCAAAGGGTAATTTGTCATAAAAAGAAAACAAAAGTATAACGCTCCAGCTCTCATAGTATAACCCTCTATTTTTTCGTTTTTTTTTTTGCTTTCGTGATTTCACTAACGATGAAATGTCATAAGTTTAATGGAAAAATTTCGTTTTTCATTTTTCTTCTTTTCGTATGGCGGGGTTTCTTTGGGGGCCACCACAACAATGGAGTAAGTGAAATGAAAAGATTGTTTGGGAGAGAAAAAATATTCAAATTTTAATGAAATCATTCTTAGATGTAATGGCATTAGTAATGCTTTCTCTCATCAAGATTGTTTGGAAAAATTTAACAAAAGATTTTTTTTTTGTAAAAAGGGTTTTTTCAGATTTTAGGTATTCTTGGTTCTAATGGGTTCTTTATGATTTTTTGATTGATTTATTTATTATAACGGTCTCCGCAATGTACTACACATTTGCTGGGTTTTTATGAAAGAAAGCGTTAGCTTTTCTAGAAAAAATCAAAGAAAAAACTATGTCAATATTTTTGACAACTCAATTCTCCATTTGTAAGCTTATTACACAAAAGTTTTTAATGAGGAAAATGATTTCTATATCTTAAAATTAAAATGTTTCCTAAAAGTCTTACATTTAGGTTTCCTTCTTGATTTTATTTTATTTCTATGCGTTTTTTACATTGAAACAGACACACAAAAATTTTAAAATTTATTTTAATTAGTTCTACAATAAACGAGAATTCATTTGGCATGATTTTTCGGGGTGGGAACAGTTTTTGAAAAAGTGGGAACAGTTTTAAAAAAGCAGCTAGAGAGGATTTTAAGCAATTCCTCAACTCACAAAAATATTTTATATTAATTATTTAAAAGAATTCGCATTATTACATAGGTTTTAATGCCAAAACCTGTAAACTTATCAAACTAATACAAAAAAAAGATGATAAAAATGTTAGTGATTTATTGATTTAAGCATATCATGATATCATTTTTCGACAATTCGATTAAAAAATTACAACTGTGCGTCGTTAAAAATCCAAAATGTTGAGTTTATAAGTATTTTTTTTTAATTTTTCTTAAATTTCTTTTATTTCTCTGCGATTTTACATTGAAACAGACATACAAAATTATTGAACTTTATTTTTTTTTAATCCTACAATAACGAGAATGAATGTGGCGTGATTTTTCGGGGTGGGAACAGTTTTTCAACAAGTGGGAACAGTTTCTAAAAAGCTGCTAGAAATGATTTTAAGCAATTCTGCAACTCATAAAATATTTTATATCAATTATATAAAAGAATTTGTATTATTACACAGGTTTTGAAGCCAAAAATGTAAATTTGTAAAAATTA